>CM051462.1:219452224-219817430 GCA_028095005.1 Rhynchospora pubera | reverse complement strand
TGTAGAACTTAATCATCACTTAACTTGCATACTAATCTTATATGATAATTAATGTTCCTTGTTAATTATCAAGATTATGGACCGTTTAGATTTATTATTGTCATTCTAAAGAATGATCCACAGAGATCTACAATTCAGATCCTCAACCTGAATGATCTGTCAATAATAAACCTAGGAACAAATGATAAAATATCATCCAAAACATAAACTAATAATTAAGTCATTAAATTATTGACTTCTAGGACATAACTCCAACACAAACCTTCTATGACCTTTCCGAGGCCCAAGTCAAGGCAAAGACAGTAGAGCAACAGCAAGCTCGAAGTCCTAACTTGCCTCCGAGAACTGTACCAACCTCGAGCCAAATCCAATCCGTGGCTACAAGGTTTGTCACTCCGCTATCCAATCCGAGCACATTCCATCATGAATCTCGCTGCTCGACATACACCTCGACTACGATGTCAGTGCACACATTCCATAAAGCTTCCGAGGTTCACCCCGAGATTCAACCCGAGGTTCACCCCGAAGTCCAACCCAAGGTGAAATCCATAAAAGAACAAGGAACCCGAACTCAAAACTTACTTCCTAGCGATGTATCAGCACCAAGCCTAGCTCAAACTGTGGTTACAATACCTATAACTATACCAATCCGAGCATACACCGAGACCTCGAAACACCTCATCCAACCAAGAGACTCTCCAAGAATCAACTCGTCTGCCTCTTGTAGCATACCGACCTCGACTAACTTGAGCAACCCTACGGATATTCGCGAGGTCGTCTGCAAGGCTAATCTAGGCGAAAAAAAGGATGCTTTCCGAAGTGATCTCACCTTCGAGCACTTGCCCTCTCCTTGTTTTACCGAGACCTCAACCACGAAGACATGCAACATAGCCTTGAGGTCAGACTGTAATGATCCATTCTTACAGCTGAGCCCAAAAGCAGTGAAGCGCGATCTCTCAAGAATGCTACGAACTCAGGTGACATCACTGCCAGCTCAAGTGACTTCGTTGCGAAGTCCTCTTGACCCTCCTCCAACATGCTATGTGCTCATCACCCGATGTCCTTTCAAGGCCGACACTTTGCAAGCTACACGCAACACCACCTCGAAATCAGAATATAATGACCCATTTTTAGAATCGAGCCCAAGAGTACTTAAGCAAGAGCTCATGAACAAACTGCGAGATCAGGTTACCGCGCTCTGGGTATGGGACACTCCGAGAGATGAATTTGAGTGTAACTGCGCGATCGATCGCTCCTCACGACTTTCTCCTCTCCTTGTGAAGTGCGAGCACATCTCCCGAGGTCCTCTCAACCCGCCACCAGCAAAAGACCCGGGCACGAATTCAAGAAAATCTACAACACATGCTAGCGACCTGCAGAGATTCCATACTTCCGTGTGCTCGAATCTGAAGATCTTCGAGCTCATGTGGGTCTTCGTGAGTAAAGATCATGATCCGAGGTGTGAGTACAACAAGTTTACTCGCTGCAAGTCTCCACCAATCCGAATTCTAGCAAAGTTCGACAAGAGCATCCGCAGATTCAAGGTTCTCGAGGTCAGGCACACCTCACGTGTGTTCAGTGTTCGCCATCTCCCTAAGCACTCCGATGAAAATGCAAGCTTGAGGTCAAGCTTTGCTCAACCCCAAGAGCCTGACGCAATATGGAAAATAGCTCACCCGAGATGGTATCTCGGGGTACTTCACCCGAAGTACCTTAGGGATTTCCCATTCACCCGAGATATCTCGGGGTGCAAGATGCGGGTAATCACTCAAGGTCACTCAGATTGTTCAATCCGAACAAGACACGAGTCACTCTTCCGAAGTATGTTGGGGCGCTATATATCTTCCGAAGTACCTTGGGATTCCGAGTATAACGCGAACTCAACCCGAGATGGTACCACACCAAAGGATATCTCTCACCCGAGGGTACTTCACCCAAGACCTCATCCTCACCCGAGGGTATCTCACCAAGACCTCTCCCGAGGATACCTAGGGATGTTGCATCCGAGCACGACACGAACTGAATCTCATCCGAACCTAACTCAGAATCTGACGAGGACCATTATTATATTTGTAATTTTCATATTTTCTTTCTATTTCCGCAAATTTCCTTTTTAGATTACTATTTCTGAAATGTATTAGATTGGGTCCCAAGGCACCGCCTCCCTATATAAAGGGGTACTTGTCATTGTAAACAGTTTAGTTGATTAATTAATGAAATTTTCCTTTGGGCTCTTTGAGTTCCACTTTGCTATTTAGCATTTCTGTGTGTTTTCTAATTCCACTAAACCAGTTATCGCCAGCCTCCTCTGGCGGACGGTGATTTGGGACGAGCGTCGTCGTCACTATGGCTCCGTTTGGATAGGTGTGGGAAGAAGTGGGAAGAAGTATTGGGAAGTGTGTAATTTTGTGAAGAGTTTAGATTATTTATAATTTTTTTTCTTCCCTTCTTCCTTCTTCTTCTTCTTGCATCCAAACGGAGCCTATAATATGGCAAGTGATACATGGGATATGATATTGCCAAAATTTTAAATCTCTTAACTTCATATAGGCTCCGTTTGGATAGGTGTGGGAAGAAGGGAAGAAGGGAAGAAATGGAAAAAAATATTGGGAAGTATGTAATTTTGTGAAGAGTTTGGATTGTTTATAATTTTGTTTCTTTCCTATTTCTTCTTCCTTCTTCTTCTTGCATCCAAACAGAGCCATATATAAATCATATATTCTGGTACAGAAAGAAAGAGGTACGAAAATGTTGCTTGAAACGTTCCCCTGCACAAATTTCTTATTTCTATCTTATATGGAAACATCTCCGTGATAATTAGTAAAATAGTTTGTAAGTCAGACAAATAAAATTACCAATATCCTATTCATAGTTTAGAAATAAATATTGTATATTAATTCGGTCCGTTTTAAAAACCTGTTGATTACACATTTGAGATCTTGAAAATTTAACATTAAGTTCTATTAGCACTTGATTAATGTGGAGAAAATTGGACGTTTGGCTCGGTCCGAGTTGGGCCAAACTCGGACCGAGTTGAAGCACACCTCTTTGGCTCGGTCCGAGTTGGCCTGAACTCGGTCCGAGTTGGCCTGAACTCGGTCCGAGTTGGACCTTCTGAATTTTCTTTTTATGATTTTTGCATATATGGAAATGTAATAAAAAGAAATATTAGCCTACCTATTATAAAGGAGGCGTTTTTCTCTTCCTTTCTGACATATCTTCTTCCCCAATTCTCTCTTGTACTCCATTATTATTGAAAAGAAATAAAAAGTGTGGTGTGTGTGAGTCGTGGACGTAGGTACATATTGTATCGAACCACGTAAAATCTTCATGTTCTTTTCTGTGATTGCTTTTGTTTACATGGTATCAGAGCGGTAGGTTCTGAGATCTGTGCATTATTATCGTTTTTGTATCCCTGTGCGAGTTACTGCACAGTCGATTCCTCGTTGTGCGAATTACTGCACAATCAGACCTGTTCTTCTCGACGAGATCTCACCGAGTTACTGTGTGAGTTTATTCCTTGCGTGAGTTACTGCGCAGTTGATCCTTCTTCCTTGAATTTTAACACCGAAACCGACCCCAAATCTCTAACAACCAAAATACCAGAAACCATGACTCATATCCAAAACCTAAACGATTGTTGGATTATAGATTCAGGGGCAACCGATCATATGACTTACAATAAGGACGACTTGATAAGAGAATCTCATCCAAGGAGGACTGAGATCGTCAATGCAAATGGGGAAGTTTATCCAGTCACAGGGGCTGGAGATGTTCAATTTTCCTCTTCTCTAACTCTTTCAAATACTTTATTGGTTCCTTCTCTTTCATCAAAACTATTGTCTGTAGGTCAATTGTGTGAAGAACTGAACTGTGTTGTACTCATGTATCCCAGATTTTGTCTCTTTCAGGACCTTATGACAAAGGAGATTATCGGTCGTGGTATTAAGAAGGGAGGACTGTATCATTTGGAAGACATAGCTACTGGAAGAGCTCACATATCTGCTGGCTCGAGTTCAAGTAGGAAGTCTTCAATTTGGATGTGGCACAGACGTTTGGGACATCCTTCATTCGGGTATCTCAAGAAACTTTATCCAAGTTTATTTTCTGGATTTGAGAACGAATCTTTTGAGTGTGAGGTATGTATTAAATCTAAGAGTCATCGAGCCCATTTTGCTAAGAACTTGGATAATGACAAAACCACTCCTTTTGACCTGGTTCACTCTGATGTATGGGGGCCTTCCCCAGTTAAATCCCTAGGTGGTAACAGATGGTTTGTGTTATTTGTTGACAATTGTACCAGAATGACATGGATTAATTTGGTAAAGCATAAAAGTGAGGTACCACTTGCCATCAAATCTTTCATTACCATGGTAAAGAACCAGTTTGATAGAAATGTTAAAATTTTCAGAAGTGATAATGGAAGTGAATTTGTCAACAAAACAGTAAGAGAATTTTTTAACACCAATGGGATTATACATGAAACAAGTTGTGTGGGTACTCCCCAACAAAATGGTATAGCAGAGCGAAAGAATAGGCAAATCCTAGAAATGACTAGGGCAATGATGCTAGAAAACAATGTACCTCATTCTTATTGGGATAATGCAGTTACATCAGCAGTTTACTTGATGAATAGGGTGCCTTCTGTGGTACTTGACTTCCAAACACCCTTGCAAGTACTTTCAAAATACTGCTTAATTCCCTCTGTCCTTACAATTCCACCAAAGGTATTTGGGTGTATTGCCTATGTTCATATACAGAAACATCAAAGGTCAAAGTTGGATCCTTGTGCTGAAAAATGTGTGTTCATAGGCTATGGTCAACATCAAAAGGGCTATAGGTGCATGAATCCATCCTCTAGAAAAGTCTATACCACCATGGATGTGACATTTATTGAAAATGAAGGGTATTTCTGTAAAAACCAGACTCATTCTCAGGGGGAGAGTGTGATAGACAATGAACTCTGGTTCGATGCAGTAAGAAATGATGTTTTTGGTTCGAAATCTGAGATTTGCCCAAATGAGCCTGTTCAACTCGGTCCGAGTTCGACTCATCTTGGTCCGAGTTCAACCCATCTCGGTCCGAGTTTAGATCATCTCGGTCCGAGTTCGACCCATCTCGGTCCGAGTTCGACCCATCTCGGTCCGAGTTCGACCCATCTCGGTCCGAGTTCGACTGAATGTGAGCATTTGAATCTAGAAATGGACCCATTGGCTAACTCGGGTCCATCTGAAGAAGGTTTGGAAAGTGAAGATGAAGAAATGATACAGTCTCCTACTTCACCACATGATCAATTTCCTGAGTCAGAGGTAAGTAATTCTGAACATGTTACTTCTGAATCTGTTACTACTAATCATGGTTATCAGTTACCTTTCAGAATCAACAGAGGCAGACCTCCTAAGAGGTATGGACCAGATGAGGTTGGTGAGGGCAGGTATGCAATGGCAAACTTTATGACTATGTCTCACATGCCATCTTCTGCGAAAGAATTTGATAGAACCTTGTCGTCAGTTCACATTCCAAGAAATCTGAATGAAGCACTCAGTGATCCCAAATGGGTGGATGCAATAAAGACAGAAATGGATGCACTTGAAAAGAATGAGACATGGTAACTGGTGACAAGACCAAAAGACAGAAAGGCAGTAGGCTGCAAATGAGTATTTACAGTCAAATATGGGCCCACTGGAGAAATTGACAGGTACAAAGCAAGACTGGTAGCAAAGGGCTATTCTCAAACATATGGAGTAGACTACCAGGAGACTTTCTCTCCTGTAGCAAAACTGAACACTGTGAGGATCTTATTGTCCATTGCAGCAAATAGGGACTGGCCTTTACATCAATTTGATGTGAAGAATGCTTTTTTACATGGTGACATTGATGAAGAGATCTACATGGATATCCCACCAGGATACAGTCACTCAAGCAACCAACTTCTTGTGTGTAGATTGAAGAAAGCATTGTATGGTCTGAAACAATCCCCTAGAGCTTGGTTTGGAAGATTTTGCTGTGCTATGAGAGGATATGGATACACTCAGAGTGATACTGACCACACTTTATTTTTCCTCAAGAATAAAGGTAAAATTGTTATCTTGATAATCTATGTTGATGATATGATAATCACAGGTGATGACTCTGAAGGAATCCGGGATTTGGAAGAAAAATTATCTAAAGAGTTTGAAATGAAAAATCTAGGAGGGTTGAAATATTTTCTTGGAATCGAAGTTGCACGCAATAAGGAAGGTATTTCTTTGTCTCAAAGAAAGTATGTGCTTGACTTACTTGCTGAAACAGGTATGTTGGACTGCAAACCTGTTGACACACCAACCAAACAGAACACCAAGTTGGGTGTATTTTCTGATCAGGCACCTGCAAATAAGGATCAATACCAGAGATTGGTAGGGAGACTCATTTACTTGTCACATACTCGGCCTGATATCGCTTATGCTGTGTCTGTGGTGAGTCAATTTATGCATGCTCCCAGTGAACAACATATGGAAGCTGTCATGTGGATTTTAAGGTATCTCAAGGGATCCCCAGGACGAGGTATCTTCTTCAAAAGAAATGGTCATCTTCAGGTTGAGGGATATACAGATTCTGACTGGGCTGGAGATGTGACTGATAGAAAATCCACATCTGGATACTTCACATTTGTTGGAGGTAACTTGGTTACTTGGAGGAGCAAAAAGCAAAAGGTGGTAGCTTTGTCAAGTGCAGAGGCAGAGTTCAGAGGAATTGCTAAAGGTTTGCAAGAATTACTGTGGATAAAGAGAGTACTCAAGGATCTTGGTCTCTATGATAACAGGGAGATGAAGTTGTTCTGTGACAACAAGGCAGCTATCGCAATATCTCACAATCCGGTGCAACATGATAGGACCAAGCATATTGAAGTGGATAGGCACTTTATTCGACAGAATTTAGAAGATAAAGTCATTAGCATTCCTCACGTGAAAACTGATGAGCAATTGGCAGATATACTAACCAAAGGGGTATCATGTACCATTTTTCAGGGAGTGATTTGCAAGTTGGGCATGCAAGATATCTACCTGCCAACTTGAGGGGGAGTGTGGAGAAAATTGGACGTTTGGCTCGGTCCGAGTTGGGCCAAACTCGGACCGAGTTGAAGCACACCTCTTTGGCTCGGTCCGAGTTGGCCTGAACTCGGTCCGAGTTGGACCTTCTGAATTTCCTTTTTATGATTTTTGCATATATGGAAATGTAATAAAAAGAAATATTAGCCTACCTATTATAAAGGAGGCGTTTTTCTCTTCCTTTCTGATATATCTTCTTCCCCAATTCTCTCTTGTACTCCATTATTATTGAAAAGAAATAAAAAGTGTGGTGTGTGTGAGTCGTGGACGTAGGTACATATTGTACCGAACCACGTAAAATTTTCATGTTCTTTTCTGTGATTGCTTTTGTTTACAATTAATGACTAAATGGGTAAGTAATTTTCAAATTGCAACAAATTTAAAACCCATACTATATATATGTAATTAAAGTATAGAAAAGAAAAATCTATACTTTTTATCCTTTTTGTTTAGATAAAAGTTTTATTAATTATCATGTGGTTGTTACATAAAAACATTTGTCATTATATATTGGGGTCAGAAAAAGATAATTATTCGCCTTGAGCCGTCATCTCTCTTTGTAAAATTATCCATGTTTTCAAAATACACCATATCGTCACCGCTCACCTCTCACCAAACTACAAGAGATGCACGTGACTCAACATAAATTTCAAATTATTTGCTAAAAGCTTTTGTTTAGGCGCAAGCAATAACATATGATCAGTTGTGATCTTTGTAAAATGTTTTAATACCACATTACAACGTCCTTTTCTTTCTTTTTTATCCTTCCACTCTCCAAAAGATGTAAAAATAACCAAGCATGCTTAAGTAAAAAGTTATAACCTTGACAACAGAACAAACTACAAAATCATTTACAGGGAATCATGATCCATGAAACGTAATTTGAACGGAAGAGTACAAGGTCAAAAAAGAAACAACTCCATCAAACATACTACATACATGTTGTGATTTGTTCATTACTTCATTCATCAAAGGTTTTACAGTTCCGTACTAATAGCATGTGGGGCTTTCTTAAATGGGCTAATGCAATCCAATTGGATTATTTTTTAACCTTCATTTGCTTGAATCTTAATATTCAATTCCCAAGCCCATTACGAGTTACCTTTATACCTTACCACTAACTCCTTTTTCCAGCATTCCTCGTCTCTTTCCTATTTAGTATCTTCTATTATCCAAAAACAATATGTACGAAAAATATTTCGTACAATAATTTGGTTATCTTCTGGGGGTACTTTAGTACCGTTTTGCTTCTTTTTGAGACCTCTCAGTGATGCAACGTCATATATATCTTTAACATGTTACATGTCCCTTATTTTCTTCGTCGAAGTAAATATACACATTGAATGTTGTTTCTAGTTAAAATTGCGTGGGTTACTGTACTGCCGTTGTGATGGGAATGATGACCACTACTACTAGTACATAGTGCCTCCATGATTTTGTGCTGATCCGAGAATATGGATAAGGTCGGTCCCCTTTTTAGTTGCAACAAATGCTTTAATATAGTCAGATCAGATATAAAATTTTAAACAAATCATAGTCAACAGAAAAATGTCCAAAATACCTTTTCTGAGCAATGCTGTGGAGACGTCTATAAGTATAAACATTGAAACCAACTTTCTATTTAATTTATGTCACGATATTTTTAGAAAATTGAGGTCATTTAGTTGATGAAGCATTATTAAGAAAAAATAGTTCTTATATTTGATATATAAACTAAAAAAAACTGAAATCAATTTTGTACTTAATATCTGCAGCTTTAATTGAGCCTATATCTTTCAGTAAAGTAGAAAAAAAAATATAAATTTTGTAGCTAGCCTAACCATCCTGAAAAAGTGACTCACATTTAAAGCGTGACAATCTCTGATGCCATCCATGCATATAGTTCCAACTTCCAAGAGAATCCTTAAAAGCTTTCCCATATCCCATGATTCAGTGATTTGGCGATAAGAATATCTTTGACAAAATTATTTGAAGACCGAATTCAGTGCCTCTGGTTCAATAAAAAGAACTGGAGCTCGTCCTGCCTCGAGAAAAGTTATAATAATTGAAAAAATAAAATTCTTAAAAGTTTTTTTATTTTTAATAAACAAAATTTAAGAGCTGTTTTACTCTCATCTACCACGGAAGAATTTCCTTAGGAATAGATCTAGCGCACAGCCTGATAGCCTTCATGATTGATTGATTGAATGATATAGAGAGAAAAACAGAGAAAAAAAAGCTAATTCAAGTAGAACTTTTGATAAAAGGGCCGAAAGAATTATTTCTATTGCCGGAAGCCTATTAACTATCATGGGCCTGTCGGCCTGGCCCATTTTTCGTCCTTTTGATCATGGAAAGACGCTTTTAAAAAAAATTGATTAGTGCCATCAACACTAATTACCATCGTGCGCCATCGTTGAGGGGAGCACCTGAACGAAGGTCCGTCATCCAACGCATTCCGTCGTATCTAAATGTTCAGTTTAATAAGTGTAAATGTTATGTTATTTAAGTATAAACATTCAGTCAGTTATAACAAAAAATATAAATGTTATAAGTAAAAATGTTTATTTTATTAAGTATAAATGTTTAGTTTAGTAAGTATAAATGTTCAGTTGGGTAAGTATAAATATTATGTTAATTTTGTATAAATATTCAGTTAGATGCAATAAAAAATATAAATGTTATGAACCAGACACAAAACGCATGAAAAAATTAGAAGAGGTCATGAACCGGTCCGGTTCAAATTAAATTTTTTTCGACTCTGGCCCGGCGCAAGGCACCTCTCTCTTTGACGCGCGACTCTGGACCTGACGCGATTCTGCCCAACAGTTGACGTATTTAACTGAACGCTTTTGATTATTAAACTGAACATTTGTAACAGACACCTGCTAGTCAAAGAAAAACTCACGCGTGCGTGCGTTGTTTGTTAGCGATGACAAGCGATGGTTTTTTCGCCGATGGCGCTTATCATTACTGCTTTTCAAAACTCCGAAGCTTATTCATTTTTCTCTTTAGAATTTCCATCCTTTTTTTCTTGATGAACAGAAGAATAAGTCGGCCACAATTTTTATTTTTTTGTTTCACAAGCTGGAAAAAAAGAAGAAAGAACAGCTCAGGTGGTAAGTCTCTGGTTTAGGGTTTTGGGTTTTGGATTTTTGGTTAGTGTCTCTGGTTTAAGCATCTAAAAGAAAAAACAAAGATTTAATTAGGCAGGCTAGATTGATCGAGAACTTCGTTGCTTTTTAATGTCATTTGTCAGTTTTTTCCTACGAAGAGAAGAGAGAATGAGAAAAGAATCAAAGAATATGCTATAGGAAGGCTAAGGAATAGGCTGTACAACGGGGGAGTTTGTAATTTTTTTTATCAATATTTCAATCTAACTCAATTGCATCGGATAAAATTTTTTTTTATTTGACCCATCCGTAATTCAATCCAACCCAAATAAATTTTTATCTACGGATTTTTATAGATTTCCGGGTTAAAACGAATTATAATTTATATGGTTCATAAATAAATCTAACAATATTAATTAAATAAAAATAAATTAACATGTCTATTAATTAGAGAAAATGGCGGACAAATTATGATTAAAATTGAGAAATTGAGTTATGTAAATAGTTTTTTAACCAAAAACTGATATTTGCACATTTACTTTGGTCTGCCTAGGTGACACTTTCTTAGTTTTATTTTTCATTTTTCTTGAAGTAGGATTCATGCATGGTACCGAGCATGAATTTTTTGAAAATAATTCATTCTCTCTGCGTTATATATCTTGATGTCACGATCTTATGTGGAGCACTGAAATGTATAAGCAATTACTGCCTTTTGGTCAAATGAATTTTTAAATGTGTCATTGTCTTTTAATTAAAGAAGTGATGTAAGACGGGTCGGGTACAAATCAGATTATTAACCCTTGAATTAAAACCCAACCTGTTATAACCAGGTTAGTAAAATTAAAATCCGACCCAACTTGAATAATGTTTGAACCCGTTAAAGTGCGAGTCGGATCAGATGGGTTTAACGGATTGGGCAGATTTTTTTTTCTTGTACACCCCTACTAAGGAGGAAGAATGGCATGCGCGCAGTGATTTCAAGCTTCTCCAATTTGACGAGGAGTTCAACATTTTTGAGGGTATGTTCAATTATCTTCTCTCATATTTTAATTTTTTTTTCACATTTTGTCTTATCTTTGGTGAACTATTTTTCCGAAGCAAATTAGGACATCAGTCATCAAAGTGTCGTTCACTCACTACTTTGGTCACAAAAATATATAAATATTTGCATTGATACATTTTTATGTATCAAATTTGTTTTCCATATCTTTAATCTGAAAATTATAGAAAATTTTAGCCACCAATTACAAGTCAAATTTTGCTTGCATGATTTATCGCCTCCACATTTGTTTACCACGATTACTGTTCTTTAGAAGCTTATTCATTTTTTTCTTCGAAAATTCTATCATTTTCCGAAGAATTAGACAACCATAATTTTTCACTTTTCAGTTTCAAGAACTAGAGAAGAGAAAAAGAATAACTTGGACGGTAAGTCTTTTCCTATTCAAGCTTTTTTTTTTTTATACCCGAAACTCGTAAGTTGATTTGGAAAATCATACAGTAATCGAGTCAGGAGCTTCCGATAAATTTTCCAAATCATGGTTGCAATAACGGTGGAAGTTCCTTCTTTTATTAAGTGAGGTGCTTCACAAGCGCACATATTTAAGATTTAGAGGGTTTAGGTTCTAAAAAACACGATGTGTTTGAACACGACACGACACGACACAGAGGGGGTACGACACCACAAGACACGAACACGGGCACGATACAGAAACTTTGGCGTGTTGTGTCTAAAGCGTGTTGTGTCCAACTTTTATGAAATAGAAATGGCACGACACGACACGTCACGACACGAGATAGGGAATGACACGACACGAAAAATACGACACGTATTATAGACACGCCAAATAAAAAATAAAGACACATTAAGCATTATAGAAATATGATGGATGATGGATTTCTCATTTATGTACATATTATATATAATTAATTTCAAATATAGCAAATATAGCACTTTTTAATAGCTAAAATAAAATTACTAATGAAAGGTTGATATACTTGATTTTCCAAGGTATATTTTTTATTTTAGTCGAACTTCATTCATTTTCGTATTTTAATTTTATTTGTTTGAAAAGTATAGTAATAAAATTTTAAGTTAGCAACCCTTATGTTTTTCAAGCATGACAGGTCCTATGTCCAAAAAAAAAAAGGATTACTATAAAATGAAAATAATTTTGTACATTAAAATTATAAATAAAAAAAAATCTATGGGTGTGTTTGGAAAAATGTTGAATAAGTCTTATTCCGAATAAGGCTTATTCGGGATGAAACCAAACGCACCTGGAATAAGTCTTATTCCGAATAAGGGCTTATTCAATCTCTTATTCTAATTCCACCAAATGTTTGGTTTCATCCCGAATAAGCCTTATTCGGAATAAGGCTTATTCAACATCCATACCAAACACACCCATATTTTAATTGAATTGTGAAGCATGTCAATTTTCTTAATTTTTGATATATTTTATCAAACATGATTTTAATTCCGTAAAAAAATTAAATTTATGTTAAAAAGTTAAACGTGTCTGAATATGCCACGACACGATACGTCTGAAGAAGGTACGACACAAGGACACGAGACGTGACATGTCAATTCCTTAGAATTTAGACACGACATGACATGATACGTGAAACATTTAGACACGGTACGACACGACACGACACGACACAACAGATGATCTAGACACGACGTATTTGACAGACACGACAGATGATCTGGACACGACGTGTTTAGAACAGTAGTTAGGGTAATGATTTTGTGAGGCTGAAACACGGGGCGCACAGTGAATAGTGTCACAGCTAATCCGACACATTCTAAACCCTACGTCCGTACCTCCGTCTGCAATAAAGCTTCTACTCCGTTTGGCCGTTTCTCTGCAGCCAGAGCGGAGGCGGAGGCCTTTCTTCCGTGCAAAACCAATTTAATTGAATTGAGTTGGAATATCGCAACTGATAATCCAATTTCCGATTCCGAATAATTTATTTCCCCCTCTGTATCCCTCTGTCGTCAGCCTCCTCCTCGAGCGAACCCTCTTCATTCATTGAACTCCAATTCGAGTTCCACTAACCCTATTACTATATAACCTCTTCAAGTGAAGAGAGAGCATGGGAAAAACATCAAAGGATAAGAGGGACATATACTATAGGAAGGCCAAGGAGGAAGGATGGCGTGCGCGCAGCGCTTTCAAGCTTCTCCAAATCGACGAGGAGTTTAATATTTTTGAGGGTCTCTTCAATTATCTTCTCTCATCTTTCATTTTTTTTTTTTTTTACATTTTGTCTTTTCTTTTGGATAATTATTTTTCCCAAGCATATTGCGAAAGTGGTCCTCAAAGTATTTTTTCTCCCTGCTTTGATCCCATAATATATAAATATTATCAGTGATACATTTATATGTATCAATTTTGCTTTTCCATATCTTCAATCAGGACATTGCAGGAAATATTAACCAGCATTTATATGGACAAGTCAGTTTCTGTTTGCATGATTTATCAGCGCAAGGACTTCTTCCACATTTGTTTACCATGATTATTGTCCTTTATTAGATTAAAAACAATGATTAGGACAAAAGGGTCAATTTTGAGATGCCAAGGAAAATGATAGTTGTTGCTGTGACCAAATCAGGAAATGGGTAAGAAATTAACAAGAAAGAGACAATTGTTATTGTTCTTATTTGTCTCACATTTAGCAAATTTTTGGTTGTAGGAGTGAAACGTGTGGTTGATTTGTGTGCTGCTCCTGGAAGCTGGAGTCAGGTTTCTTGCTTTTATTACCTTATTACTACTGTTCTCCATCTTATTATATTTATGCCTCTGTTTGTACGTTGCTCCTTTGTTATCTAAATTCACTTGTGACTCTTCATCAATGCTGAATACTTCTGCTTTAGAGTGCAAGATTGTAGCATGTGGTGTTCACTTAGCCACAACATATTTATGTTATTTCGGACACGTTTCTTCAATGTTATTTTAAACATACTACACTCAGATCAAATATGGACCTGTATCTGTACCAAGAAAATGGCTTATTGGAGATAATTTTACAGTCTAGGATAATGTAGGGATGGAATATTAAGGCTTTGATGCTATAACTTGGTTTCTAACATAAACAAAGCAGATATCTTTTTGTGGTTGTAACCATCAAGTTGGGTTGCTGTTTTCTCAATTTGTCAGCATCTTTTATTAAGGGGTATTTTGGAAACCTTAGAATGTTCAATTGTAGTTTCTTTGTTGCATGGTGAGAACTGAGGAGTGTTTCTAACATAAACAAAGCAGATATCTTTTTGTGGTTATAACCATCAAGTTGGGTTGCTGTTTTCTCAATTTGTCAGCATTTTTTATTAAGGGGTATTTTGGGAAATCTTGAGTGTTCAATTGTAGTTTCTTTTAGTGCAGTTTAGGGTGCAGACGTGGTGATGGAGGTTGGCACCATTCCAAATTTTTTAATTGCATTGCAATTATTTTAAGCTTTAATTTAATTTCTGAATGCACAACTGAGTTATGGTTGTACACCATTTTGCAGGTTTTGAGCCGAAAGTTATATGTTCCAGCAAAATTGTCATCTGAGTGTAGGTAAACATGTCTATGCTTGTTATGACTTTCTTTCGAATTTTAGTTCGTATTTGTATCATATTAACGCCAACCATGTTAACCAAGGTTTTAAAATGCGATTTATGCGGTTTGATGGTTGGGTGCTGATTTAGCATTTATCGGTGATAAAACGGTAAAAAACGGTTTATGCGGTGATAAAACGGATAAAACGGTAGTGCGGTATGAACCAAAATTAAGATAAAACGGCGATAAAACAGAAAAACGGAGTTTTTTAAAAGCTTGATGTTAACACATTTATAGAGACATCCGAAGCTTTTTTATGATATTTTAATTTAACTAAAATTTCCGCATTTGTAAATTCTCTGAAACTAAAACGAAAGTTAAAAAAAATTTGCCTAACTCTTTCTCGTATCGACTTAAACCAAAATTTTCCTGAACCTATTAACACAAGCTGGAAATCCCAAATATAAATATTAAATAACATTGTTATTTTGGCTTATTTCGACTCTTTAGATAATAGCATGCTAGAAGTTGAGGCAGTATTGTTTCATTTAAAGGGATATACCTTTTTCTTCACATTACTGTAAGGGCATAATGGTTGCATGCTGCAAATTTATAAAAGCTGGATAAAAGCTGATGATTTTTAAATATCGGAACATTTTTTTTCTCATCACCAAAGGAAAAAAAAAATTGGTCAGTAATGTGTCAAGAACCCATGAGTGTAATTGAGTTTCAATTTTACTTTTGACTCACACTCATCATATAATGTTTTGTTAGAGATGAGGACCTGCCACTTATCGTTGCTATTGATTTGCAACCAATGGCTCCAATTGATGGTGTAATTCAAGTTCAAGGTGACATTACTAATGCTCGTACAGCTGAAGTGGTATAGTTTATGCACTTTAGTTTTTCTTCTTTGCACAATGGTGCATTTTTATTTTTGTTGTGCATGTAATTAAGATCAAGTGATATCGGTAAATTAGGTTATTAGGCATTTTGATGGATGCAAAGCAGACCTGGTAGTTTGTGATGGTGCTCCTGATGGTAATACATCATTGTAACTTGTGATCTCAATTTAATAGTATTAAGTTACCATTTCACTGTTGTGAGTGTTTATTTGTTATTTCTTACTTGGCTGTTGCAGTTACTGGGCTTCATGATATGGACGAATTTGTTCAATCTCAACTCATTTTGGCGGTTAGTGGTACATGCTCCGTTTTATTATTTGTATGCAGTGTGAACAAGTTATGCTCTCAATTTTGAATTAATGGAGTGAATGCTTCAATAATTTATATAACCTCATTATGAGTTGAGCTCGTGACAATTATCTGTATACTTTAGTTTTAAAATCTACTATATATCATTCCTATCTCAACTAATATCGTTTTCTTTTCTTTTCTGATCTTAAAAATAGGCATTAACAATAGTTACACATGTACTCAGAGTGGGTGGAAAGTTTATAGCAAAAATATTTAGGGGTAAAGATACAAGTCTTCTGTACTGTCAAGTAAGACTTTGTTCTATTTCTTTTTCATTATTGTTTATGTGTCCAAAATATGGAGTGTTTGATGAAAGGATTGATGCTCCACTACTCTCGTCTCCGCTCGAGGCTGTTTTTCTTTCTCTATCTAATAGGGAGTCTGTTCTATCTTCTCCTTACTGAAACTCTATTTTTTATTGAATTTATTACGATGGAAAAATTCTTTTTAAGGTAAATAGTAGTCATTTCCAAGGGAACATCTGACAAATTCATAGTATAAAACCCCCATTTCGTCATATTCCTTATTTCGTAAAATTCCAGGTAATTTGAAGGTTGAACTAATAGTTAAGAAAGAGATACATTAAAATTTATAATAATATGTCCCTTATTTGCATTCATTTGGTTTGCTTCTTTAATCTGAATTGGTAGAGAATTGTTTTCCACGTGAAAGAGTGGAATTTTTTTTTTTAGTTTCTATTTTGGAGAGCATGTGGCCTAGTAGCTCAAGTGGTAAGAGCACTGGGCTGACTTCTAAGAGGTCCAGGTTCAAGCCCCCATGCTTGCGATAGGCTTGGTGAGCCAGCATAAAAACTCAGCCATGTATGTAAGAAATGATCAGGGTCATTTCTAGCCTACCCCAACTTGTTTGGGATAAAAGGCTCTGAACTCAACTGAAGTTTCTATTTTGGAGAACATTGTTAATAGGATGGTGTACCGAATTGTTTTTAGTTTCTAAACAAACACATGTATTTTACCGAATTATGCAAATCAAGCACCTCGAATGGTCCATTTTACTTTTAGAAATGCAAATACTTCGTAGAAAAGATCTTTCTTATGTTCTTTCTTGAGAAGGAACACAAAATTAAGTCTTCTGATATCTCTCATTCACTTCTGTCTACAGCTGAAGATTTTCTTTGAGCAAGTTACATTTGCAAAACCAAAAAGTAGCCGCAACTCAAGTATTGGTAAGTTTATACTTTTGATAATTTCAAAATTGGTTGATCTACTCCAATACATAACAAATGCAAGCACTGCTCCTTGAGGCGGTTGACTATGTCTAAATCGTGCATCTGTATGTGCACACACGCACCTTTTGATTACGAAGATCCTCTTATGGCATTTTATTTTTTTATTTAACCAATTTTACTGTTGTATAGTCAAGATTTTTCTTTTAATTAAGAACTCAGCTGGACCACCACAATGGACCTATTTGCTCCTGTTAGTAAATTAGTAAGAAATATGCATGTGGTTTGAGTTTGGCAAAGGTACAGATATATTAATGACACATTAACTTGGTCAGAGGCATTTGTGGTGTGCGAGAAATATTCACCACCTGAAGGGTTCAATGAAAAAGATTTGTACCACCTCCTGGAGAAAGTTGGCACCCCTTCTGGCGTCTCTAATGAGTCTGGTATGTGTTACACTCAATTTCTTCCTACTTTTCTCAGATTTGTAATTATGTTTTAAGAACATTTCCAATAAAGCTCCTGTATTATCCACCTGTTGTGAATATAAACCTAACTATTAGTATTCGACTAAACTGACCTGATAAGTTAGAATTGAAAGTGATGAAGAATCCTACCTCTTTTTGCAGAAGCATACCATTGTTATGTGTTAATTACAATTAAATAAAAAGTCTGTCACGAAGAAATGGATTTTGATTAAAAAAAAATATATATTATAATCAATCTATCAGCAATACTTCTGTAAAAGGCATAGATTAACTTGAATAGTGTGGTTTTTACAACATTACAAATGGAACGGTACTTTTGCAAATATTTTTTTTTATTTTATATATTGAATTAAGCTTGTTATTATCTTTAACAAAAGATTGTAGGAGCGGGTGGTTAGAAGGCCCAAATAAGGTGTATATCCCTTTTCTAGCATGTGGGGACCTCAGTGGTTATGACTCAGACCGGTCATACCCACTTCCTAGCTCACAAGGCGGGTCCCAGTCATACCAGAGCTTGGAACCAGTGCAACCCCCAATTGCTCCGCCTTATAAAAAGGCATTGGAGATGAAAAAGGCCACCAGTACCTCGACACAGTGAGTTTTGCATGTCAATTTTTATTCTCTTTATCAACCTTTCTTTTTGTTATAATTTGCAGCAGATTGGTTTGATTTGGGGAAGACTTACTTTGGATTCAAAGTCTAGTTAAGTTAGTTGTTTTTGGGCATGGCTAGATCTGAAGTTTTGTTAGTTTAGTTAAATTATTGTAGTTCTATTATTGTATTTTTTTTAAAATGTAGAAATCTTTGTTTATTTTGCAAGCTGTTCTTGCTTCTTACAGTAAAAGAATTTGTCAGAAATTAAGAAGTTTAAACTGTATTTGCATCTCCTTTGGAATAGTATTTTCTTTCAGACTGTTTAATATACAACTAGGTTTCAGGCACTCACAGACTGAGAAAGATTTCTCATTGCCAAAAACATAAAAGAGAAATATGATAGATACATCTCACAGCATGTTCCCACTCACTGTACCAACAGCTAGCAAACAAAACAAAGCTTTATCTATTTCTGTTAGAAACTGTCAACTTTAGTTATTGTTGGAATCCTTCTAGACATTTTCCATTTTCCCTTTCTTGAAAACAAACACTATGGCAGTTACGATAGCCTACCGTGAAAAACTCAAAAGAACCTGATGACACAAGTGGCCTCTATAATGAGAGGCGCTTGATATGTTATCCAAAATGTAGTACTCTGTTTTAGCTTGAAACACACTTGAATTATCACAAGAGGTGTACCAATAACAAGTCACTATCACATGGTTTATGTGACTTAGCATATAATATCCCATATTCTTCGAATTAAATTATTAAATCCATATGCAATTGACTTGTGAGAATCTTTCCTTATGGCAGGAGACAAACATTGAGAACAATAACCACAGGCTAATTTGGTTGATAGTTTCAAATATGCAAAAAAAAAAAAAAGGAATCTAATTACAATTTAACAACTGAATTGAGTGGCCTAGAATGAAACTTACCCATAATATACATATTGAAAAAATCATACCTTTTGAGATGAAATAAAGGGTTCGGGAATTTAGTATTACTTATGGGTATGCCTGTCAAACGTGTATAAAAAACACGAAACACGTACAAACCTTTCCGTTTCATTAAGGTGCACAGTATAAGAATCTATTTCGTTAACCATTTCATTTTTGAAAACACTACAGAATTCTATTTCGTTAATCGTGCCACTTAAGAAAATACACATATAACGATTTGAAATGAGGCTGAAACTGTCAAAACGGTACATTTTGGTGTTTCGTTTGTTGTTTCATTATTGAAACGAAAAGAAAAACTGTTTCGTTAACTGTTCTGTTTTAGCTTATACGGAACGGCAAAATGATAAACAGCAGCCGTTGACAGGCCTACTTATGGGGAGTGTGTGCGCGCGTGTGCGTGTGGGGTGTGTCTGTGTATTTCTTTGGGGTTATTGAATATTGATTGCCTTCATCGAAGGAATATGACACGTCCCTGTTAGAACTTCCCTATCGTACAATGTACCCAGAAATTTATACTAAAAGTGAGATGATTGTGACTTGGCATTAGCATTAGACAGTTTGCTTTTTGAAGTAATTAGACTAGTACTTCGACGCCTAGAAAACAGTTGATATTGCTTGTAAAGGAACCCAAATGGGTCGCTTCTCAAACTAGCCTTATTTTGTTTTTGTAGTTGTATGTTCTTGGAACCCTTTGGGTGCACTATTTTGTTTATGATCAATCTCATGATGAGACACCGACTAGCGATATTCTTGATGATAGTGGCTGTATTTGGATTTTAATATTGTGAATTGGTATGATTGCAAATGGAATCTGAATCAGAATGGCAATCTTATTTCGGGTAATACAAAAAAAAAGGACACATCAGCTTGATTGTTAATTAGAGGATTTGATGGCAACATTCAGAAAATGGATTTTATTATGATGAATGATTTATTGAACTTTAATGGTGTATCATTGGATTAATTACTCGACCATAGTTGTCATACAACATAAAGAGCAGATTAGTTGGGAAATAAAATTGAAATCATAGGGAAATATAATAAAAAAAAATTATCATAGGGAAATAAAATTGAAATCATGTTCATTTATGCCCTCTATCTTAAAGGAATTTCAAGTGATGTTTCCTAAACTTGTGCAAACTTGGACAAATTTAGCTTAATTTTACCTTTAAATCGTAAGGAGTGATTTATTTAGTTCTCTTACAGAATTTTTATATTCGATTATATCTATTTTTGGTTAATAATAAAAGCCTAGCTAGAATTTTTTTTTTGTAAGAATAATGCGTATACCACAAATATGTTCCGTATGAGGAATATTTATAGATCACAAGTTTCTCGGTACAACAAAATTGCAACAACTAGACATTAGCAAAATATTTTTATTTGGAAGATATCTAGTCTGTGATATTAACGAGGGTTACTACATACTATGGATATGTTGGTGTAATTTGTTATAGGACTGGAGGTATGAA
This sequence comes from Rhynchospora pubera, assembly GCA_028095005.1. Taxonomy (NCBI): domain Eukaryota; kingdom Viridiplantae; phylum Streptophyta; class Magnoliopsida; order Poales; family Cyperaceae; genus Rhynchospora; species Rhynchospora pubera. The sequence goes on along the minus strand of CM051462.1, from coordinate 219,796,742 downwards.
TATCAATTTACTTTTTGGGAAAAATGGAATCAGAACAATAACTTGACAAGAGAACTTCGCCATAGTTGTTACTATCGTAGCAAGATCAATGATTCGTTGATACCTCATTTTACATGGAAACTGTTTATAAGAAAAATAAATAATAAAACCAAGCTTTAAAAAAACGCCGTTTAAACGCCGTTTTTTCCGAAATAACGGTATTTTGTAGCCAACCGCACGAACGTTACAGAAAAAAATGATAAAATAACGTAACGCGTCATTTACGTTTTTTCGCCGAAAAAACGTTAAAAAACTGCGTTTTTTCGCCGAAAAAACGTGTACAATATCAAAAGACATAACGTGTATTGAGAGCGTAGTGTATTTGGTACATATTGTGAATAAAATGCTTAGAAATGTTCAATATTGTGTACCATTGCTTCTCTAAGTACAATATTGTATACCAATCGTCCATACAAATGTAATACTGTACACAAAAATACATATGAGTTTAACATAAATGTTCGCACATATACATCGTTTTTTCGTCGTTTTTTCACCGAAAAAATGCCGCACCGTTAAATCAACTCCGGACCGTCATACCGAAAAAAACGCATTTTAAAAGCTTGAATAAAACAGAAGAAAATTTAGGATTCTTACTTAAATATGATAACCACATTACGTAACGCTTATAAAATAAAAACTTTCATAGTTTCACACGAGGGGCTTTAAGCAATTTGGGAAGAGAATTTACTCTTTTAGTATTAAAAAAGGACATTAATGATAATTACACTAATGATCTACTAGTCCAATGATATATATATTTTGGTTATATATGACATAGGTAGGTATGCATTTGTACACTTGTTGCTTGTATCTATCAGCTAGGCATTATCTCCATAAGACTTTTGCGGATAGGTAATCAAACCTTTTTCACACACTTCATCAAGTTTTCAAATTTAATTAGTCAACTGTAATTAAATGACTAATATGGAATATTTACATGGAGTTAAGTATTATCTTTACTACACACCTCCAGCTGGGGATAATGCATAAAAATTATAATGTCTGCTCAAATATAATTGGTTAACGGTTTTATTTTTTTTTTTTTAAGATTAGTCAACAGTAACTAAATGTCTAGATAGTTCCTGACTGACTTCCTGATTATAGCAACTCAGATTTCTCTCCATTTGTGACAACAATAGCGATGGCCATTTTCTCTAAAGATATCGTCTTAATTAACTCCGTCACAAAACAATTGTGTTGAAATTAATCACCGATAAGCAGCGATGGTGTTAGAAAATTTTGAATAGTGATGACCCACCGTATATCAAATTTATCACATATGTAAATTACACAAAATTTATGGGTGGATATAATTTTCTTAAAAAAATTAACTATTTCCTGATGATTAATAAATTTTAAATTTTTCAAATGAGTACAATTTCTACGTACGTTCAGCTGAATTATTCCAGTGCTCACAAAACTGGAGACATAGGAAGCCAAGATAAGGACCAAGTGCCGTAAAGTCAATAGACTTCGCCAAATTCTTTCTTGTCGTCTGCGCTACTTACAAACGTGTCCAAGGGTCAACTATTAACGGTACGGATTGAGCAAGACATGGAGGTCAGAACGATCAAACGGCTTAGATTCAACTAATGCGCCGATGATGTACTCCCTGACATCATGCTAGTAAATCTATTTTTATATAATAATAATAAATCATTTCACAAAGGGTTTATGTTGCCACTAAACCCTATTTATTACATGCAAATATTTGGGTTTTAACTACAAGACCTCACCTGAAAATTTTCAATCTTACACTGACATTGTTACTTCCAAGTTAATGAAGTAGATATACTATATTAATAATGGAGTCCAATACGTAATTGATTTACAATATTTCTGACAAACTAATTTCTTGAATAATCAATGACGTACATATGATTAATTGCTAACTAATACTATATAGAGGCACGCAACACAGGTCGCCATATAAGCAATAAACACTGCTAGTGTTTTCAGCTAGTTTTTTATCATTTTATTTGATCAGATAAAACAAGAGTTGTTAGCACACACAAGCAATCTGCATTTCCCCAAATGACATTACTACCTCATAATTTATGTTAATTCGTTTGTGCATGATCCGAGGCATGAAATAAGGAACTAAATTCGATTATGGCCAGCAGAAAATGGATCCCCATTTTTTCATTTTTTTTTTCCTTTCTCGAACGCTGCTACTTGTGTATCATATTTCTACTTAATTATAATACTAAACTAAATGGGCCATGTGCTCATCATGTAGGTTGTAACTTGTAAGAGTTTATCAGAACAAAAATAAATAAATAAAACGACAAAGAATCATGAGCAGTACTAGTTCTTCAAGAAAACATATAATTTATTCCTGTAGTTGCCTATAAATATTAATTATATATTTCGTCATTTGTTTTGTGTATATATAGTCATTACAATACAAATAAATTGAATGGAAAACATTAGCAAAAGAATACTTTCAGTACCAAACCTTACCAAAAATGCTAGTAATCTCAAGAAGTCAAAGCGAAATTATGTAACGCATGGCAATTATAGGATCCATCAAAATGACGAAACTGAATAACTTCATCGGCACGCGAAAACCGTTCGGAAAAGGTAGATGCTCAAGCAAACAACATTAACTTGCATGACTAATGGCCAACTCCTGGGCTCGGCACAGACCCGAGCATCCGTCCATATCCATTGGTGTCGGTTGCTGCACCATCTTTCCCATTGTAAGCTGAAGAAGCTGGTATCGGGCCTTTCGGAAGATCATCTAGTACAGAAATTCCTTGCAAAGTTGAAGAACTTTCTTCTTGCACTTCACCAAGGAGCTTCCTTGCATGTAGAGAAGGGGTTAGTAACAGAAAGGCGCATGTGATGAGCAGGAGAGCATCAGTTACTTTTGTGCATGAAGCCATGGATGGATCGATGGTTGGCTTATACGGTTTGTTATCAATGTAGTTCGAGGAAATGTAAATATGTAATTGAAGAGGCTGTATGTGAATGTGATAACGAAAGACTGGGAGTTGGGATGGTTTTATAAGAGAGAATTTGAGGGGGACCCATGGAGAGAAACAGAGAAGAAATGAGACAAAAAGGTTAGAAGGGAGTTTGGACTAGAAGCGTGGGGATGAAGCTAATTTTGAACCAAGTTGTCGTCACGATTCCTTTTGAATACAATCAGTTTTGAACAATGTTGTAACAACAGTATGCATAGATTTTCTTCAAAAACAGTATGCATAGATTGAAGAACTTAAAACAGTTTTTAGATGCATTTATATATTATAAATGCTGTTGGATATTTCATTGTATCATTTGAAATGAAAAAAAAAAACATACAATCTAAATGTAGCTTTTATAAATAATATTATTCGAAAAGATAAAAATATGACGAATAAGAATTTATTACTGTTGTATTATTCGAGCGAATGAAAATATTGTTTGAAAATGATAATAATAATAATACTAATGATGATGATGATGATGGTAATGACAATAACAATAACAATAATAACGATGATGATGATGCCGATGATAATAATAATAATAATAATAATAATAATAATAATAATAATAATAATAATAATAATAATATAATATATTATAATCTGCTATTCAAGTTATTTGCTAGAATACCATAATAGGCAGATTAGTCTATTCCAAACACTCTAATTCATGTTTGGAAAGTGTTTTTAGCTAGAATAACACATCATTTTGATATTCTTTTAAAACGGTTATAAATTGAGCTCGAATATGATCGAAATTATTCACGATGACAAATTAAATTGATAATTGGGACTACTTTTCCAAAATAATATATAAATTTGAAATCCGATTAATGTAATGTAATTTATAGTTTCTACATATCATATATAAGAAATGATAAAATTTGATGCAATCTTCATTGCTTATTATAATATGACTAAAAAATTATAACAGTCCTGATTTTATGGTATTAATTGATTGAATATCAAATAATATTTAAATTGCATAAAAGTTGATTTAAAATCAATATTTATAGGACAGAAAATGTTCCTGTAGACTCTTTACTTTTTTTTTTAAAAAAAAGAAAAAAAATCCTTGTATATTTAATATTTGATACACTCAATTGATTGTTGTCAAGTAAGCTACCATCAACATATTTCTACATTGTTGAATAATTATTAGAGGAAGGTTTCTCTACTAATATTTTGGTTGCTCTCAAATATCAACATTTTGTTATTAAATTATTTTGAGATTTATTAAATTGAAAGGTTTTCACATTTACTCGTGTAACAGAAAATAATTAAACAACTCTGTTATTGAATATAGTTGGTCTACTTCTATTTGATGTTGATTTTTTTTTTATTGCATAAAATATATTATATAGACTCATCACTCATAGGGTATAAACAATATGCAGATGGTATTTTCTTGCACTAATTGTTAGAAAAAGAAAGTCGCATTTTGATATTTTTTTCTCATGCTTATTCGAAATGCCTTGTGACCATGGTCCATGTGGGATTAACCATTTATTCTGATTCGACTTGTATCCAAACGTGACTTAAGTATCAATCCTCTCCAGTTCTATATTCTGGACAAATCCAGTTTATGGATTGAGCTTAATTTTTCCTTCTTTCATGGTGTCAGCTAACACATCAACTCATACTAATTACCACGTTAGTAAGAAAGTTGGTTAGCTTGGTAGTAATTATATAAATTAAGCTATGATTAAACCTCCATTTTGTTGACACTGGAGATGATTATACTTTACGTGAGATTAATAACAGAAGAGGAATAAATGGAAATAGGTACGAAGGGAGATCAACGCAGCCTGCCGGTTTTATTTCCTGGAAACTTCACCGTGTCAAAAGAATATAATTAGATAATGTAAATAAAAATTAATAATTAAAATAAAATAAGAAAAAAACTGTGCGCCGCCACAATCTATGAATAGGAGGGATGAGAGGGATGCGGAAAACTGTTTGAAAAGTCCTGTTTTCAAAATTGTTTTACGGAGGTGATAAGGATCAAGATCCATCATCTCTTTTATTAGGAACACATTTCAATTTTTTTTTATTTTCAAAATATTTTTTGTCCGCATTATTTTTCTCCCTTTTATCTCAAGAAAAAACTGTCCCCATTGTTGCTCTCTCTCCCATCTTTTTTATTTTTGGTCCCCACTGTTTCTCTTCTTCTCATTCTTTCCTATTTCGGTCCCCACTATTTCTCTCCCTCCCATCTTTTCCATTTCTGGTACTCTTGTTAGTATCAAAACTACAACAATTACTTATATTAACTACAACAGCTACATAAATAACTTCAACAATTATATATATTAACTTCAACAGTTACATATATAACATATTAACTTCAACAGTTAAATATATAACTTCAACAGTTACACATATAACTTTAACAGTTACATATATAACATATTAAATTCAACCGTTACATATATAACTTCAACGGTACATAAACTATTAAGAAAAATAATGGGGACCAAAACAATGGGGACCAAAAATATAAAAAAATGGAAGAGAGAGAAATAGTGTGACCAAAATAGAAAATGATGAGAAGAAGAGAAACAATGGGGACAAAAATAAAAAAGGATGGGAGAGAGAGCAATTCCAAATAAATTCACCAAAATAATGAGACCAAAAATGTGTGTTTACACTGGGGATGATGGAGGATGATGGAATCTAGAGGATGGTCTTAAGCAATTCCGATTGTCTTACTATGTTTTATCATCTAAGTTCACAAACGTCTTGTTTTAATCGGACGGCTTATGTGTTTTTGGCTTTTTTATTTAAAAAACTATGTCTTCTAATGTGTTTGAGATGCAACATATTTTCTAAAATATCACAAAGCCTTTTATAAGTCTTCAGCGTTTAAAAAAATGTTATATCTGTCTAAAAATATTACAATGGCTTTTATAAGTCTTCTGTGTTTGTTGAAAAACGTTATAGAAATTTAAGTTTTAATTGAACATTTTTTTTGGAGCAAATCTTGAAAAGTAAAGAAAATTAACATATGATAAATTACATAAAAATTACAAAATAGTTAAGGCTTATTTTACAGAAATTACAGAATACATCTTAGATTAAAAAAAATATTATAAACTTCGGCTCTCCTTACAAATAGAAGTGAGGAAATTTGCAGGATTCTAAGAATTGAGAAGCATTTGGCGGATTACGAAAAGTTTTGGTTTGCATCTTGACATAATGGCACATTTTATAACCTGATTTTTTTGATTTTGCATGAAATAGTGTCTTGCAAATTTTGAGTTTGGCGCTCGTAGGTACGTTATCGAACGATCAGAATTTTCGTATTGGTTTTTTTTTTCAGTACTGCCTTATTGAGTTATTCCTGCAGTTCGTAGAAATTTAACTGTCGAGATTAAATTGAACGGCCATCACTAAAAAACTTGCAGCTTTACAAAAAACACGCAGAGGATCCGAATCCATCAGGAACTTGTACAAACAAGTAATTGAATCAAAGGATCAATCGAATTATGGATCATTTTAATTTTTGATAGTCTACATATATTATATTGAAGTAGACTACCCAAGTGACACAGGATTAGTCAAAATGATGACACTAATGGTTGACCCAACCTCAGTAATCTTTTACTTAACAACCTAATTATTAAAAATAAACCGAACTTTAAGTGGAAACTGACCAAGGCAATGGTTTTTATTTTATATACAACTTTTTGAGTTGTGACAGTAACTTTTATAGCACTTCCTGTTTGGATTAAGAGCAAAAGTTTACGATTTCCAACCATTATCTCATCTATAAATTTCAAAACAAAAATGATGCATTGTAGATAGCATTAAAGAGTCCGAGGTGAAAGAAGCCTTAAAATGAATGAAAGTAGGTAAGGCTCTAGGACCTGATAACATACCAATCGAAGTATGGAGGTGCCTCGGAGATGTGGCTGTAGTTTGGTTAACCAAACTATTCAATAGCATTTTCCGATCAAATAGGATGCCAGATGCGTGGAGGAGAAGCACTCTAGTACCAATCTTCAAGAATAAAGGGGATGCTCAAAGCTGTACAAACTATAGAGGGATTAAGCTTATGAGTCATACAATGAAGCTTTGGGAGAGAGTGATAGAACATCGCTTGAGACGGATGACAAACGTTTCGAAAAACCAATTTGGTTTTATGCCTGGGAGGTCAACCATGGAGGCCATCTTCCTAATAAGGCAATTGATGGAGAGATATCGGGAGCGAAAGAAGGATCTACATATGGTTTTCATTGATTTGGAGAAAGCATACGACAAAGTGCCAAGGAAAGTTATGTGGTGGGCACTAGAAACGAAGAAAGTCCCCACAAAGTATGTTACCCTCATCCAAGACATGTATGATGGTGCCGTTACTTGCATCAGGACATGTGATAGTGTAACTAGTGACTTTCCTATTAAAATAGGACTACATCAGGGATCAGCTTTGAGCCCGTATATTTTTGCCTTAGTGATGGATGAGATCACGAAGGATATACAGGGAGATATTCCTTGGTGTATGCTCTTTGCGGACGATGTGGTGTTAGTCGATGAGAGTAGGACGGAGGTCGATAGAAAATTGGAATTGTGGAGACGAACTCTAGAGTCCAAAGGGTTTAGGTTAGTAGAACTAAGACGGAGTATATGGGGTGTGAGTTTAGTGGGATACGACCAGTGGACGGAGATGTCTGTCTAGACGGGCAGGTAGTACCTACGAAAGATACTTTTCGATATTTAGGGTCGATGCTGCAGAGCGATGGCGAGATAGATGAAGATGTTAGTCACAGGATAAGAGCGGGATGTGTGAAATGGCAACAAGCATCAGGCGTCCTATGCGATAAGAAAGTCCCGCAGAAGCTAAAAGGCAAGTTCTACAGGACAGCGATTAGACCTGCGATGTTGTATGGCGCAGAATGTTGGGCTACTAAAAGACGACATGTCCAGAAGATGAGTGTAGCTGAGATGCGTATGTTGAGGTGGATCTGCGGTCACACGAGGAAAGATCGGATTAAAAATGATGACATACGAGATATGGTTGGGGTCGCACCAATAGAGGAGAAGTTGATCCAACATCGTTTGAGATGGTTTGGACATATCCAACGCAGACCTCCAGAGGCACCGGTACGTATCGGAATTCTTAATCATTTCGAGAACACCCGGAGGGGGAGAGGGAGACCAAGATTGACATGGGAAGAAGCGGTGAAAAGAGACCTTAAAGAATGGAACGTCTCCAAGGAGTTGGCGATCGATAGGAGCACTTGGAAGTTAGCAATTCATGTACCGGAGCCATGACGTAGGAACTTAGGGGTAGGAGCGATGCCATAGGTTTGTAGGTCCCTCTATTAGGTCACGGTCGAGGTTTAGGTTTCTACTATTACTATTATTATTAGATGTATTATTATTAGTATGGCTAGTCTTACTATTAGTATTTTTATGTTTTGTATTTTTTTTTTGTTCTTGTTCTTGGATGTGTTCTCTTGTTGGGTTTCTTTCTAGCCTACCCCAACTTGTTTGGGACAAAAGGCTTAGTTGTTGTTGTGTTGTTGTTGTTGTTGTAGATAGCATTAACAAAATATTTTTTAATGTGATTGATCTAATCATGTTTTCTTTTAATTCTGAGACAAAATAAGCAATTTTTATATAAATTTGAATTTAGATAGCCACTTTCAGTCTTTCACATCCAATTTGTACAATACATCTATGATGAGTTTTAATTTAACCAAAATGGTTTGTAAGATCAGTTTCAGAATCTATCGAATGGACTTTAAAAGAGAAGATGAACCGTGCATAAAAAAAAAACACTGCATGTTTAATGAATAGTCTGTTATAATAGAAAGTTAAATGGTAAAAAAAAAAATTCACAAACATATTTTAATGCATTTAATTTTTACAATTTTGATCCGTTGAAGTAGTCCTAGAGAACTTACAAAAAAGTTACAAATTTGTCATGTAACAGCATTTCTCAACAAATAGATTTATTTGATCATATTTGATTTGTAGTTAAAAACCGATCTGATTGATTTGATATCAAAGTCGGGAACAATCTTGATGAGCTTAAGCTCATGTACATTTTGTACTCGCTTTAAAGTTCACACATAATTATGAGATTTCAAATGAGTGTTGATGAAAACATTTCTTCTAATTTAATGCAAGACAATAATTGTGTTTTCTCATTTTAGAGATACAAACAAAACTTTAATTTTTTACTTCTAAGTATATCTATGCATTGTTTATAGTATTGAAAATAAGTAGTACTTATTTGAAAAGCTAAACGAGTAAAACATCAAATTTATGGGATTAGGCCAAAAAAAAAAAAAAAAAGACGATCAGTTGGTTGTGGTCGACCGTGTAAAGATAGGACTAAATTTGTTATCCCAGTTGAATGTAGGCGAAATAACCGGATGATTAATTAATAATTTAATATGATTACTATCTAATTAATGTCCTTTTGTGTAGCTTAGTAGGTAGTTCTTAACTTTACTGGCCACGTGCTATGCCAGCTGAAAGCGATTGAATTTTTATAATTAATTTTATTAAAAAAATATTTATTTTTATATTAATGGTTTCCACTCGAATTACGGAGTTTGTGTCCTATGTGTAGATGAGCTGAGCCTGAGCGAGCCGAGACTAACTCGAACTCAAGCTCATCTCAAGTCGAGCTGGCTCAGCTCAGCACACAAGACACTTTCGAGTTTTTTTAGCAGCTCAAACTCAACTCATTAAAACTCGAGTTGGCTCATGGCTTGAAAACTAACTCGTTATTAAATACCAAACTTTGAGACTTCGTAATGGGCTAAACTAAAAAGCAAATAACATAAATATTAAACAATGTTTAAAATACACATAGAAGGCACACAAAGATCATGAGTAGGGGTGTCAAACGCGTCAAAAAAGCACGGAACGGACTGTTCCGTTTGCCGTTTCGTTAAAGAACGCGGTATAGAATTCCATTCCGTTAACTGTTTCGTTTTTGAAACGGCACAGAATTCTGTTTTGTTAACCGTTCCACTTCAGAAATAACACATGAAACAGTTTGAAATGAGGCTGAAACAGTCGAAACGGTATAATTCCACGTTCCGTTTACCGTTTCGTTATTGGAACGGAATGAAAACCATTTCTGTTATGCGTTCCGTTTCGCTTAAACGAAACGGCACCACGTGCCATTTTATCACGCTGACAGCTCTAATCATGAGGAAGATACGACTATTTTTTCCTAAAAATGAAAAGAACTTAGGGTTATAGAATAGTGATTAAAAACTGGGTTGGATTACAAACTAAACAAACGAATAGGGCTAAATCTCACGAATTAGACCGAGCGAGCTGAAGGCAACTCGAACTCAGCTCATGAACCTTCCGAGCCGGTGTAGCTCGAGTTATTCCAGCTCGAGTTGAAACAGCTCGAGTTGCTATCGAGTATTATCCGATTCGAGTTCGAGCTAGCTCACGAGGGCCGAGTTTTTTGCTCAGTCCTACTATGAACTAAATTTTTTATATATGGATGGAGAGTTTGTGATAATATTGACAATTATAAAATATAATGAAAATTTGAAGTATTTCAAATTTAATCATACATAAAAAAATAATACAGAACTATTTTTTAGGACCAAACAGTTTATCTATGTAACTTTTTATTTTTTTTTGTTTGAGATGACACTGTGAAGATTTTTTAAGTAATTTTATAGTTGATGGATTTCATCTTTATTTAAAATTGTCATTGTTGGTAAGAATGCAGCTGCAGACACATGCCACGTGGCTTGAGGATGTAGTTTTTTTTTTTCATACAGATAAACCTTTCTTCAGCTTTGCCTTTCGGTAAGATGTGTGATAATTTTTAACATTAGAAATCAGCAATATAAATATAGTCATCTAGTGGTATTACTGTAATAATATGCTGTAATCCTCCAGTCATCCAAGGAAATTAGATGCTTCTCTCCAGTTCCACTTCAGAAAGGAGATGATCAAAATTCCAAATACATGAAGTGAGAACTGAGAGCCTGAGAGGTGTTTTTTGCTTACAAGGCAAGGCTTAGCACCTGTGTCTAGAACAAATGCCTTTTCTCTTTTTTTTTCTTGCCTTTTCTTTTGTCAAATAGTTGGGTCTGTTATGTGGAAACGGACACAAAGATCAGTTTAAACAAACTTCATTCATGATCCTCTCCAGCTACTATAAATTTGTTCACTGTCCTAAACAATCAGTGCTGTCTATTACAGATCCTGCGGTCCATGTCATCTTCTACTCTAATTTAAGAATAAGTCTGAATGGTCCAGTTAGAATTGATCAATTGAACGGTACAGATTGCGTTTTGAGTTTATAATGACATTGAAGGGGATCCTAAGCGAATCAAATCGGATAAATGTTGGAAAACAGCTTGGAGTTGTAGGTTGCTTTGTTTAAGTGATTGTCTCGTGCAACCATTACATTATGAAGTACCAAGATTCTGTCGCAACTTCTCAAATGTCTTTTCCTTGTCCACCCGAAATATTTCACTCCAAAAAAAAAATTGCGAAATTAAATTTTTAAAAATAAAATTGTAAAATTTTAAAACACAAAATTTCAAATTTTTAAAAATTGATTTCTTTGTCATAATACATAGTAGTACATCAAATTCTATTTTTCCCTAAATTCAATAAATTGTCACATTCAATTAATAATTTGTCTCAATTATTTTAATACTTCTAGTTCTTTTGTTATTTATGAATTTTTTTATTTTATTAAATTAATAAAAAAAAATTTCAAATCAGACTTAACCACCACTTTTTAAAAAAAAAAAAACGTTATAAAAAGACTGATTGTATCTTTTTAAATTACCTAATGAAACTATGAATTCTAATTATACATAATTTCGTTTGAGCTAGTCATGATCAGTAGGTCTGTGCGTCGGTATCAGTTAGTTAATTTGGAGGATAAAGCACGTCATGGGTCAACTTTTCTACTGTTGATCAATTGGTGATGTACTGATGTTACTTTGATACTTTGTCAGTCAATGCCTTTAGTCATCAAATTAATTTGCAGTTCAAAGGGACCTTGGTCTCAGAATTCATAAAGACCGCCACCTCTGACGGTAGATGTGGATTTTGTATCTTCTTCTGTGTTTGAAATTTCCTTCAAAGAAATACTTCGTCCGTTTGCTTCAAAAATTTCAAACATGCTTCAAAATCTCCATGTATAAATCAATATAGACCGTTGTTGTAGTAGTAGTGTGTGGTTGACATTAAAGTTTGAGTCGTCGGTGTGCCAAGGCAAGAAGACGAAATAAAATTGAATTTGTAAGTTTGTTCCGAACTTAGCTAAAATGTTGTCAAATACTATAATTTTAAAATAGATTGGAGGGTTTGACCATCTTATCTTTTAAAAAAAATGTTGTCAAATGGTTCGTTGCATAAATCTCAGTAGAGATCCAGAAATTAAGTAAAAATTGATTATACCGTTAAATAAAAAAAATAATTCAGTCAAAATATTTATAAAATTGAAAATTGCTTTAGTTCAACATGTTTTTATCAGATAGATCATGTGCATTTGATCGGATGGTTGTTCTGTTTGTTATTTAGGTTTTCTAAAAATCAATTTAAGGTAATTTTACTATACTTTATATTTATTAATAAATATTTTCTTTCAATAAATTAGATGCGAGCAATCAGTGTGAACTGTAAAGTGACGTTCTTAGCTTACCGTTATGCATCGAATGTTTAACGTTAATTTATGGGTTTTCTCTCATATAATGTGTTGTACTGGAGAGTTTCTCTAATTTCTGTTCGTTTTTTTACAAAACTAATTACACTTTGGAATGAGAGAAATAGTATAATTTTTAATGACAGAACTCAGGCTTCTCTTTTTACTCTTTATTTTAACACCTTCAATCTCTTTACTAACTGGACTGGTTTGACAACATATATGGAAAAAAGCTTCTTAGACCTGGCAAAGAAACAAGAGGATTCTAGTTGAAAGAAAAGTGATGGATTCAATGATGACACGCTTTCTGCTTAGATGCTCCTCTACTTGTTATTTCTGTCAGGCTGATATTTAGGATTTTAGTTGCTTCTGACTGATTGTTGTTATTGGTTCCTGTTATCCTGTGAGTTTGAACTTGGTAGATCTGAATTGATCTCTTAAAGGTCTTTCAGCTTTTGTGTGGTTGTAAACTGAAAACTTAATTGATCAATGAAATTCGGTTCCCCTGGTTGGGGAGCTCTTAGCTCAAAAAAAAAAAAAAATTACACTTTAGAAAAATCAGCAAATAATTACAAAAAATCGTCGACAATTTCTTTTTCTAATTTCAGCCTGATATTTACCCCCCCTCCCCACTCCAATGTTTTTCTCTCGTCTCTGTGAATCAATTCACCGAAGTCGCATGCAAGGATCCTACGCCTTGTGCGGCTCCACCTCGGCGGCTCACGTCCAAAATTCCACGACGACTTGCCAGGCTTTAGCGTCCATTTCTTGCTTCTCTTGTTACCACTTACCATTTACTAAGGATGTGTTTGGATCGTTGGAAGAAAGAAGAAGAAGGAAGAAGAAAAAAAAATTATAAACAATTCAAACTCTTCACAAAGTTACACACTTCCCAATATTTTTTTTTTACTTCTTCTCTTCTTCCCACACCTATCCAAACGGAGGACCTGAATCCGCTGTAGCGCGGGACACCGTGTAGCACGCGTACGAGCCGTCTGATTTTGATCTGACGGTTCATTTTTTACGGGCCTATCAATCTAGATTACATGCACGGGGCTCCCTTGTCCATTGGATCTTGATCAAACGACTGTGATGCCGCGCTACACGGTGTGCCGCGCGGCACCAGATCTGAATTTCCAAACGGAGCCTAAGTTTCTTTAGCCTCCCCTAATTTCAAATTCTGGCTCCGTCCCTACTGATTCTGAAGTAAGACCAAAACATAAAAAATTAATAAAATTCATCTTTTACAAAAATACAGGGTGCGTTTTAAAAACTGAGGGTCTGATAAGCATGGATATCAATACCTTTTAATTTTTTTTATTACATTCCAGGGAAATTTATTTCTCACAAAACCTAAGTTTTATATCATGAAATGAGGATACAAGATATTGAGATGAGAGATCTATAATTTTAAAATTATCACATATTTCGAATTTTCATCATTAAATGCATCATACAAATTGGAAAATAAAAATAGTAAATGATCATAACTAGATTGTTGGCATGGTTGGTCACCTGATAAATTATCAGTAGTTGGCCTACACGGTCAAAACGGCAAGAATTAACAGCTATATTGTCTGCATGTATTCAATGCCCATAATTACGGGAATATCATCCTCAGATATTTGCGTGGTCTCAACTCTCAACTGTCAACAATAACTAATTTATTCCCATCAAATTATTCATTTAGAAAACGATCAAATGATAAAGTTGTTAAATATATCTAAAACAATGTATTCGCAAACAAATTTACAATACAGAAGATAATCATAATATCTATATATGTCAGTAATTAGTATATATATTTTTTTTAAAAAAATTGAATGTTTTTCAGTATGGTAGTACCGACGACTGTCGGTCCAACTTTGAATTTTACACAAAATTTCTGCAAAAAGCCTAAAACCTGAAACGAAAAAAGTTCAAATTTTTCATTCAAATAGTTGAATTATACGATTTTGACACTTCATTTTCCTCCACTTCTCATATTTCACTTGCTCCGTTCCATATTAATACGATATTGACCTTAATTAGCTGCCACAGTTTTGGAGCCGTCCAGGTTCGAGATAAAATGTACTTTTGCAGTATAAATATTGAAATGGGAGTCAATATTAATCTTTAGATTTAGATTTGAGCTACTTCAAGCACTATTGAAAATGTTCAAAATCTTGATCAGCTTTTTCTTTCAAACTACTGAAGATGTACTATCATTCAGTAGGCAATAACTTGATTAGGGTAATTTTTCGCTTAATTATTAGCCAGCGACTTGAATACTTGTGGCATGTAGCATTAATTTTATCCTTGTACCATGTCTTTGACAAAATGTTCAAAATCTTTGGTCGCAAAATTGCGAGGCTTGTCTGAACATTTGCATTTATTGAAAATGTTGTCATTGCAAATTAATAAAATTATTTCTGTCAATTGCAAATTAATAAAATTCTCTCTGTCACTTAAAAAAATATTCGATTTTTTTATCTGTGCAGTATGAGCATTACATAATGAAATTAATTCTTTTGTATAGAGTATGTATGTTTTATACAGCCCTTCAGTGAATATTCACTGATTTTTGTTAATTAGTTTCATCTTTGAACATTCGGGTTACATCTAAATAAATGTAGGCCTTAAAAAAAATTTCTTTTGTATAGAGTACACGATGGTTAATTCCGATGACATTGACCCTCATGTACATTTAGAGTGTGTGGCTTTTGTCGAAAAAGTGTTTATGACCGAAGATAATGCAAAGACATTCTACAACAATTTTGCTTACTGAATAAGGTTTAGTATTCGCAAATGAAGTTATTGCATATCTTCTAAGAAAAAAGAGGTGACAATGATAAGGTATGTTCGCTTCATGGAAGCATAGCCAACCAAAAAATCCTTGAAAATGAACAAATCACACACTCAAACCGGTTACAAGGTTCATCTTAAGATCAGATTGCATGATATAATTTGGAAAGTTAGTGTTTTTGAAGATGATCATAACCATCCCTTGATCACTTCTCCAGCTAAGAAACGAAGCCTACGCTACCATAGGAAAATAGGTCATGAAGATAGACTATATATAAAAGACATGCATGCTCAAAATATTGAGCTTGCATAAATACATCAGTTCTTGGGGGCCAGATATGTGGGTATGAAAAATTTGAAGCTCAAAAAGAAGGATGCGAGTAACTAGTTGAAAATCGAAGATGTCTAGCCCCAAAGACTGATTAATTTTTTCAGGCCCAGTAACTGATGTTTAGACCCCAAGAAATGATATCTAGCCCCTGAGAACCAAATAGCAACTAGTAATTTTTTATAACAGTTCAATTAGTTTTGTTTATATTAGAAATTTAGAACATTGTATCAAACCAAACTTACTAATAATAATATATTAATATAGTTCAACAAATGAATGAAGTACTAAATTATAACATATTGGTATATAATTATCATCAAGAAATGAATAAACTAAATTGAAAATTTCATATTCTTTTATATCTATTATATTTTGTATTACTTTTAAAGGCTAATTGGATGTTGATTTCCTCCAATATTTAAATAAACATTTGCTTTTCGTTTATAAAAATGAAAGACATTATTAATTTTATATAAAGATTTCTAACGATTGAAGCCAATTGAGGAACCTATGAACATAAGCTAACTCGGAATTCTCATTCATAAAACAATGTTTAATTTACTGACTAGGGTTGGACATCGAGCTTCGCTCGATACATGAGTTCATTATACATTTAAAGATTTAATATTTTTAATAAATTATATCTATATATATTATATATATTGCAAGGATGTTTGTTCAGAGATATTATTTAAATATATTTTTATTTTTATTTTTATTTAATTTTTGTGGGATTATTTTTTTATTTGTGTATAATTAAATTTATTAATTTGTTAATTATTTACTATAGTGGTGCATAGAACTCCCTATGCACTATAGTGCATATTAAACTCTCTCTCTCTATATATAATTTTAATTACATGACATAATGATATGTGTTTTTAATTATTGTTTCGGAAATAACGTTTGTACGAAGTATAACGTGTTTTTCAAAAAACGCTTTAGATAATTGGATTAATCACATCATGTAATTCGAATAAAGAGGATCAATTACATTTTTTCCCACATATATCAATGTGGGAAAATAAGTTATAACATTTCATATTTTTTTTTGATAAAATTTACATATAATGTACTAATTATATAACAACAATCATTATGAATGGTAATCAATTATAAAACAAATTTATATGCCTAAGCCCTAAGCATAACATCTTTGTGTTTCCTTGCTTTTTTGTTGTTCTTGCAACGTTGGATCCATAGCGGTCAATCTTATAAAGCAAGAACAAACAGAGAACAACCTAGCAAAGCCCAAGCACAGTTGTTGGTGGAACGGTGATTCTTATTGTTAGTGGCTTATATTAAACAATCAAGACAGCTTACATGTGCCAAATCATGATGTACACAATAATGAGGTCGAGAGAGACCTAATGTGAAAAAGATGAATCACATCTGATAGTTACACATTTCGTTTTAAGTAGCGATACTAAACATGGAAATGTAGTGCATTTTTTATCCATTTAACATCTTCATCTTTCTCGCCTATGCCAAATAAACAAATCTGAGATTGAGCCCCACAAATAGCCTTGAAGGGTACAATAACCGAATTCTAATAACTTCACATAATTCACTTGCTCCAGTAACTAAAAAAGTGTCAAAGTTAAATGGATAGTTCAAAAGCTACATTGATTGAACCAAATATGAGAACATCAATGTTGACCTGATAGCTTGAATGATATTGCAGGAATTAATCAGACTTATTAATGAGATCAATATCACCATCATTGCAACACATGAAGAGAATAAACAAACTAAAAAATTAGAAGGGACATAAGTATAGCACCTGCTTGTAGTAGATAGATTTACCATCGAACTAAACTTTTTAGTGATCATATTAAATAATCTGTATTAATACTAATAAAATTCCAACAAAACTAAACTACTATGTATTTTACATGGTATTAAAAAAAGAATCTAATATTATACTCACCTAGTATTATAAAAAAAGAATAAAAAAATAAAGAAACAAAGATAAAATAAGAAATTAAGGAATTTCGAAAGTAGTACTTAAATTGAAGGCACAATAATGCTTATGAATATTAAGTAAGAAAGTTACACAACGAACATGGTTGAGTTATAGAATAATGGCACCCAACCAAACAAAAGAAATATGTATATAAGTTGTATGTTAAAGATTTATTATTGCATAATTAAACAAAAAAGTGCTAAAATACCTTTCAAAGACATCATAATACTTCCTATTAGGCTGCGAAGGTTGAATTTGGACTGAATAGATGTTGGATCATCCAAGAAGCAATGCAACTGATTTCTTCATTTCACTATTAAAACGCCACTATTTATACTGCTAAGCAGCTATATTAATATTTAAAAAATGTTTTTCTTTAAAGTATTTTTACAATTTTTCTCGTTTTTATGAGCATTGATAGTTATGTTTTCATGTTTGTGTGTTGTCAAAGGCATAATAGCATGCACTGATACATCAAGCAAAAGAAATTGCTGATAGACATTTGGTGCATTTAGAACAAAGTATATACCATGAATGAGTAAAAAGTGCAAAATAGTAAACATGAAAAATATGATAATTTTAAATAAAATAATATTTGACTTTGGCTCACCAATATGGCAAGAAGAAGAAATTATTGTAACTGCCATGAACTCCGTATAGTATTAATGAATTAACATATTAATAAAATATTATTTTGATCAAAAGTAAGTTAGTATGTTATACACACAACAAATTACAAAAACAAAAAAAAAAGGAAAGGGCATTATAATTGTATAATCAAATTTATGGTTTTAATTTTAAGAATTTTACTTTATCCAATTAGTTTTAATCACAACTGATTCTCAGCAAAGCTCGTTGAAATCTTGATCCAAGAGTCAGGTGTATTTGTACATAAAAAGCTGCAAGAAAAATTACAATTACTATAATTCAAAATTAAAAATAAAAAACCAAAATTTAATAGAACAAACTGGTTTAAAAAATGATGTATGTGATTAAAGTAACATATTTAGCATAAAGATGCTTAAAACAAATTTTAGATAAAACTTTGTTCAATTTGGTCTTGCAAAATGGGTTTGAACCCACAGGACAAAAGAAAAGGATTTTTCATATATATAACCACAAAATTACTTATTAAATTTCAAAAAAACAAAAGAAATGTAATGAATTGAAAGGAGTGAACACATATTATACCCAGGTTCTGAGATCAGATCAACACCATTATTCTTAGCATGGTTCAGTGCTTGAAGCATTGTAATTAGAGCCGACCTCACTTCCCCTTCTTCATATACACTTGTCAAATAATTATGAATCTCAATTGTACCCTAAAATTATAATGATCAATTAAGCATTACTGGTTTAAAAGGTAGAGGATTGTACAACTTCTAGTAGGTACTATTGTACAAAATATACAGAGCTTTCTTTTTTCTTCATCTTATTCTTAATTTTAAACTATCTGTTAAGGAGCGAAACATACCCTTTGGTCCAGCTCAGTAACATCGATATAAATATTTTTACAAATAGGCCTGACAATTTTGTAAAGACCTCAAATATATATATTTTTTAATTCCATCACCCTTACGATTTAAGCTCTACAATATGCTAAAAATTAACCATATATATGTGTCTAATCTTAACAAAAAGAAAGAAAAAAAAAACTAAGGCGCACATTGAAATAAGAGAAATTACCTTGTGCAAGAAGGTTGCTGGACTATAGGAGAAGAATTTGTAGGTATTATGTCCTAAGAACGGCAGGGATTGGAGGACTTCCTTTGTAATTGCTTATGCAGAATTTGAGAAGGCGAATGGATCTAACTTGAGAGCACGTGAAAACAATTTATAAATCACTTTCTTGTCGGCATGCCACCGTTGCTCGCCCCGTACCCCTCTATTGTCGATTAAGAATGTATCGCTGATGGGGTTCACTACTCGACGGCTGACGCCCATTTCTCTGTCTTGTTATCCTCCATTGCTGAGCCATTTATCTCTGTGAATCCCATCGGCGTAGCGAAGAGAGAGCAAGAGGAGTGAGAACGGAGATCGGCCTAAACGGAGTAAGAGATGGAGAGATCGGGGAGGGAGGCGAAAGAATAACCTCACCATCGGAGGCGCTGGCACATCCAAAGTAAACAAAAGAAATAAAGTGATAAACACAGACGAAGGAGATTTAATCCAAATAAAGCATCGAACGGTCAGGATGCCACGTCGCGTATGTGCTTTAAAATCCGCGCAAAAAATTCACGCGGATTATATTATACTATAGATGGCACGTTCATAATATACTTGCTAACAAATCATGCAATTTTTTCTCTTTGTTTGCCGTTTTCCTCATGACTTACGCATGCAAATGTTAAAAAAAAAACTCATGTAATAATCGCGAGTGACATGGTGACACCTGTCCTCCCAAGTACATATTGCGTTTTTTTTTTTTTTTTTTTGAAGAAGTATTGCGTTGCTAGTAGCAAGTGTTGTTGCAATAATCACTGTTTCCTAGGTTGATCATTATTATCATGCTTGAAGGTACTACAACTAAACCCTAATCCCAGCAATCGATGTGCCACGTTATTAGAAAAAAAATTGCATTTTAAATAATAAAATAAAATAAAAAAAACAGATGGACAACTTGTGCCATTTTCATTGACATAGTGAGACTCTCGCTCTCTACACACCTAATCCGGGCACCCATTCTCAGTAGCGCTCTCTACAGACAACGGTGGTTTCATTACAAACGTCTGATCTAATTTCAACGGTTAAGATTTACAGGCCATATGATGTAATAATAATCACGGAACATCATGATATTTTGGACGGACAGAAAACAGCGCTGAAAAGGATATTGATATATGATTCCACCTGATCCACTCGTAAAGACCGAAAAATTTAAAAATAATATTAAATTAATATAATATATTAAAAATAATATCAATATAATAATATTTTTTTAAATAATATCACAAGATCGGAATTTGGGATTCCGATCGCAATTACGGAATCCCGGATACTGATCTTAGCTAAGATCGGAATCCCGGATTCCTATTTTAAATATTAGAAATAATATTTAAATGAGTAATTAGCTAAGATCGGAATTCGGGATTCCGTAATTGCGGTCGGAATCTCAGATTCCGATCTTTGTGATATTATTTAAAAAAATATTATTATATTGATATTATTTTTAATATATAATATTAATTTAATATTATTTTTAAATTTTTTGGACGTAAAGAGCTCTAACTAAACATATTGGGCCTATTTATTGAGCCTTCAAACAGCCCACATTTGCCTTGCACAAATCAAAACCCAAGCGAAAGTGGAATCCGCTCCAGAAACATCTCCGAAAGGAACCAAACAAAAAAACTTGGTTCTTGAAGTTCAAAAAAAAAAAAAAAAACTTGGTTCTTGAAGTTCAAAAAAAAAAAAAAAAAACTTGGTTCTATGCTAACAAGTTGAACCAAACAATGTCACCTTCTTCTTCTCATTCGCCTTCTCCCTTAAACCCTAGCACTCATCCATGGCGTTTCACATGGGAAACCCTTGCGCACATTCCAACGCTCCGTCTCTATCTCTTCCGTTCTCCGACCCCCACTGCTCTCTCCGGCGCTTCCGCTTCCGCTTCCCTCCAGACCGACCGATCCCTCCTCTTCGTCTCTCTCACGTATCAGAGCGGCGACGTTGTTCGGCTCGAAGTACCAGTTCCTAGGGTTTTGATTGAACCTGATGAGGAAGTCCAGTGTGTAGTGAGGAGCGACCATGTAGAGATTAAGCTCTCTCTTGTTCTCCCTGTAGACCATCCCGTGGTAATTCAGTACCGGGCTGCTATGGGTTTCAGTGGAGATGAAAATTCTGTTCCTATCTCCTTGAATGATGGTTAGTTCACCCACCAAAGTTTCAAAGCTTTAAATTTTTTTTTTTTTTTCATTGAGTTGATGAAATGAAACGATATTTACCACATTCAGAAAATGAAATATGCTTTTGTTTTAACATAGATTTGAAGAGCCTTTCTTCTGGTGATGTGAATCTGTATTGCAAATCATGTTCAACCAAGTTAACCAAGGAGCCATTAAGGTAAGATACATTTTTTTTCTTAAACCTTTTTCTTTGTATAAAGTGGTATTTTTTTTATTCTCACTTTGTGTTCTTTTTTTTAGGCACATTTTGCAAATGCCATCTTTGAACTGGAGAGATGTCGCTGAGAACTGGTTCGGCAACTGCTGTTGTTCCTTTGGGGCGGCTGCAGAAGTTCTAGCGACTCAATATCTGAACTCTTTGAACCTCTCGCCGGATGTTGGTTTTCTAAATTCGGTGTCAATCACTGTCAGTAAATATTCTCTTCATGGTTATCCTCACAATCCTGTCAGCCAGGATTCAGCTTTGAAATTCTCAGTGGTCCAATGTACAAATCAGCAGTGCCAAATGTAGATTCGTGCAATTGTCATGATAATGCAGAGGGTCCTGAGGAAGTTGCTCATACGTCTGACATGCATGACCTGAACCATACAACCTCCAATTGCATTGTAAGCAATGATCCAGACAGGTCTAATAGACAGAATCTTTATTTTGGTGGGGGTTTTGTGCATAATGATACTAACATTTCAAAGGATGTAGAATGGGTTGAATTTTGTTGTGAAAAGTGCTCGTCGCCTCTTGGTTCCTATCCTTATTGGAAGGATAGGGGCAATACTGGTACAATAGATGGCGGGGTGCGATTATTTAAGTGCTATATCTCAACTTCCACTCCTGTTGGTGGATCTGATGATGTGTTTAGGTTAGTTAATTTCCCTCCATGTCATAATTTTTTTATTTCTTTGTAAATCAGTTAGTATCCATGATTATCCTTACAAAAAATGAAAACACTTGCTATACTTGTAAGTAGTGGACATAGTCTTACCGATAGGAATGCCTCCTGTACTTTTCTCTGATGTTTAAGCCTCAGTTGAGCCCATATCCTTGCCTAAAAATTTAATTACCTACAAGGAAAATTTTAATTTGTTTTGCTGCAATTCTGGATCAGTGGTTACCGAACTTGTACTGTTTCTAAAAATGAAAGACTTTGGTTTCAAATGATAAAACTTTTTATTTAGTCTGGATTCATGGGTATATTGCTCGAATCCTGAGCTCTCCCTTGTACCTGTTGTGGTGCTGTTGCTAAAACCTTCATTATTCTGACATAGGAATTACACAGTGCAAAACCTGTTCTCAAATCTTCTACTTGAGAGTGCAGAAGATGAGGTGTCTTTTCGAACTGTTGTCAGGGATTTGAAATCCCGAAAACCAATGCTCCAATTAGTACTTCTGAGCTCCAAAGCATGGTATATGTCTGGTACATGTATTGAGAACCATGCAACAGGGCCTGATTGTCAGGTGGAGCTGCAGCCGGTTGTGAAGGTCTTATTTTCTGATTGTAGTAACTCTTCTGAGGCTGACATTAGGTATGCAATCTACTTTGTTATGTCTTATATTTCTTACTTTCTATGTTTCTTGGTACTGTCTTTTCAGCTTTCACATTCCCAATACCAATTATTCTGGAAACCCAAATTTCTTTTATGAGAATTTTTTCTTGTATATATTTTGTTTAGTCTGAATCTTTCACCTCTTTCCTTAGGCTGGTGGAGAATTGGTCAACCAAATGCCATGCTGAGGAAGTATACATGATGACATACGAAATTGAAGAGTTGAAAAATAGTCTTAGTTTTGGAAAGCAGAGCATGCCTCTATCCTGTAACCTTTTGCAAGGAATGCATTTGTCCTGGCTGAATTCGCATGGCTTCTGATATATATTATGCTATAGGACTATAGGTATCTTTTCTGAATATTGTTGTCCGCAGTTGCATTGGTTTTAAGAAGGGTTTTGGAGTACAGCTTATTTTCAAGTGGTTGATGAATCTCTTATAATCTGGGTGCTGGAATTTGACTAATTACAGAAAGAAGGGCTTGAAAGCTGCTGAGAACAAATCAATGTGGGCAGCAGCTTGGTTTGTTTTGCCTGTATAACGAAGATTAGCAGAAGTTGTTTTCGTTGGGTAAAAATAGCAAGTGAATGCTATCGATCTCTTTTAGTTTAGAATTAAGGATGCACAGAAGAATTGTATATCCGATTTGCTTATTTGAAGAAAAATGATTTTCTGTTTTAGCCTGCCATTTTCATCCTGTTTCCTGTTTTCCTTGTTGCTATTGCAAAAAAACACTGAGTGGTTGTTTATCACTTAATTATATATATATATATATATAAATATATGTTTGCACTTATTTCCATGCATACTTATCCTGTTATAGAGATCAAGCAAGAAAGAAGGTACATTCATTCCACTGTCATCCTTTTTTTCTTGTTATTGGTGCAAAATTTGAAAATCCATGTTCGAGAGATGTCTAAAATTGCATATATGTCTGTAGGTTTGATATTCAATTAGTTTTTGAAACTAGTAGCCTCCTCTGGTCATGGTCTTCATGTAGGTTAAACATATTTGTTTTTTTTTTTTTGAATATATGTAATGATAGCTTGTTTTGAACAACCATGATGACCAATACTGTTAAGAGCTAGAACATTCAACTATTTCTAATAAAAGATGGAAAGATGAAAAGTACTGTAAAACACTTTTGATAAGAGCATATCTTCAGTTGGATAAATCAATGAAGCAAAAGTAGAGCTTTTCAACAAACTATCTTCAAAGAATTTATTATCCTTTTTTCTCCAAACCATCAATTGTTGCTTAATGATTTCATCATTCTTGTGACATTATTTTCTTCTCAATGAATTTCCTATTCTTGAAATGCAAATAGTCTTGATTTGCAGATCTAGTTGTTAGATCAAACAGCAACTGAACGTAGGATGATAGCCTCAATGGAAAGCCCGGGCCCAAATCCAAGAAGCATGCCAAACTCAAGACCATCACCAGTGGTAGCCTTGCCTTCATTGATTGATTTCTTTCTCATCTCATTCATGATGAAGAGCACAGTGGGACTTGACAAGTTTCCAACATCGGTTAGTACCTTCCTTGTCATGTTGAACTTGTCTTTCTCCAATGCGAGTTTCTCCTCAACCATCTTTAGAATTTTAGGGCCTCCTGGGTGAACAATCCAAAATAGAGAATTCAAATCGTTAATGCCTAAAGGCTTTAATACCTCCTCAACACAACCACCAATATTTTCAGAGATATGATAGGGTATTGAAGGTGCCAAGGTGACGAGGTTTCCAACCTCCCTTGGAACCATTGCAAGTGCATCCATAGTATTTAAAATCATTGTTTCTCTAGCAGAGACAAGCTCATAGAGTGGTCGCTCAACTTCTAAATCGGGATCTGCACCAACAATCACAGCAGCTGAACCATCACCAAATAAAACTTGAGAAACAAGATCGTCAGGGTCAGATTCAGAAGGGCCACGGAACCCATGGATAATGTATTCAGAGGTCACTACTAGAACACGTGCACCGCGATTGTTCTCGGCAAGATCTTTTGCTATACGCAGTGAAGTTGCACCACCGTGGCATCCTTGGTAGTAAAGCATGACTCGTCTAACAGTGGTAGGGAGGCCAAGTAGATGCACAAGTTGGACATCAGCGCCTGGACAAGAAGCACCACTATTCGTGCAAAAGATGAGGTGGGTTATCTTGGACACAGGCTGGCCCCACTCCTTGATGGCCACCATTGCTGCCTCCTTTGCAAGCTTTGGTACTTCCTTGGCGACAATTTCCCATCGGGCATCGAGGGATGGGGCTGAGTGATCACCAATATTTGGGTGTTTCTTTAAAATCTCCCCATCATTCGCCATCATGCCCATGTATCGTTGCTTTATTGTTGTACTTTTACCTGCAACAATTGATTAATATATGAGTTAATGATGTCAAATCTTATGTAATTGTATTCTTAAGCCTATATGGTTCAAACTACATGATATTTACCCTCGAAAAGTTATCAACTTATCATTCAATAAGAGGAAAAGTAATTCTAATTATTCATGCCTCGAAAATATAAATGTAAAATGGGTTTCTCCTTAGTATTGGTTTCATTTTTTTTCTTTATTTCCATTTTAATGCAATAAGATATCTATTAATTAGAGCAAATGATTATCTTGATTTTGATATAAAAAAATTAGGTAAAAAAACTTACATATCCTTGTCATCTTCTCCTTGAGCTCAGTAAGATGCTCACTGTTAGTAAGCCTGAAGTACATGTCGGGGTATGTATCATGAGGAACGCAAACAGGTGGGAGTGCTGTGCCAATCGCAAGAACATTGGCAAGCCCTTTGGACCTCTGTGATTGCACAAATTGCTCCATTGTGGAATATTAGTAGGTGAAATAGGTTTCTATGTATGAAAGTGAATTGTAGTTCTGCATGGAACAAACTGTGAACCTGTCCTTAAATAGTGCCAGATTGATGTGTTTAGTAATAGAAGAACATTCTTTCTTTTGAAGTTGAACTTTACAACGTTGAAATTATTTAAGTAATTGCAATGAATAAATTAACAATACTGTGCGTTTGGATATAGGAAGAAGGAAGAAAGAAGAAGGAAGAAGGAAGAAAAAAATTATAAACAATTCAAACTCTTCACAAAGTTACACACTTCCCAATACTTCTTTTCTTTTTCCCTTCTTCCCACACCTATCCAATATAGAATCGTTTTCTGGCTAGTGTCATACGTAGTATCAGGATTACACTGCAAGCAACCATATTTCTTCCAGCTACAAAGGAACCAGAATAAACCATTTCTGATATTCCAAGATCAGTGGCTCTCCTTTATCGAAATCACTTGGGAATGGACATAGTTATTTGTGATCGATTGTTCTGTATAATGTGTTGATTTATATCAAAATTTATATCACATTAGTTTTGTCGGAGTAGTACTTTGTTGAGTTTCGATAGAGAATGCTGCAAATTCTTAATAAGCTTTCCTTTATTAGCTTCTAAATGGGAAGTAAGTAAGAATCTTTGAAAAATCCAATTTGCAAGCTTAGCTTAACTAATTAAAGTGACTATAGCAAATTCTATCTATTAATCAATTTGATTAAATTCGAAAAGATCAGTCTTAAATCTTAATGAATAAGAGAAAGAAAGCGAAAATACATAAGGATATAAGCAGATCTGATTTGATCGAACTATTTTGTCAATTTGACGATGAGAAAACGAAGAAGATTAAAAAAAAAGAAAATCTCGATATTTTTTATGAAATATATTTTATTATTTATTAATATAATTTTGTTCGCCTAGGGTTAATCAATAACAAAACAGATTACTCTAATATATCAAATTTCAATAGCAACGTTTTTTGCTACCAACGGAGAATTGCTTCTTTCAAATCGAAAATGATTGGATTTCTCATTAGAGTTTTTGCTGTCAGCATGCAGGTGAACCATCCTATATGACAATCAAATATCAGCTTCTGCGATTGCATTGTAAGTGTTAATAAAAACATTTGTATCTCTGAAATTGCCAAAAAAAAAAAAATGCAATTATAAGGACGAAAATCTGTGAATAAAATGAGAAATAGTTATACAATTGGTTATGGAGTAAAAATAACAATTCTTCCAATTTCTAAGGATGAAAAAGCTCCAAAGAAGATTTTTGTAAGTTTCACATTTTTATTTTAATCAATTTTTTATTATTATGAATTTATGAAAGTGACCAAATAATTTTGTCGTAAAGATAATCTATTATTCATTTTAGAATATCTTTTGTAAGTAACTAGTTCCAAAGTTAAGGTAGACTTCTAGTTGAGCGTAACACGTAATACTAATGAATTTCATTTTAATTGTGTAGAGAAAGTGAACACATTTTCGTCCAGTAAGAAGATACATGTATTTAGCGTGTGCTTGATGACTTTTAGTCTATTGTATTTGTTTACACAACAATCAATAATTACAAGATTTTATCGGACACAATTTTTGTTAACAGAGACAAATAGGGTCGGAAAGCCACTTATGAACGTGGAGAATTTATATTTTGTCATATTTATTACAACATGATCGACGAAAAAAAAAATAATGTATGGTTAATCAGACTCGAAATTAATTTGGAAGCCAAATACTTTTCGGCCGCACTTTAGAAGTTTGTTGAACCTATGCTATAAAAAATAATCACGTAACATGAAATCTTTTGATTTTGTATAGTAATAATGATTGACACAAGGTCAAAAAGCACATCTGTGATCTCAAATGAGAGGTCGCAGGTTCGAAACCCGGCTGGGGTCTTTATAGACATTTAATTTAAAAATAAATTGGGAGGCTTGACCCCCAATTTATCTTTAAAAAAAAAGCACATCTGTGTAATATATATATTATTGCAGGACAAAAAGTAAGCTTATTATTGTTTTCTGCAAAATTAAAATGTAACCAAGTTATTATTTAAACCATATGAGTATATGACAATGAAAGAAGACCCAAAATTTTCAATCTACTGAAAACTAACAAATTTGTCCAAATTAAAAAGCAAACAACTTGATACCGGTACATCGGATATTAAAAAAGAAAAAATGAAAATGACAACACATTTTTGTGAAAGACTATGAATTAGGTCAGCAGAAAGTCGTTTTGATGGCAAAACACAACTCTCCTTTGCACATGGTCAATAATAATTTGTTGCCGATATTATAACGACAGAAATCACGTGACATAATAAAATAATAAAAGGTTTTCAGGTTATGTCAACCTATTTTCGTACTTTGAGAACATCAATTAAAGCACCACTTTACCAGATATATACTGGACAAATGCTTGTTTACTTCATAAAAGAGAGAATAAACTATTAACGAGAGAGCAACTTTTGTTAGTATCACGTAGCAATGAGTGAAACGTGTCACTATAATAAAACTATCTGACTTGAATAATAAACTATGTTGCTTGTTTGAAAGGAAGGTAATAACATCTGATATATAAAATTGCCCTTCTTAAGAGTTAACTATGTTTTTCTTTTGTTCAAGTCTGACTTGGACAGTGGCGGAGCCAGAAAATCTTCAAATGGGGTTCAATAAATTAGTAATATCAATATTATCACATAAAATTAAAATATATTCATATATATTGGTATTTAAATTTACATTTATAATCACAATGGTGTCGAAATTTCAAAAATAAAAATGGGGTTCAGCAATAAAATATCTTATGATTATTTATGGGGTTCAAATTAGTATGCCAATATAAAAATTTATGTGATAAATATACTTTTTTAGTGCAAAGTTGTATTTTTTTCAAACAAATGTGGGGTCAATTGACCCCCCTTTGTTGTATGTGGCTCCGCCACTGGACTTGGAGAAGTGCACCAAATTACCAAAACATCAACAGCTAAGCGCAATGAGTACAACTTGGTATTGCTTAGCTAAAAGACTAAAAAATTATGTATCTATTTTATAGTAGAAATCATATATATGTATATTGTCAATGTCATGTCCATGTTTGAGGAGGCATCACGGAAGATCAACTATCCAAGTACCAAGTATATCCTGATGACAGCTTCTCTCGCTCTTTTCAAAAAAAAAAAAGAAAAAATAAAAAAAAGAAAAAAAAAGAAAAAAAGTTGAGCATGTACCCGTACACCTTCATGCTTTTCTCATTCTCCGATTGTTGATTTCAGATCTAAATAGAAATTAAGCATCCCCAAGAAAACCTCCAGGATAGAGGAATTGTTAATTTGTTGTTGAAAAATCGCGTGGTTAGCGGAGTTATTTATTTTTTTTCTTTTATGTTCCTTAAAGCCAACGTTTCTTATATATTTTTGTTTATTAAAATAATAATAGTACTAATAACAATAACAATTA
This sequence comes from Rhynchospora pubera, assembly GCA_028095005.1. Classification (NCBI taxonomy): domain Eukaryota; kingdom Viridiplantae; phylum Streptophyta; class Magnoliopsida; order Poales; family Cyperaceae; genus Rhynchospora; species Rhynchospora pubera. The sequence goes on along the minus strand of CM051462.1, from coordinate 219,767,251 downwards.
ATAATAATCGATTTTCTCATAAAAATATGCCTGTTTTTATCAAATTTTAAAGTTTTGTGACTCCCATTTATTTTTAAACAACCATTGAACTTTAGGACAGGCACCAGAAAGGACTGCTTGTTTTATTTATATCTAGAACTAATTATACAAACAGTAACAGAGGCTGCTGGGACTTTCATGAAACTTCAAAAATTAATCCGAACCTAATAAATGTATCGAAACCTAAAATTTCAACATCTCAGCTAGACCGCAATCCATGACCTAACCTGAAATCTGAACCTACTGATCTACAAAAGCCCCTGATTAAGCTTGTCTAAAATGCTATTGCCATATTACGTCAAAATCACTTGAATGATTAACTTGAGTAGTTCAGGTATCCATCATTATTTATTTTCATTGGGGTCAGTTATGTTCCGATTTGATTAAGGAAAAGAAAAGCTAACGGGATTTTAGTACTTGGACATCATTATTTGTTCCCATCTGCTAGAAGTTCTTGGAATTGATCCAATGTTCTTTGTTTACTCCAAAACTTGCATTAAACAAATACAGTCAATACAAAGCCAAATTTTAGAAGAAAGAACATTCTACAAATGTTTTCATTATAAAATTATCATCCTTGCACTATATAAGGCTGCATTCTCAAAAGGATACAAGCAGAGCTACAAACTTTCTTTTATAAAATATAAAGCTTTTTCTTACAGAGAATCCAACAATGGAGCAGTTTGTGCAATCACAGAGGTCCAAAGGGCTTGCCAATGTTCTTGCAATTGGCACGGCACTCCCACCTGTTTGTGTTCCTCATGATACATACCCAGACATGTACTTCAGGCTTACCAACAGCGAACATCTTACTGAGCTCAAGGAGAGGATGACAAGGATATGTAAGTTATAAAAGCTTTTTGTTCTTTCTAATAGTGAACATCTCACATGTAATGTAAGTTATAAAAGCTCTAAGGAGAACATCTTACATACCCTCTTAATCCTTAGATCTGACATGTGTGTTTACTAGATCTCCCAAGGCAGCTCCTTGGCTAAATGTAAATAAGACTAATATCAAAGTAACTAAACAAGCAATTCTGCTCAAATTGTGCAGCCCAAGTAGACTAACATGTATACCATCAGCTAAGAAATTCATCATGTTTCCAGACTAACATGTATACTATCAGATGAGGTATTCATCACATTCCCAGCCTTATATAGATATGATCACTAGCAGGCAAATTTAGGACAAAAAAACAGTTTTGGTTATGCAAAAAAAGACATACCTCTGCGCACATTACTTTGGAGTTTGGACTAGCCACAAATTCAATCAAAATATGCGCTATAACGACATCTAGATTGCACCAATTGACAGTTTAGACTTAAACCTAACTTTTGATTAAATTTAGGTAAAAGTACAACCATCAAGCAGAGATATATGGGCATGATGGCAAATGACGGGGAGATTTTAAAGAAGCACCCAAATATTGGTGATCATTCGGCACCATCCCTAGATGCCCGATGGGAAATTGTCACAGAGGAAGTACCAAAGCTTGCAAAGGAGGCAGCAATGGTAGCCATCAAAGAGTGGGGCCAGCCTGTGTCGAAGATCACCCACCTAATCTTTTGCACGAATAGTGGTGCTTCTTGTCCAGGTGCTGATGTCCAACTCGTTCATCTACTCGGCCTCCCTACCACTGTACGGCGAGTCATGCTTTACTACCAAGGATGCCATGGTGGTGCAACTTCATTGCGCATAGCTAAGGACCTTGCCGAGAACAATCGCGGCGCACGTGTTCTTGTGGTGACCTCTGAATACATTATCCATGGGTTCCGTGGCCCTTCTGAAACCAACCCTGATGATCTCGTTTCTCAAGTTTTATTCGGTGATGGCTCCGCCGCCGTGATTGTTGGTGCAGATCCTGACTTAGAAGTTGAGCGCCCACTCTATGAGCTTGTCTCTGCTAGAGAGACAATGATACTAAATACCATGGATGCGCTTGCAATGGTACCTAGGGAGGTCGGGAACCTTGTCACTTTGGCGCCTTCAATACCATATCATATTTCCGGAAATATTGGAGGTTGTGTTGAGGAAGTATTAAAGCCTTTAGGCATTACCGATTTGAATTCTCTATTTTGGATTGTTCACCCAGGAGGCCCTAAAATTCTAAAGATGGTTGAGGAGAAACTCGCATTGGAGAAAGAAAAGTTCAACATGACGAGGAAGGTTCTGACTGATGTCGGCAACTTGTCAAGTCCCACCGTACTCTTTATCATGGATGAGATGAGGAAAAAGTCAATTAATGAAGGCAAAACGACCACCGGCGATGGTCTTGAATTTGGAATGCTTCTAGGATTTGGACCAGGGTTGTCCATTGAGGCTATTGTCCTGCGTTCAGTTTCCATTTAATATGCCAACAAAACTGAAAACCAAATTATTTCCTCATACTTCAACAACTATACATTTGCAAAAATAAATGGAATGAAAATATTACTTTCCAAGGCCAGAAAGAAGAACAGGAAATTCTCAAGCAAGGACTAGGCAATACTTTTCTTTGTTGTTAGTTAGAGAATTTAAATTCTCCTGTCCTTATGTATTTGGTATATGTTCCTTAATTTGTATTCTTTACTAAAACAAAAACTTCATTTTACTTCATATTATTTACATCCTATGCTATATTTTAACAAGCCAAACTAAGTTATCATGATCCGAACTATATCTAGCTTAAATAACAACATTTGAGGAAAGAGAGTGCTGCCTTTGGAAGTTGAAACAAGGAATGTTAACAAAAACCGAACGGTATGAAATATTGAGGCAAGCATACCTTCAAAATCACGGATATTTCTTTCTCTCGAGCATTCTGTCAAACATCTTGCGGGCATATCCTAGAACGTGTTGAAAGCAGCTAAGAAACTTGAAATTGTTAGCCGAACCGAAATTGTGTACTCTGTAAAGTAGAACAGTTCGTGATTTAGTTAAAGAAGTACCTCTTTGAACTTATAAATTTGGTTTTTCTCGTACCGATAAAGCCTCGGAGAGAAATTTGGGAGGGGAGCAGGAGAAAATTCCAAATCTTCTGTGGATCACTTCCTGCATTATATGCTGTTGCAAGTCACTGCCCTTAAAAGACAACTGAAATTATATTAGGTGCAAGGGCCTAAATACAGATAATTGGGCCTTAGGCCCCGATCAAAATTCTATTTCTTTAACATGAAATTTCATTTCATTTCGTTGAAAAATTCTAGATAAAATTGAATGAATTTGATGTCATTTTGATTGGAATTCCTATTTAATCGGATCCAACAAAATCTTATGAAATCAATTGAATTGAAATAAAATAAAATGAAATCTAAAAAATTATTTTGATCAGAGACTAAGATATACCTATAGATTCAGAAAATGGACATATATATTTCTCCATTCGAACCTCCCTTTCTCTTCCTGCTACAGCCACACCGGTCTAATTCTAATTATGTAAACCCACCAGTTGTCCAGTTACAGACTAATAAATTTTTTTCTTTATTTTTCTTATCAGTGGAAATGTTTTATTTAATTACAAAAGGCAACAAGAGACCAGACAGTGGATTGCAAAAGTTTGGGGTTATAATTAATTAATGTAGTTTTTCCAAAAATTATCAATGCAGTACCAAATTTTCAATTAAGCAGTGAAGTGAATTAATTGCAACATTTTATTTCTCCAATTAACGTATTAGGAATTTAGGATGTTTATTGGTTGTCTAAAAAATATTTGCTAAAATACTTTTTTTTTTTGAAGAAAAACAAGGGTCAAGCCCCTGTCTTAAATTAATTAATAATAAAAGGTTCTTACAAAAAGGTTTAGCAAGAAGCTAAACTCTGAAAAATAAAAAAAGCATTATACATCAGAAAGAAGGAAAATAAAGAAAGAAAAGGAGAAGTTAGAGGTTACAACAGAAAAAGAGATAGCAAGAAGAGAAAAAAAAAGTGGCTATTTTGTAAAGAACTTCTATTCCAAGAGAACTTCCAGAAGCAGATCAGAGGGTTGTTTAGCAAGGAATCACATCCTCTGCCAACCATTTATGGTTGGTAGAGGGCCAACGTTTGATCTAAACCGTTAGATCTAATCTCAATGGTTAAGGGAGCCCCGTGCATGTAACCTAGATTGATAGGCCCGAAAAATTTTAACCGTCGAGATTAGATCTAACGGCTCGGATCAAACGTTGGCCCTCTACCAACCTCAAAAAGTTGGTAGAGGATACGCTCCCGTTTAGCAATGCCTATAAAAATTCTGCAACATCTCTCCCTCCAAATTACAAAGTATGCTATTGCAAAAAGGCCCCTGATAGTAGTAGAAACGGCAGAATTTTGTAGAATGGCAGTATGAATTAACGGGATAGCAGAGTTACTGTTCACATATGCTAAAATACTTTTTTATTTGTTGATTTGGCTAAACAAGATATTTGTTGATTTTGCTCGATGTAATTAGGATATTTTGGATCTCAAGCTCCTATATATGTAAATGCAAATTGAAAACTGGACAATGGAAATCATGAGAATTAAGACAATTAAGAAACAATTGCAGATTACATAGATTGCTTAAACCCAATAGAAACAACAAGGGCGCTCCTAAACATAGTTCTAATCAGTAATGCATTTCATCCTTGCTTAACAATTTTCCCTCTTATTTCCATCATTCAAAATAACTCGTATCTTTACTTCTTTTATCCTTTTTGTTTGAAATGCTGATATTTTTAAATTTTCAGCTTAAGCCAACGAGTTTAAATGGCAACAGAACGCAGGAGAATTGCCTCGATAGAGAGTCCCGGTCCGAACCCAAGAAGCATCCCAAATTCAAGCCCGTCGCCTGTAGTCGCCTTGCCTTCATTTATTGATTTCTTCCTCATCTCGTCCATGATAAAGAGTACTGTGGGACTTGACAAATTCCCAACATCGGTTAGAACCTTCCTTGTCATGTTGAACTTGTCTTTCTCCAATGCGAGTTGCTCTTCAACCATTTTTAGAATTTTAGGGCCTCCAGGATGAACAATCCAAAATAAAGAATTCAAATCGGTTATGCCTAAAGGCTTTAATACTTCCTCAACACAACCTCCAATATTTCCAGAGATATGATATGGTATTGAAGGTGCCAGAGTGACGAGGTTTCCGACCTCTCTAGGTACCATGGCTAGTGCTTCCATAGTATTTAAGATCATTGTCTCTTTGGCAGAGACAAGCTCATAAAGTGGACGCTCAACTTCTAAATCAGGATCTGCACCAACAATAACTGCGGCTGAGCCGTCACCAAATAGAACTTGAGAAACAAGATCATCAGAGTTGGATTCAGAAGGGCCACGGAACCCGTGGATAATGTATTCAGAGGTCACCACAAGAACACGTGCACCGCGATTGTTCTCTGCAAGATCCTTTGCTATGCGCAATGAAGTAGCACCACCATGACATCCTTGGTAGTAAAGCATGACTCGCCGTACAGTGGTAGGGAGGCCGAGTAGATGCACAAGTTGGACATCAGCACCTGGACATGAAGCACCACTATTCGTGCAAAAGATGAGGTGGGTAATCTTTGACACGGGCTGGCCCCACTCCTTGATGGCCACCATTGCTGCCTCCTTTGCAAGCTTTGGCACTTCCTCTGTGACAATTTCCCATCGGGCATCTAGGGACGGTGCCGAGTGGTCACCAATATTTGGGTGCTTCTTTAAAATCTCCCCATCATTAGCCATCATACCCATATATCGCTGCTTGACGGTTGTACTTTTACCTACAATTGATCAAAAGATCATTTTAGGTGTGCTGTCCATGAAATGTCTTGTACTTGTTGTCTTAATTAAGCCTGCTGGGTTCGGAAGATATGATATAATTCACACTGATGATTTTACCTTTAGTACACTTTTAATTGTAAAATTATGCAAAATAGCACGGCCAGACAATTCCTAGTTCTTCAATTAGACGTGGTAAAGGCTCAATGAATTTGACTTCTATTAATTTATGCGGTCAAAAGTAACAAATGTAAAATTTAATGGTGTTTCAATAATTGAAGTTCCATTTTCTATCGTTTCTACTTCAAAATTAAGTTACCTGTGAATTCAATATAAATGATTTGTAGAAAAAACTTACAAATTCTGGTCATCTTGTCCTTCAGCTCTGTAAGATGCTCACTATTCGTAAGCCGGAAGTACATGTCGGGGTATGTATCATGAGGAACACAAACTGGGGGTAGTGCCGTGCCAATTGCAAGAACATTGGCAAGCCCCTTAGATCTCTGCGATTGCACAAACTGCTCCATTTCTTTTATCTTTGGTTGCTGATGAGAAATAAATTCTTATATGAATGAGAACTAGGCAAGAGGCAGGAGCTGTGCTTGGAGCTTTCAGGGTATTGCTTCTTAAATAGTGCAAGATTGACATAGGAATAATGGATACTTAGTAGTAGAACTTTCTTTCGTCTAAACTTGACTTTGTGCTCTGCTTAAAGTTTTCAGGTGAATTTATTAAATTGTCTGGAGTATATTAGGAATACTTTTCCAGTTAAAGAACTTCTAACCGGCCGGGCTGTGTATGTGTAGTAATATAGTAACATTTGATATAACACCACAAGCAATAATATCACTTCCAGGGACGGAACAAATACTACTTGAATCTGAAATTTTCAAAAGTGTGTTTCTTTTTTTTTTGTGTTATTTAATTATGTTTTTATAAGATAAGTTACTTTAGCAAAGTTAGTTTCGTACGTGATGGAATTATGACATATTAGAGTCAAACCATACCCTCATTTAAATATCTCAAATTAAAAAAAAATTCAATTATATAGTCAATCCATGCTACTTAATGTGACCTATATTGAAACTTGTTTCGAAAAATATTAATTTTTATTATAGTTTTTGAAATTTTTGTAATTTCTTGGATGGTGACAAATCATTGTTATAGATGTTTAGAATATTTTCAGATCAAAACATTCTCTTATCTAGAAAAATAGCCAAAAAGAACTTCAAAAGATACTACATATGACTCGGCCTCCAACAAAATTTTGATATGTTGAGAACATTAATTTGCACGAATTGGCTATTTGATTCCTGAGGTTTGAAATTAGCATACATACGAGATGGGTTTAAATATTTTCATTCTTCAATTTCCACCACGCCTTCGTTTTTTTTTTTTTTTTAACAACAGAATGTTTAAAAATTAATTATCAAAATGAAACCGTTAGAGAAAATCCATATCATTTAATCCACGCGCATGTAAAAATCTGTGATTTTCCACTTTATTTTATTGGCATCGAGAGGTTGATAAAACACTGATGTGGGCAAATTTTTTTTGGATGTTTACCTTTTTCAACTTCATGAATCATGTTGCATTGCTATAAATTGTTTGTATATGAATGTCATGAAAACATAATATAGATTACATGTAACTTTTTATTTTGTCAATCGAACTATATAATTTTTATCAGGGAGAATCTAAAAAGTGCATCCATGAAAAATAGAGAACTAAATTCATGTTATAACTTATGATGCAACGAGATGAGTACCCAATCACCGGCATGTTCATCAGTAGTTTGATTTACCAGTTGATCTTTGGTACAAAAATCACGTCACATAAGATCTTTTAATGATGTGTGACTATATCAACTGAAACAATTGACTCAAGTCATCAGGGCCAGGCACGCTACATAGATGTTTGTTCTCACTGGACGAAACCAAGTTCACTTTCTCTACACAATATAATGAAAGTAAATTAATAGTATTACGTGTTACTATGAACCAGAAGGCCACCTGAACTTTTCAAACCAATTAATATAAGCTGAAAACAAAAGAATAAACTAGAGTATCAAATTTTATACAATTCACGTACTTTTAGTTTGTAAGAAATATTTATTGTTGTTCCTACTTCAGGGCCATTTTTTTTTAAATGATATTCCTAAGAATTGTTAACATTAGAGGTAGTACTTTTTGACAACACTCTTTATCCAAAATAATGTCGCTATTCAGAAGAATCCTAAAGTAGAGAGTTGCCAAACAGCCCTTGAGTTGAGTTGATGTCATGGATAAAGGCACCAAAAGTTTAATGTGAAAACTGTAATAACATTGTCTATTCTGGCCCTTGAACTTATATTGCCTATGACAAGAAATTAATCAGTAATTAAATTGAATAAATGTTTACTGATTAAAGATCATAATCAAGGTTGTAACAAATAAAATAGAAACACAAATCATAAATTTAGTTATACAAAAATTTTGAAAAGCACTTTTGCTAAAATTCTGATATAATTTATCAACGCACGAAACAGAGCGACCTTATGTTAGCACAGCACAAAAAACTTGGAATATCTTAATTTCGTCCGTTATGATTCAATAATAAGTTGAAAACTTAATAGTTGCTTGCAGCCTTATACTTTCAATGCATACTAACACAAGATCGAAGTTGGGATGGAACAAGTATTGCTAGTTTATTCCTAAAGATTAATCAAATCAAACTCATTCAACAATGCCAAGTCGAATTTTAGAAGAAAGAACGTTCTACTAGTGAATTCATCACTAACCACATCAATCTTCTACTATTTAAGGGTTGGTTTACAGAGTGCTACATCCAGAGCTCCAATTTACCTTTACAATATATACAATTAACCTCTATTCTGTGCAGTATTCAACAATGGAGCAATTTGTGCAATCACAGAGATCCAAGGGTCTTGCTAATGTTCTTGCAATTGGCACAGCAGTCCCACCTGTTTGTGTTCCTCATGATACATATCCAGATATGTACTTCCGGCTTACCAATAGCGAAAATCTGACTGAACTTAAAGAGAAGATGACCAGAATATGTAAGTCAAATATACTAATTTTTGCACTTTGCTTTGCATCAATTGCTTTAGACTTCTGCAAATTCAATCAGATATATGTTCCTACGATATTGAGATTAAACAATTGACAGTTTTATTACTCTTGTATATTTTGATGAAATATAGGTAAAAGTACAACCATCAAGCAGCGATATATGGGCATGATGGCTAATGATGGGGAGATATTAAAGAAGCACCCAAATATCGGTGATCACTCGGCACCGTCCCTAGATGCTCGATGGGAAATTGTCACGGAGGAAGTACCAAAGCTTGCTAAGGAGGCAGCAATGGTGGCCATCAAGGAGTGGGGCCAGCCCGTGTCAAAGATCACCCACCTAATCTTTTGCACAAATAGTGGTGCTTCTTGTCCAGGTGCTGATGTCCAACTTGTCCATCTACTCGGCCTACCTACTACTGTCAGGCGTGTCATGCTTTACTACCAAGGATGCCACGGTGGTGCAACTTCATTGCGTATAGCTAAGGACCTTGCAGAGAACAATCGCGGTGCACGTGTTCTTGTGGTGACCTCTGAATACATTATCCATGGGTTCCGTGGCCCTTCTGAATCCAACCCGGATGATCTTGTTTCTCAAGTTTTATTTGGTGACGGCTCAGCTGCCGTAATTGTTGGTGCAGATCCTGACTTAGAAGTTGAGCGCCCATTCTATGAGCTTGTCTCAGCTAGAGAGACCATGATCTTAAATACTATGGAAGCACTCGCCATGGTGCCTAGAGAGGTCGGAAACCTCGTCACTCTGGCACCTTCAATACCGTATCATATCTCCGGAAACATTGGAGGTTGTGTTGAGGAAGTATTAAAGCCTTTAGGCATTACTGATTTGAATTCTCTATTTTGGATTGTTCACCCCGGAGGCCCTAAAATTCTAAAGATGGTCCAGGAGAAACTCGCATTGGAGAAAGACAAGTTCAACATGACAAGGAAGGTTCTAACTGATGTTGGGAACTTGTCAAGTCCCACAGTACTCTTTATCATGGACGAGATGAGGAAGAAATCAATTAACGAAGGCAAGGCAACTACAGGAGATGGGCTCGAATTTGGGATGCTTCTTGGTTTTGGACCAGGACTCTCTATCGAGGCTATTGTCTTGCGCTCAGTTGCCATTTAACTTGCCAATATAACAGAAAACCAAAGAAATTTTTTATGTCAGTATAATACAATTACAAAAATAAAAAGGCAAAGATAAGATCACTTCGGGGAGGTTGGGAAAAAAAAAGGAAATCATCAAAAGCAAGTAGGAATATGCATCACCTTTGAAAACATTATATTTTTTGGTTGTAACCTTCAGAGACAACTTTTTTACTTCTTCAGAGCAAAAATTTACTTGTTTTTATGTTTAATTCATGTGACATAATATGTATGCTCTCCTAATTTGTTTCACATTTTCTTCATATTTCAATTTACTCTCTGTTGGTTAACAAGCGGTCAACCTTAATCAGAAAATCAAAGCTATTTCTTTCTTTCAATAATAGTATTTAAATAAAAAAAAATGTGCCATCCTTGAAGGTTTGAACAACAAATGTCAAATAGTACGGAGCTGTTCAGGAAAAAAATATTAAGTTGCAGAAATCCAATACAGATAACGGAATCTGTAATAACTAATTAACTATATTGACAAGTCAAAAAAATAAAAGTTATTGCATTACTTTTCATGTGATATTTTATACATCTCTAGTACTGCAAACTATTTGTTGTTTTTGTTTCTCTTGTTGCTGTGTTCTATCGGCAACTGTTGCCAATCACTGTATTACTGATTTACATTGGGTTTCATTAGAGAAAATTTCATAAATCCTCATAAGATATAAGGGCATCATCTTCAAATAACGTTTACCTGAGCAGTTCAAATATATATCAACTCATTCCACACTCCAAGACAATTGTTTATCTTTGGAGCCTGAAAATTTTGCAATTACCAGATTATAACTTGAAACACAGCACCCAGTTCTGTATCTCTTTGGAGCCTAAAAAGTTTGCAAGTACCAGGAAAAGATCAATACAAATGGTTATTGGTTTAGTTCGCATAGGAAAAAAAAAATGTCCAACTGGTACAATAACAGCAATAATTCTCGGTTGGAAAAATAAAGGCGATGTTAACATCAAGTATGTAACAGGTTCAAATTGTGAAAACTACTGATAAAATGGCGCAACCACCTCATATTAGCACAACCAGTTTCTCTTCACTTACATGTAGAGTTGACTGTGGATACAGACATGTAGAATGAAAACATGCGCATTTTTCTATTCTTTTTTTAAAAAAGAAAATCTAAAAATATAATTGACAAGCTTAGTAATGAGGTAGTCCAAAACCATTTTGGCATTTAGATGATTCACTCTGTGTCTCTAATTTTGCTTCAGACTCACATAATAAAATAATTTTATCTAGATAATATGATTCTGTAAACCTTTTTTATAGCTTAATATAGAACTACACGGTGGCACTTCGCCACCATGCCTTCAAAATTTTTTTTATCTATATAAATCATTGCTAATGGATAACATATCAATAGTAGGAATGTAGAATTGTTCAAGCAACCTTCTCAATGGAAAGAGAACACAAACCAACTATTATGGTATCTGGAGGTTCTTTCGAGCATTATATCAAACACCTTGCGTGCATATATTTCTCCTGGTGTTGTAAATCAGAAGTAATCTAGCCTGGATAAATGCTTCATGAAGATTAACCTCGATTTACAACCAGGCAATAACAAGATGTGAAATTATCATAGGAACTGCGGAATATAGGAACAAGATAAAACGAACCTCACAAACATAGAAGATAATTCAAGGTTTTTCCCAAGAAGGATGTCGCCTGAGGGTGGTATCTTTCCCGAGAAGGTTGAAAGAGGAAGATTTCTTGAAGAAGAGTGACTTTTAAATGGGAAGCCGGTGCTTCGCAAAGGACTAAGTTTTACCGTATAAGCGGTAAATTATTTACAAATGTGTTGTGTCATATACTCACGTGTGTCGTGTAAACATATGTGTTGTATAGTGTTGTTACAAATTAATATTTTTTTAGGAATAATTAGATATATGTCATTATGAAAACTGTCAATTTGAAAAATGTCACTCTTAAAACGATAATAAGTTTTATGCCACTATAAAATAGTTAAATTAGTTTTTTGCCATTAATTTCTCCTAAAACATAGTTAATTAGAAATATGCCACTCTATAAATCGTCATATTTTTAAAAAATACCCAAATTACCCTTATAATATTAAATCATTCAGAAAAGAAAAAACAAAATACTGAAAAGGAAATAAATAAAAACATCGTCTCCCTCCCTTCCATCCCAAACATAATTAGTCATTAAACATTCGCAAGAAATTAAAATGACGTTTTAACTCATAAATTTAAACAGTATTTAAATTATCATTGTTCTGTTATATTAGAAAAGAACTCGAGAAAAGAATTAAATTAGTTCTTTTGATTAGATTTTTAAGTGCTATTTTAAAAGATTGAAGATTGATTGAGGACATTACGAAGTACATTTTACCAAGAGGATTTATGGTTTATTTGTATAAATAAAAATTTAAAAGCCAAACTTTATCCTGTCATGTAAACGTTAACGAATAAAAAAAACAATTTTTTTTTCTAAAATAAAATGGATCCGAAACTGAATTTATCAATTTGGAAAAATACAAGCGTGGTAATGGAAAGATGAAACCAACCTATTAAAATTGTGTTGATGATACAAAATCATCTTTTACAATTCTAAAGTGGCATAAAATCGATTTTTATTGTAATACGGTGGCATAAAACTAAGGGATAATTTTTTTTGTGCCACCCAAAATTTATGAAATCTAGCAATTGCCACCCGAAAGTTAAACCTTCTGTTTTTGCCACCCAAAAATGTGGTCACCCTTATGATTTTGCCACTTTGAGTAAAATTTTCTGCTATGTGTACCCAAAACTGTGTACCCAGATTATTAATTAATCTTCCTTTACTTTGCCAATTTTAAGTTGGTTTACTTTGGTTATAACCTCACATCATCGTGTTACCCGCGATCTTCCCCTTTTTTCTAGGTACTGTACGGCAGGATGATTCTTTTGGTTACTTAAAATTTCACTTTTAGCTGACGTTTTTTGGTTGATTAATTTAAACAATTTTTATTAGTTTGGCATAATCTCCCCCTAGGTGCCTACCCAGAATAATTAGGAAATTAGAAAACCATAATATTAAGAAAACAAACCTTGCTCTGATACCAGAATAGGATAGTAACGATCGGATCGACTTTGAAACTTCTGATTACTAAAGAATACTGGTTCCAAAGTTTTGAAAAGAGAATGAGGGAATTTTATTGATATCTAGGAAGTGATACAAGAGAGGAAGAGATGATTACTAAGTTGGGTGATGCCCTCTTAGTGAAACATCCTACTGCTTATATAGAAGGAACGCTACCGGTTGGTGAGCTCGATAATTGAATGCGGGTGCGCATATGGGCCCCATCGTCCATTTCAATTATTCGCCTACCACAGTTGGTATGTCCTTAGCAAACTAGTGGGCATCTTTAGTACAATAATTGCCCAAAAAGAAATAAAAGCAAACCACTCATTTCGTGCCAACCCATGTGACAGTAAAGAAAAAGAAAAGATGCGCACTACCGTAGTGGCACCGAAAGCAAACACAATAATGTGATTCCCTTATAATGGTGGGACTCACTAATAATAATGGCCTTGCTGGATCGATCGCATCTTTTGGTGAATTGCTAACAGCTCATCAATGTTATGATTAACTGGTCCTAGTGCAGTACTAGCCCAGTTGTCCTTGGATGCCTTCTGCTCTAGGCGAATCTTTTGCAAATAATTCAAGACCATGAGCCTTTCGACTTCATCAATGGTCCTTTGTATTTGCTCCTTATGAATTTCCTCAAGCCTAAGTAGCATGGTTCCTTCCCACTGAAAAGACCGTGGGTACATTGTTAGTAAGTCACCAGTTATTATTTCATAATCCCGAAGAGAGTCTAACTCTCTTCCTGAGGTTGCCCATCTTTCGGCCTGCTGAAATGCTTGCCGGCTTCCTGGTCTGAACCCGATTGTTGAACTTCCTTCATGGATTCTCATGAGGTTCCTCAGATGATCAAGCACCATTTTTCTGAAAAAGAAATAAAATTCACACAAAATGAAAATTATAAGAAAACTAAAAATGTCAGTAGCTTTCCGTAGATTACTACCAGACAGTTCCTAAGATACAGGGTATAGTGGGTTTTTCCAGCGGTCCACCATGCCCGCTTATCGCCTTGCTTTAGAGGTTTTGAAAGAAAGGTTTTTCATCTAGCATATTATCAATATGCCCGATAATCGTTGCCAGATGCTTGATTATCTCCTCAGGAGCTCCTTTTGTTTCTTCGAGCACCTTTTCTAAATCGGCCAATTGTTCATCAGCGAAATAGCAATTTCCGGTTTTCACCATATTTGCTGTTAATCGTGATAACGAATCAGCTAGCACATTCATTTTGCCATCAATGTGCTCGAAATTCACTTGCACTCCTGTTCCTGTAACAAAGTCAACAAAATTAATCCATCGGACTCTTGAAGGTTTGTTTTGTGCTGACTTGTTATAGAAACTAATTATGGCCTGGCAATCAGTTCTGAGAGTGATCTCCTTTTGATCCAGGTAGTGAATCTTGAGTGCCTTCATAGTTTCCATGAAAGCATAGATTTCTGCATCTATTGTGGATTTAATCACTGGGAATTTCCCGCTTGCATACGCACAAACTTTCTCCGTGTTTCGGGGGTAATGCTTCGCTTTCTTCCATTTGCATACTCCACCCCATCCTTCCATACATCCGTCTGTTTCAAGGATGATGTAGGATCCTTCCGGAGGTAGCTCGAGATCTGGGAGCTGCTGCACCGCTTGCTTGACCTTTCTGATGATCTCGTAGTCTGAGCTTTTGAGCCTTTTGTCACCGTGTTCGCTTGTTTTTGAGTATAATGGCCCAAGTAATGTTCCCAATTTCGGTATGTATGATCTGGCATAGTTGAGGATGCCAAGCCATGATCTCATACCGGCCTTCTCCTTCAATTTTTCTTCATCGAAAGAAATGATTTTCTTGTTTATGTGCGGCTGAAGTTTGATTTTTCTGTTCCCAATAACTGCACCTAGGAATTCGATTTCCTGTACAGCTATTTTCATTTTAGTTGGGGAGAGTACAAGCCCCCATTTCTCACAGATCGTTAGCATGGCCTCCAAATGTTTGGCATGCTGTTCTTCATTCTCAGAAAACACTAGTATATCATCAATGTAGACTGCTATGAAGTTTTCCGTTCCCCGGAAGCAATCGTCCATCTTTCTTTGAAAAATTGCCGGTGCATTCTTTAACCCGAATGGCATAACTAGCCATTCATACAAGCCATTTGGAACGACAAAAGCCGTCCATTCAACCGATTCAGGATCCATTGCCACCTGATGGAACCCACTTTTTAAGTCGAATTTTGAATAAATCCGACTGTTGCCGACTTTCTTAAGGATGGTATTAATTCCTGGCAAACTATATTGGTCTTTGTGGGTATTATCATTGAGGGTGCGGTAATTAAATACCATACGCTCCTTGCCTTTGATTTCAGCACCAGTCTTTGGATCTATTGATGTACCTGAGTTTACTATCATCGCCATGGTTCTGTGTCGGCTCTTACTGGGTCGTATCACTCCAATCTTGAGTAGCGCCTGAACATGCTTGTCAAATTGCTCTTTCATTGCTGGCGTGACATGTTTCAGGGGCTTGTCTTGGATTGTGATATCCGGGTTGATAATGTCTAACTTGCACTTAACCCGATTCTTTTCCCAGTGTTGGAGAGGATTTTCTCCAATGTACCCTTGTTCTCTTAATCTCTCCAAAAGGGGTCTGAACCTTTCCTTGAATTTCTGCGATTCTTCACCACAGGAGTATGCAGTTATTCTCTGAATCTCAAAATACTCTAGCTCAGACAACTCTAGTTCTTCGATTGCTGCTGAAGCTGCCACCTCAGCGTCAACTTTTGTCGCGATTGTTGTAACATTTTTGTAAAATGTTACCATTTGGCCCTCAATCCTAAGCCCTCCTTGCATGGCTCGGATGAAATTGCAACCAATCAGCATTTGGATCCCATCCCTCTGTTCCATTGGGAATGCATAGGTGAAAGGGATACGAAAACGGTTTTCCTCGATAGCCATCATTCCGCCTTTGAGTTTTTGGTTGGCTATTTGAGAAGAGTTAACCCCGTTGATTTGAATGGGGTACGCACTTGGTTCCAAAGCTTCCTTTGGAACTGCATTCTGGTCTACGCAGCAAACTGTTGCGCCAGTATCCAAAATTGCTTGGATTTTGAACTTCTCAACACCTGGTATTTCCATTGTCAGCTCAATGTTGTAAAGTCTGTTTAAGACTCTCTTCCCTTTTCTCGGATCTGGAACTTGAAACTGATGTATTCATCTCTATCTGTCAGCATCTTGATTACCACTCCATTTCGTTTCTGGATATGGTTTTCAATTGCTTCATCATCCGAATCTACCTCTTCAAGAATTTGCTTTTCAGGGGTTTTTCCTTTTGTTGGATCTCGCATTTCATCCAGATCCTTTCCCATCTCCAATTCTTCAATTCTTTCCTTTAGCCTTTGGTTTTCTACTAAGAGGAAATTTGTATACCCAATCAGCTCATTAATTAGGGTATCCTTGTTGTCATACTGGAGATTTGATCTTTGTATTGTCAACCTTCTTCCCAGGTTGAATCTCGAACACATTGGGCAGACAGTCAAATGACATGAACTGCAATGTGCTCTCATCCTTGGATTAGTCTGCTCCTTGCAGAACAGACACCTCATGAATTCTTGCGCCACTGGACTATTGTCCTCCCATTGATGCGCACAATTTTGGATTTCTTGGGGCACTGAGGTCACCACTCGCCATGAGATTTCTTCACTCGTTATCATCATTGCGGTTTCGTACGGAACCTCATTTATACCAGCCATCAAAGAATGACTAGTACCTCCTTCTCCTTCAGAAAATGAACAGATTGCATCGCTATCTGGTTCATTTTGATCTACCGAGAGCACATCCCAGTCATCATCTAGGTCTAGATTTTCGACTATGGCTGCTCTTGCAATGTTGCCTTTTTGCCTTGTGCAGTTGCGGGCAAAATGTCCTTCTTCACCACATATAAAGCACTTGCATTTCCTTACTTTATCTGTGTGCTTCCTTTTGAATACTCTGATGTGCGTATCATGTGGTTTGCCCCGATATGTCTTCGCCTTTCGAAGACCATACTTCTTGTTCTTTTGATAGTAACCCGACATTGGTATGCGGCTACAGAATGAGAGATCTTTGAGGCTTCTTTGGAGTGCAACTCTCTTATACTGCTCTGCCAGGTACTGGTAGGTAAAATGTATTCTTGGAATAACACCTACAGTATTGCCTGGGTATTTTTCAGCAAATGCCTTCTCAATTTCTCCACCAATAATTGGAGGCATCTTTCTGAAAAATTTTGTCGAGAGTTCAGGAGATATGAACATCCTTCCTGATTTTGCCGCTAAGATCTTATAATCATTTATATAGTCGAAAAGATCTTTCACATTGTGGCATGAAAGCCTCTCTAGGTCGTTATACGCTCGATCTTGCTCTTCAGTGGACCCGGTTGTTGGGTCCTCCAACAGGAACATTCGTCTGATTTGTGATATTACATTTTGCGGATCATCAGCGATGTTCACTAGTTCTTCATATTCAGTGGGAAATTCCATTCTCCACTGAATCCAGGTCTTTTTCTCCGTTTCTCCTAGGAGATTTTCGATGTAGTTGACCTTTGATTTGTTATCTGCCCAGTTTTTCTCATTTACCAGATTGAGCGTGATTGATTCCCATCGGGAGATAACTTCTGAGTATAACCCAATATCTTCTGGTAAAACTAGGATTCCGCCTTGACTGGCTTGTGCTGTTGGCAGGTTAAACCTTTCGTTCATTTGCCTTGCATAGCCACCGCGGATGTTGTCCAACCGTGCCTTTATCTCTGGGATTTGGAGGTTCTGGGGTTGCCTTGAACCAGGTGGGTACATGGCCGGTCCCATGATTGGTTCAGGTGGTATTCTTGTAAGTGAAGACTCTGCAGTTGAGAGTACAGTCTCCACTTTCTTTTTGAGATTTTTGAATTGTGGGTATTCCATCTCTTCTATCATATAAACTGTCTCGAATAGATCCTCGTCCCACTTTGTTTTAGAATTTGGGGAACTGACATCTTCCCCACCACCTTTTGCTAGAAGACTTAGCAAGTCTTCATCTTGGTTTGCTGGTGCACCCAATTGAGACAGGAATTGCACCGTGGAGAGTATCTCATCTTCGTCCGACTCGTCCCATTGACAGGTCATCATGAGGGCTTGTTCCTCAAACCACTCACTTTCTGCATCAACGGTTTCTAGCCAATTAAACTCTGCAAATGTCATTTGCACGAGTTCGTCTTCGTTGTCTAGTTGTTCAATAGCAAACCATTGATACGGATTTATAGGTTCCATCATTTCAACTGTTGGTTCAGTTTGTTCGGCTTTGAGTATTGCCAAGAACCATTTTCCCAATAAGGGACCATCATCTTGCTCAGTCTCGTCATTTTCACTGAATTCCTCAGGGTCTGAATAGATTTCTGGAAATTCTGGATCATCTTCATATGGCCAATCATCATCTAGCGTGAGTAGATTGATGAATTCTTGTTCGAGTTCTTCCTCATCATTTTCTCCACGAATAGCTTCTTGTTCAGGGGTTGTTGTTGTATACCCCGCAAATCTGACGGATAGTGAGCCGTCTGTCCTTGCTCGGATTCGTGCTACTTGGGGATTCTGAGCTTGTGAGATGACAGCTGGTCTCACAAGCCACTGCCTTCCACGGAGTTCTGTGGTTGTACGTTGCGAGCCAGGGATGGCCCGAACTCCTCGACTTGCTAGGTGGTCCGCCACGTTCTGAACATTGTATCTGAAATTTGTGTGGCTTGTATTGGACAGTCGTCCAATTAGAGACCTTGAGAGTAAAAGATTACTCTCTCCACCTTGCCATCCTTCATACCCGTGAGTTTGAATCACTAGTTGAATGTGATCTCTGAAGTCACAGATACTTAGAGTCATATCTGGGGCAGTATATGCCAACTGCGTCCCAGATGTGAGATCCATCTCCATAGAGCTGATGACAGCTCTATCATCTCGCCATCTAGTGTCTCTGATTAACACTAGTGCATTCACACCTGCACTTCGCCTATGCAACGTGTACAATTGAACCATAATTAGTCCGATATGCAGATGTTGGAGCCCTTCTTGCAAAAGTCTGTTAAAATTTTCTTCAGAGATGAACGGTAGCTCCACTTGCTGGCCATCTGTGACCAACGTTCTTTCATCCGAGTAATGTTGGTATACTCGGTGCCTGCTCTCTGACCATCCATCTTGGTACAGAGTTTCTGCTGGGACTTGCTGTGCTCGTCTGTATTGGGAGATGTTGAGCTCAGCATCAGAATTCATTTGTGACTCAAGGCTTCGCTGGTACCGTCGAGATTGACCAGGGAGCCTCCTTTGAGCCTCAAATCTGAGTCTAGATCCAAGGCGATAGCCACGGATCTGGTCTTCAACAGTAGGGGTTTGATTTGTGTCTCTTTCTGACACTGATGGTCTTGCTGCCTCTGTTGTTGTTTGCGTTCTGCTCATGCTGCCTTCTTTTTCTCGGCTTCAAATATTTCTTTTGGGTTTTTGAACACAAAAAGTTTGCCTTTCGGTTTTGGTACTGCCGGCTTACTGGGCTCTCCTAAGCTCAGCTTCTGAAGTTGTTGCTGGATCTGGTCCAGAGAGTTAGTCAGGTCATCAGGTTGAGTGCCTTCTTTTCCTTTCACAGCCTCGAGCCTTTTGACTGCTACCTTCAGATCCTCGATTTGTTCAGTCAATTTAAGCAACAATTGTATGATTGTGTTATTTTGCTTAAATTGGACTTCTGTTGTCCTCCCGGTTATGTCCTGTGGCTTGACAAAACCGACCGCCGGTGAATGGATTGATTCGGTTGCTTTAAGTGCTTCTCTGTAAATTGTGCTGTTCGCGCTGAGGCGCCAATCGCTCATAGGGAAAATAAAATTTTTTATAAGGATTTTTAGAATTTCTACTGGTTTATTCTTAAATGACTTTTATTTCAAAAATATTCTAGGTCGGCCTTTTCAGGTTTGATTATACCATCTGGTTCTTCTTGGGGACAATTCTTGGGGTTCATGTAGCACTTTTATATGGTCATAGTGGCATTTATAGAATAATTAACTTTTGAGTGGCATTTTCACAATTTCCTTCTTTTGGAGTGGCATAAAAACAATTTCCCCTAAAACTAATTATTTATTTTGTGATGGCATAATTCTAATTTTAATGTTTTATAGTGGCATATTCTAAAGGGTAGAATGGTCTATCAATTGACCAATGGCATAATACTAATTTTTATTATTTGACAGTGGCTTAAAAATTATTTGTCGTTTAGTGATGGCATATCTCTAATTTCAAATTTTCACAGTGGCAAAAATCTAAATCACCCTATTTTTTAATGTGTCGTGTCATGTTAAACAAAGGGATTGTTTAAAATGATGCACATTATGACACAATACGTCAACACGACGTGTCATATCATGTTGACACAACATGTTAAACGTGTCAAACCATATTATGATTTATTTTATTTTTTGTTAAAAATTACTTAAATGATTTTAAAATAAAAAAATATAATGTTGTCCCTAAAATTAGGCCTAGAGGGGGGTGAATAGGCACAAAAACGAATTTCTAAACCGGTATGGTCAATATTTGGTTCAATTCAAACTTGGTCTAATACAAACAATCAAAGCACAAGCAATTCAAGTATAGCAAGATAATAAAGAGAGAAAGAGAGAGAGAAATTGAACACGCGATGTATTACGGAGTTCCGACCCGCTAGGAAGTGCTAGCCTTAGTCGTACGTCTCCGGGAGTTTCGCAACCTCGAAATGGGCGCGCTCCGTTCAATTCCACACGAACGGGACTACAAATTCGAACCAAATCACCTTGTTACAATCACTCTCAAGGTGGATTGGCCTAACTCGATTAAACAAGCTCAAACACTCAAAGGAATGAGGCTCTAACCAAATCACTCAATAAATCTAGCAATTAACACTAGTGGATTGGTTTAGCACACTCTAATCTCAATGATTTTGCTAAATAATGCTCAAACACAAGAGAGAGTAATGTCTAACTGGTTGGAGCTCAAAAGGGAGGAGTTTCAAAGGTTTCAAAAGTATCTAAACAGTTCCAAGAGGCCCCATATTTATAGAGGGCGCCAACAGCTCCAAAGACCAGTCAAAACAGACTCTGGCGTTATACAACGCTATATGCCGTTGTACAACGCCTAAATAGCCGTTGAAAAATCAAACGGTCACAAACAATAACGTTATGAGTTGTCAGAGCGTTGTGTAACTCTGTATAGCGTTGCACAACGCTTTAGCAAAAATCCAAAGCAAAAGCTCGACAGTTCCGTTGGAACTTGTCAGAGCGTTGTGTAACGCTTGGTAGCGTTGTGTAACGCTTGGTAGCGTTGCACAACGAAGTCAAGAAAACAAATAAGGCAGAACTGACAAACTCAAACAACATTGTCAGAACGTCATACAACGCTGACTGGCGTCACACAACGTCGCCGTTGCACAACGCTATTCAGCGTTGCTCTACGCGTCCAGAGAGAAAAAGCGAAGTCTGAGCGAAGTTTAGCGCGTTACACAACGCTACAATGCATGGAACATGGCAGCATGCATGCAGCATCGATGCAGATCGATGTCTGAGCAATGCAGAGTCGCCTGTTTCATACTGCGTTGTACAACGCTGGGTAGCGTTACACAACATAGGAGTGGAAACGTTGTGTAACGTTACTTAGCGTTGCATAACGTTCTGACAAGGGGAAATAATGGATTTAACTGGTTTAAAAACAAATGAACTAGCGTTGCACAACGCTACTGAGCGTTGTGTAACGCTGTTCCAACCTTGTCAGAGATTTTGCAATTTAAAATCGAATTAACTCAGCGTTGTGTAATGGCAACTGGCGTTGTATGACGCTGGACAGAAAAACTGAGCATTTTACCAGCAAATTGATTGAGATTAGTTTAGAGTTTAATTAAACCTTAATTACTGACTCTAACTAGACCAAAGCAATCTCTTGAAGCTCCAAACTAAGTGCCACACTTGCTTTAATCCATTCTTCAATAAATTTAGCTATAAAACACTAAAAAGAAATGTTAGTTTAAAGGATTCGGTGTTGTTTTGCAAATCGGCAAATCGAGAGAAAATGTTTAACCAACATATAATAAATGGTTAAAATTTAAATTCATGGGGCAATTGGATTTATGGCATCACAAAGTCTTAAAATTAGAAAAATATCACTCTAAATCAAATTTATTCAGAAAATGTTTTGCCACTTCTACGTCTGTTTTCATATCTAATTTCATATATGGACCAAAATATTCTTATTTATTGAAATTTATTTTCTACGCAAAGGCAACCGAGAGAGGGACAGAGCGAGGGTGTTGCGATATGAGTGTGGAGCATGACATAGAATGAGGTATATGAGACGAAGCGTTGTGCGGTGGTGGCGTAGACCGTAGAGGCAGGAGAAGAGATGAGGTGAGAGAGGAAAAGAAGGGGAGGTGGAGGGCATGGGACACATTATAAATAATATAAACACAATATAATTTAATAAAAAAGATTGTTAATAAAAGTTATTAAAGGTATAATATAAACACAATATAATTTAATAAATTTTAAATAATATTAATTTTTGTCATGTCAAATTGTGTCACGTATTTTTTCATGTCGTATCAAGGGGTATCAATGTCTGAAAGTCTGCAATACGATACGACTTTGACATGACACACCAACACGCACATGTAACGTCATGCCTATTCCATAAATGTATCGTGTTGTGTCAACACGCATGCGTATCGTACTAACACGCTCGTATTGTGTCATTTTAGAAAACACTAGGCTCAGCTAGACAAACAACGCTAAAAATCTTTCTGTTAAAAAATTGCAATCAAATTTTAAAATAATATAGATGTAAAAATAATTGCACTCGTATTCGTACCACCTTCACAAGTATCAATACTTTCAAATTAATATGCAACAACCAGATACAAATACAATAATTCAGAAACAACACAATATAATGAATATATATATTTTTTATTATAATTTGTCCCAAACAGAAATCCACAAACAGTTTTCTTATCACACACAGTCCACATAACAAACTGACAATATAAACCGTATGAAGCACTAGTAAACCATAGACTCGAACTTTTATAAATATCAACATAGTAGTAGGTGCTAAAATAAAAAATAAAGCAACCCTCAAAATAGAAAATACCAGACAAATGTTCAGGGCACTGATAGACAATACATATCAGTATTCACGCTTAATAAAAAGCAATTTTTTTTTCTTTTTCGGTCTTTTCTCAAATCAATTCGAAATTTACAATTGTACTGCAAACTCAAACAAATTTATACAACAAATCATTTTTTTTTTGAAGATAAATTGGAGGTCTAAGCCATCCAATTTATTTTTAAATTAAATGTCTATGAAAGACCCCCAGTCGGATTTCGAACCTGCGACCTTTCACTCAAAGAGTCAAGAAACATTTTTCTTTGCCACTAGATCAAGAGCTAGTTCTCTTTTTTTTGGTTTTTTGTTTTTTATAGTTTTTTTTTTTTTAAGGATGCTTGCGGGGAACTGCACGGGTTGAAGATTGATATGCACATATGGATGCGCAAAGAGAAATGGCAAATGAGTAAGCCGATTACTCCAGGAGGACCAGGACATAGCTACGTTTGCCTTCTTCTACACAAAAAAAAAAAAAAAGACATAGCAGAGAAGATATGATTAATTACCATCTCGTATAAAAGCATCAGCGGAGCATGTAGAAGACATGGTATGAATGCATAACTGGTCCAATATCAGCATTCAACTATGTTACTAATTAGAGAAATTTCCAATCTTTCTTTCAGCGGGCTGGAATTCGAACTATGTTTTACATATATTAGGAAAGCCCATCATTTGTGCGTACCTTATTTTAAGAAAAACGGAGCTTAATTCTCTGATTTATTGTTTCATGGATCGGTTCTGCAATTTTTATTTTATTTTTTTTTACCTCAGTCCTCGCCGATGATTTGGTGTTGAGCTGGATGCGATGGGCCATGTTGCAGAGGTTCAGGCTGGCGAGGAGAATGTATGATATATTAATTAAATTAGTCCAATCGTCAAAAAAAAAAAAATAGTATTCTTTGTATTAATATAACAAATCATATAAGAGAATTTTTACTGACCTGCGAAATAATCGAGGGACGCGGAGCCTCAGTCCTCGTCGAGGATTCCGCAGAGGCTGTTGAGCTGGTTGCGATGAGCCATGTTGCGCAGTTTCAGGCTGGCCAGAAGAATGTATGATATATTAATTAAATTAGTCCAATCGTCAAAAAAATAGTAATTACTCTGAAAAAGTGAAATAAATCTACTAAAAGTTACCTGTTCTGTGGTTGTCGAGCTCTGAAGTTGGTCAGTTGGTATCTGCAGTACCTCTTGATCAGGACTAGGCGAAAGGTGCTGGGTCTGCTGTGATGTGCTGGCCTCCTGAGTCGGCTGGGATGGTCCGGGCATGGTTTGATCTATGCACAATTAATTGAACTCTACGGTTTAGGAGCTAAACAGTCAACTATATGCCCTATCTATTTTTTTTTTTTTTTTGAGATATGTACCCTATCTACTAACCAATAAATGATTCACCATTTCAACCCTAAACTGTCAAAAATATACTATGTATCTAATTTGGATGAGAAAAACAATAGTAATTTTTGTTATATATGGCTATTATGATAAAGATTGGACCAAAAATTTTGATAAAATCAACAAGCTGTTTTTGTATACAGGTAAGTGGGAAATTGTCATATGAAAAATCAAGAGTGAAATATCGTGACACGATAGCGTAAAAAAGAAGTACTGAACAAATAGACAATGGTATACCATTCAAATGAATTGCACGGATCAAACAAGTTCTAGAGAACAAAAATGGGGCCAATTTGGTTTATGCCATTGACCAATTAAAATAACTAATTAGTTTTATACCACTACAAAACAATAATAATTAATTTTATGCCATTGACAATATAATTAAGTTCATTTTTAAAAATATAATTCAAAATTATCCATTACACTTACACAATTACATAATTTTTGAAGAAAGAACATTCTACTTTGATATTTTTGCACTATTTAAGGCTGCCTTCTCAGCAAGAATTTTCGTGAGCTTCAAACTTTTCTCATATGCAAACGGATATATTCTTTTATTAGTATTCAAGAATGGAACAGTTTTTGCAATCTCAGAGGTCTAGTGACCTGACCAATGTTCTTGCAAATTACAATCGGCACAGCACTCCCACCCGTTTTGTCATGATACTCAACTTACCCCAATATGTATTTTCTTACCACTAGTAAGAATCTAGCTCGAGAACGGGATGACCAAGATACGTGAGTCCGTTTCTCCTAATTAATTGATTGTCTGATCAATTTGATTATTTTATATGATTAATTATATCCTATTGGCAGATTCTTGATCTACTACTAAAATAGAACAAGAAATAATTTTGAAGCCTGAACTAATAAAGTCTATTTTACATTTTATACATTCTAGTATGGGTATTTTAGGAATTGTTAAAAAGTCCAACATTATAAAATAATTTATTTTTATAAAAAATTATATTTAGTACGTTTTAAATGAAACACTGGTATAAAATCAATTTGTGTTGTTTAATGATGGCATATTTAGAATTAGATTGTTTTAGAGTGGCATAAAACCAATTTTCTCTTATAAATACTATAGAGATAGTGCAGTTAAATTAACTGTCATGCGACAAGGCTGCAGTAAGACAAAAAGAAAACAAAAAAATGCAGTTAAAATTAGAAAAGATTTAATCTTATATTAAAAACTGAGCAATTATAAGTTTATATTTCTTGAAAAAAACCTCTGACATTATTGAAAACATAAAATAAGAATATTTTAATATTCACAAATAAAAAAACGTGATATCTTAATCATTAAGAATATTTGTAACATTGAATGAAATCCATGTTATATTATAAAATAACTTCTGATGGACGTTTTAGTAAAATAGAAGTGCCTAAGTGCCAAAAAGACAGAAGAACGGCAAGAACACAACTGAAATCAAAGCATAAAAAGATAAAAACCTCTGTTTTCAATATTCTATTTGTTATCGAAAAATTCTGGTAAAACTATTTACCGGAACAACGACTGAAACAACAGTATTTGTTTTAAGATAGGAAATACTAGGAAATTTCAGAAAAATATCGAGTTTCGAACACTAACCAGTATGTATGAGTGCTAGTAAAATATTGAAAACATTGATAAAAACATAAGAGGTCAATGTTTGAGCACCAGGACCAATAATAAGGTCTTGTCAAATTTTATTCAGATTCTATCTACAATTTCTACCGATTCTCAAGTTACAGAAAATTTGTAATGAGTTTTCAAGGTAAATTTGTTGAGCCAGACAACAAACGACTAACTAAATTATTGATTAAAAGGAGAGATGAATTTTACATATATATAGAATTGGTTTATTCCCGATTATCAAAATAGGATTACCTTTTCGAAATTTTACAAGGAACCATCCTTCATGGACTTCGACCTTGTAAGAGTCGTCACATTTGTTGAACTTTGCTAACAGGGTTGGACAATTTTTAATATGCAAATAGGAAAGATTCTTGGGGAAAGATTCTATTTCATGTAGATTAGGACAGTTATTTAGTCCCAAGAACTCGAGAGAGGTAAGTTCCATCAATTGCACTGGGAG
The DNA here is from genome assembly GCA_028095005.1 of Rhynchospora pubera. Taxonomy (NCBI): domain Eukaryota; kingdom Viridiplantae; phylum Streptophyta; class Magnoliopsida; order Poales; family Cyperaceae; genus Rhynchospora; species Rhynchospora pubera. Next base: position 219,740,580 of record CM051462.1, on the reverse strand, counting down.
ATGTGTAATATTATTGCAATCTTGAAGTTGCAATTGCTTGAGAGATTTTAGTGACTTGATCATCTCATCATCCAAGGAATTCTCTTCACAATTACAGATCTGCAAATATTCTATTGAGGAGAGAGTTTCATCTGATAGCATTTCTTTCAGCCATAATGAGCTCAAAGAAGCTACACCTTTAATTGGAATTGAGCACTTATTGGTGACAGATGAGAGACGAATCCTATCGCGGAACCCTAGAGTATCAAGTGAAGTTAATGAATTCAGGCCCTCTAGATATACATGATCACTACAATCATAAAAAATCTGTTTGAGACTATGCAAGCTACCAACATTTAGAACTCCCTTACCACGTCTCTCATAATTGAGTCCAATTTTTGAAAATTCCTTGACTACTAAGTCACGTAGTACCGGTAAATTTGATTGGTCAATAATATCTTCTATATACGCACATTCATCAACACGTAGATTCTTTAAGGAGGAAGGCAATTTATTTGATGAGTTCAAGTTGAGGCAGCATAGCATGTCTAGTTTTGTTAGGGAGCTCAAGGCACTAATACCTCCTAAGGAACTGAGCAAAAAACATGTTTCAATGTGTAGAGAGCTAAGTTTCTTCAAAGCACTTAGGGCTCCCTCGGAGGGTAGAGAGGTTATTGTATGGATTTCAACTAACGGTAGTTCAGAAAGAGAATGAAGGCACTCTATGCAGTTGGATAGTGCATCATTGGTAATACTACATGATTCTATGGTCAGCTGAATAAGGAAAGATGGTAAAATCAACTTGGATTCATCATTTTTATTTAGCATTGTTTGGGAATGCAACCACATGCACACATCCATTGCTTCCAAAAGATTTGTTGTACCATTATTTTGAAGGCCTATTTCGAAGTCCAACTTCCTCCTCATAGCCGATAATGCTTTCCAAAGCTCCTCTGTTGAATAACCAACAATGTTGTCCATTTCCCCCACTTGAAGAATATGCAAACACCTGTCGCTCACTAAATTTAAATATTTCCAAATTGCATTTATTTCTGGAAATAATTCTTGCTCATATCGTGATTTCATATGCTCTCTTGTTTGATTTGAGGCTACTAGCATGAGTCTTTTTCTTTCATCCTTCAACGACAAATCATTCATAGAAAAATAGCTAAGCTGTGGGATGTAATTTAGTGTTAAACTGATAAGATTTGGAGGAAGAAGAGGCAACTCTTTAAGTTTATTAAGGACAGATAGATCTAGCACTTTGCAATTAGGGAGAGATTTACCAATAGATGAAATTTCTTCTACGTTACTACAATTTTCTAATTGTAGGTGAACGAGATGCTCCAGTGTTGAATTTTGGCATAGGAGCCAACTTGGAAATTTATTTCCTTTGAACGATTTAATTTTGAGACCCATGATATTAGAATGAGGTCGCAAAGCATCTAATAATTGGAAATCATTATTGGTCACTCTTTCATCATAGCTCCAATGAAATTCTAGTTTCTTAAGGCGTCCTTTGCTTTTCAACTTGGCCTTGTTAGCATCATTTATACTTGCTACATTCTCAAGACCAGCAATGCACATTGTCCCTTTAAGCTGATTCAAATTTTCTAGTTGGTGCAATTCATGCCCTGCTTTATTCCTTATTACGTTGAATTTATCAAGGTGTTGGAGGGACGTCAGCCTTCCAATATCAGAGACATGAGACAATGCCTCCCCTTTTACAATAATGTCCCTCAAGCTAACGAGCTGAGAAAATTCCTTTGGTAGGGATTGACAACCTGGAAGGTAAAGACTTTGGAGGAGGTAAAGTTTGCATATGGAATTTCGGAGCTCATTTAAAGGCAGAGACGAATCACCAAACCTCAGGATACGGAGGTGTTTTAAATTTCCAATAGAGTTTGGTAAATCACCACCGCATAAGGGAAGATGTAACACCCGCAATTTTTCTAAATTTTTCAATATTTCTCGCAAATCTTTTTCTGGGATAGGAATGTAGGTAGAACCTGTACATATTAAGGTACATACGTTCTTCATAAGAGATATTTTATCTTTTAATTTGATAAACATGCTCCCAGATAAAGAGATGTGGCGAATGTTTTCAGGACTGTGAGATAACTTTTGATTTATGTCTTCAAGAACATTTGTGGAATTAGTGTAGTCAATTCTCACAACATCATCACCTTTAACTCGCTCAGCTAGATCATGGAGCAGGTCATGCAATCGATAGTATGTATATCCACCATGTACATATTTTTCTAGAAAAAATAAAGATACTAGTTCCTCTAGGTAATTTTTGCCGGTGTCCTCATCTATTGGATTGATAAAGCCTTCTGCCATCCACAATCGAATTAGATTAAATCTTGTGACACCATAAATTTTTGGGTATAAAGAACAAAATGCAAAACAACGTTGGAGATGTGTAGGCAGCTGTTGATAGCTCCAGATCCTCGCTTTCATTTTGTCCCCCAACCAATCTCTTTCTGCTATATCATTCCAATGCATTATGTCAAGTTTGTTGCTCAATTGTTGACCCACCATCTTTGTTGCACCTGGGTCACCTTTAAGCTTAGAAACTATTTTACGACCAATAATTTCAAATCTCTCTCTTGGCTTAGAACTATTTCTTGGCCAAGCATGGTACATGAAGAGTTCCAAAAGTTCTTCTGCCTTTAACTCCCCTGCGGTATGGGTTGTTACCTCTGTTTCACCAGCAAGCCTGGCTTTTTCTTTCACACGTTCATATTGAGTTGTGAGTAGAATTTTACTATATGGTGACCAACCTCTCAAACAAGATATAAATTTTTCCCATTGATCAATAAAATTCTCATCATCACACCAAAAATCATCTAAAACTAGTAGAAATTTTTTAGAACCTAGCATTCCTTGCATTTGCTCTCGAAGAGCTTCAAGAGGTGCAGAGGAGTCATAATTACCTTTATCCATAGCATCATTTTTCTTCTGTATGGTTTGTACTATATTCTTAACCACATCAATAGCCTCGAATTTACGAGGGGTATGTACCCACAATACAAGATCAAAGTACGTTTGTATATCCTTGTGTTGATAAACATTTTGGGCAAGTGTAGTTTTTCCAATACCAGAACGGCCTGTAATGGCTATAATTTTTATAGGAATAGCAGATCTAGCGCTTGGTCCAACATCTAGTGCTTGATCAGAGTTCTTTAAAATATCGCTGGTGAGGTGGTCAACTACAGTCCTTGTTTCTTCCTCAAGGCCGAACACTTTGCCCAAAGGTTGTGCGGTGGTAACCCTGTCAGGATTACTAGTACAATCATTTTCTAGGTCTTTTAATAGATCACTAAATTTCTCAGCCTCATTGGCAATTTCTATGATTTTGTCTATGTAACCCTTGAGTTTTTCTGAAACATCACCAATTAGTTTTTCTGCATCAAACATCAGTGTTTGCGTTAGTGTTTTTCTATCCTCCTTTACCTTTAGGTGGAGCTTTTGGTATTCGAGTAGATCGATTGCATCCTCAGCCTGGTAGTATGCACGCTTGAGCTTCTTGAGCCAGCCCTCAAGCATGCCCTTCTTGGGACTCCTTTCGGCTTTTTCAATTGCCAGATATAGGCGAGGAAGAGCAGAGGCTGCTAGTATCTCCCTTTTTTCGTCCATGCTAGTGCCGAGAAGCTTCTCCGCTTTGTCAAATAACATCTTCACTAAGGGTGATGCCACCCACCCCAACGCAGTGAGACCAGCTGCCTCGACCATTATCTGCTTCAATTAATTTGTCAGGGACGTGTTTCGGAGAAATTAAGTTGAGAAAGGCTCGAATTTATTGAGGGCTGCCAAAAAGAAAAGGGATTTGACAATATGAAATGGTAATTATCGTTGGAAATTAATTCGATTCTTTGAGTGAGTGAGCAGTTGGCAAATTAAAAGACTAATTACCTTTGATCGATCGAGTGCAGCGTTTGTCCCTTAGAAATGCCTTCAGATTTCAGAAACAAAAATATTGGTGATTAATGTGGGAAGAAATTTTTGATTGAGTAGGAAAAAAGACTAAGATCCGATCCATTTCATTTGAGCTCTTGATTGTATGGATAATTCCTTCGGATCTAATAACGAGTGATTAAGTCGCGGTGTAGCATCTAGATTTCATCTGTCCATGTGGTACAGCACACTATGTGGTAGATAGGATTAAGTCGAAGTGTGCATTAAACCACAGAATTTGCTAATGTTATAAATGCCGCACAGGATTATGAATCCTATGGGGCTTTTATTGCAGTCCCAACTACTTAGCAATTGATGCGAGTTTTCCACCTCCTACGGGTCCCATTCACAGTGAAACTTATTATTGAGGGTGATATACTGATATTAACAATTTACCTAACTTATTTGTTTTCTTTCCTGTACCCAAAAAAAAAAAATAATCTTTCTCGATCTCGAAAATTTATGTTTCTTTCAGATCATTCCTTTTATGTATGTATGTGGGGCTCCCACATACCGACTATGGGACCAGTATCCTCTGCAGTGCGGTGGTTCATCAAGAACCATCTAATCGAATTTCGACAGTTAAGATTAACAGGCCGCCTGAAATTCGACGAATCTGGATATTAATCACTGGGCACTCATCATTGATCGGAGTACAGTTCTTGATGAACCACTTCAGTCAATTTAGAATATGGCTCCTGCGACTATGAGTTTGTCAATTTGATGTTTTGGCAACTTAGGCGTCTTTCAGATCATTGAAACTGTGTCATACTGTCATATTCAGTTTACTCCAAGTTCAACGCTCACTTTTTTTTTATATATATTTTTGTACGTCCCTCAATATACTTTTTTTAATGTTCTCCAATTATGGACAACTCTGTATCAGCTCAGCCTACTGAAGAAGCGTATGTACCGGAGGTGTCCAGTCAAGATTACCAGAAGATTAACGGCCATAAAGCTGAGATTCAGTAACCGTAATGTACCTGTATTCCTTACAAATTACTCCAGTTGTTTACTGTTGTATTAAGGCTATGTATTCAAGATTAGGACCTCAGCTATATATAGACTACTTTCTGTACTTGTAAAGACTCAGTTGATTAATAAAATCATTCTACCTCTAGCAAACTCTCTCTTCCTAATTACCTGTTATATTGAGTAAAAACATCAAGCTTACTGAAATCATTTTTTTCTCTCCTTACATTTTATCGAAATATTAGTAGTTAACAAATTGTTGTAAATCTATTGCATCATAATACTCAAAGGTTACATGATTAGTCCATAATAAAAATTAACCACGTTTTAAGCCGACATTGTTAGAAATTTATATATTTTATTTAATGTTGATAAGGAAGAGACCATTTCAAAACTATTCTGAAAACTTCATTCAGAAACTTTTGTCGTATACACATTGTATAAATGATCTTTGCACCCACTTTCTCATATGCAATAATTACACATTCGAATTTTTTTTAATTTTCACGCACATTAACTTTCTAAAATTCTCTAGACACTTCAATTATTTTGTAAAAAATTAAGGTTGACATTTAACAAGTATAACATCTCACTGTTGGTAGCAGCAAAACCCCGTAAATTTTTTTAATAAACAAATCTGAAAAAGAAAATTTAACAGTAAACATTGGATAATCATATTTTGAGCAATGAACATGGTAGAGCACCATGTCAGTGGCGCTCCGGCGGCGGCGCCGGTGCCATTGGCGCGGAGGTGAAGACGCCGCGCGTTTGGTGGTTGTGGCACGATGGCTGGTGGGTGTCCGATGAGGCCGATCAACGGCGTGTAATCATTGTTGACACAGCAGTGCGTGTTGCTGTTCTTGCTGGCCAAGCTTGTCTTCCTCGTGGCCATATCCTTCCTCCTCTCCACCAAGGCCAAGGCCGCCACTCAGCCCCATAAGAAAAATCAGCTTCTATGCCCTGTTAAGACCTTCCAAACCCAGTCCAGTAAGAGAAACAGAACCCGCTTCGGATCCAATACGAAAAAAGAAGAGAAAAGAAAGAAAAAGCAGCTGTGGACCCCACCGGTCAGAGTCTCCTCCATCGTTCTTTGCTGCTCCGATTGGCCGATCTTGCTCGAGCCCACTTGTCAGTGAGGAAGTCACCCCACAAACGGCATTGTGTGATTGGCCATTCTGACGATCTGCCTCATCACACCACAACCACCAAACGCGCCACTTCCAGTGGCGTCTTCACCTCTGTGCCAATGGCACCGGCACCGCCCCCGGAGCACCACTGACAGGGCGTTCTGCCATGCCTTCAAAAAGATAAGATTATGTAAACTTTTTTTAGCTTAATATAGAACTGCACGGTGGCACTTCGCCATCATGCCTTGAAAAAAAAAATTATCTATATAAATCATTGCTAATGGATAACATATCAATAGTAGGAATGTAGAATTGTTCAAGCAACCTTCCCAATGGAAAGAGAACACAAACCAACTATTATGGTATCTGGAGGTTCTTTCGAGCATTATATCAAACACCTTGCGTGCATATATTTCTCCTGGTGTTGTAAAATCAGAAGTAATCTAGCCTGGATAAATGCTTCATGAAGATTAACCTCGATTTACAACCAGGCAATAACAATATGTGAAATTATCATAGGAACTGCGGAATATAGGAACAAGATAAAACGAACCTCACAACATAGAAGATAATTCAAGGTTTTTCTATTCAAAATGGACGGCAAAGATGAGAAAATGATGCAATCTTCCCAAAAGGATGTCGCCTGAGGTGGTATCTTTCCCGAGAAGGTTGAAAGAGAGAGATTTCTTGAAGGAGAGTAATTTTTAAATGGGAAGCCGGTGCTTCGCAAAGGACAAGTTTTACCGTATAAGTGGTAAATTATTTAGGGTGTGTTTAGATGAGCCGAGAATAGGGAATAGGAATAAAAAATTTCGGTTTGTGTGCTTATTTTTATTCTTGTGCAACCCAAACAACATAAGAATAAGGAATTTGAGTCCTTATTCCTATACTAACAAAACTATGATATAAGAATAAGGAATATGGATAAGCACGCAAACCGAAATTACTTATTCCTATTCCCTATTTACGGCTTATTCCGTTGCATCCAAACACACCCTTAGAAATGTGTTGTGTCATATCGGTACTCATGTGTGTCGTGTCAAATATATGTGTCGTATAGTGTTGATAGGAATTAATATTTTTTAATATGTCGTGTCATGTTAAACGAAGGGATTGTTTAAAATGATGCACATTATGACACAATACGTCGACATGACGTGTCATGTCATGTTAACACAACATGTTAAACGTGTCAAACCATATTATGATTTATTTTTTTTGTTAAAAAATACTTAAAATAATTTTTAAAATACAAAAAATATAATAAATGTTTGAAATTTAAATTCATGGGCAATTGGATTTATGGCATCACAAAGTCTTAAAATTAGAAAAATGCCACTCTAAAATTTTAGTTTTGAAAAATATCACTCCAAATCAAACTTATTCAGAAAATTTTTTGCCACTTCTACGTCTATTTTCATATCTAATTTCTTATATGGACAAAAATACACTTATTTATTGAAATTTATTTTCTACCGCAAAGTCAACCAAGAGAGGGACAGAGCGAGGGTGTTGCGAGATGAGTGTGGAGCATGACATAGAATGAGGCATATGAGACGAGGCGTTGTGCGGTGGTGGCGTAGACCGTAGAGGCAGGAGCAGAGATGAGGTGAGAAGGGGAGGTGGAGGACATGGGACACAATATAAATATTATAAACACAATATAATTTAATAAAAGATTATTAATAAAAGTTATTAAAAGTATAATATAAATTCAATATAATTTAATAAATTTTAAATAATATTAATTTTTGTCATGTCAACTCGTGTCATGTATTTTTTTAATGTCGTATCAAGGCGTGTCAATGTCTGAAAATCTGCAACACGACATGACTTTGACATGACACGCCGACACACACATGCAACGTCATGCCAATTCCATAAATGTATCGTGTCGTGTCAACACGCATGAGTATCGTACTAACACGCTTGTATTGTGTCATTTTGGAAAACACTAGACTCAGCTAGACAAACCACGCTAAAAATTCTTTTGTTAAAAAATTGCAATCAAATTTTAATATAATATAGATGCAAAAATAATTGCACTCGCATTCGTACCACTTCACAAGTATCAATACTTTCAAATTAATATGCAACAACCAGATACAAATACAATAATTTACAAACAACACAATATATATTTTTTATTATAATTTGTCCCAAACAGAAATCCACAAACAGTTTTCTTATAACACACAATCCACATAACAAACTAACAATACAAACCGTATGAAGCACTAGTAAACCATAGACTCAAACTTTTATAAATATCAGCATAGTAGTAGTTGCTAAAATAAAAAAAATAAAGCAAATCTCAAAATAGAAAATACCAGACAAATGTTCAGGGCACTGATAGACAATACATATCAGTATTCACGCTTAATAAAAAGCAAAATTTTTTCTTTTTCGGTCTTTTCTCAAATCAATTCGAAATTTATAATTATACTGCAAAGTGCAAACTCAAACAAATTTATACAACAAACCCTTTTTTTTGTTTTTGTTTTTTTAAGGATGCCTTGCGGGGAACTGCACGGGTTGAAGATTGATATACACATATAAGGGCCGTTTGGATGTTGTAGGAATTTGGAAAATTTGCAATTCATAGGCATAAATTTATTGGAAAGTGTGTAATTTTGTGAATAGTTTGAATTGTTTATAATAAATTTGGCATATAAAATGTTCGGAATTTGCAATTCTGGCCCCATCCAAACGGGGCCATAGATGCGCGAAGAGAAGTGGCAGATGTGTAAGCCGATTAGCCCAGGAGGACCAGGACACTACGTTTGCCTTCTTCTACACAAAAAAAAAAAAAAGACATAGCAGAGAAGATATGATTAATTACCATCTCGTATAAAAGCATCAGCGGAGCATGGAGAAGACATGGTATGAATGCATAACTGGTCCAATATCAGCATTCAACTGTGTTACTAATTAGAGAAATTTCCAATCTTATTTTCAAACGATAAACGGTCATATTTTTGTCCAAAGAAAAATTGAAGTAACCTGACACTGCTTGTAAACCGGGACGAAGCCAAGGTGGGTGTCTTGGTGGACTTAGTCTCCCACATTTTTTTTTTTATTCGACTAATATTTATAAGTTAAATTTAGTGAAAATATTAGTAAATATGTAGAATGGTCCCTTCAAAAATAAAATTTATATATTGGCCCTCTCAAGTTATTTCTTTTTGGATTCGTCCCTGCTTGTAAATGGACTAAAATTTCAGATTGTCACTCTGAATGGTAATGGTTAGAAAAGAAAAAGGGGCTGGAATTCGAACTATGTTTTATATATATTACGAAAGCCCATCATTTGTGCGTACCTTATTTTAAGAAAAACGGAGCTTCTCTGATTTATTGTTTCATCGATCGGTTCTGCAATTTTTATTTTATTTTATTTTTTACAAAAAGGGGTTAGTATAAATACTAAGATGTATTAATATAAAAAAACAAATTAGAGAATCATTACTGACCCTGCGAAACAATCGAGGGACGCGAAGCCTCAGTCCTCGCCGAGGATTTGGCAGAGGTTGTTGAGCTGGATGCGATGGGCCTTGCTGCAGAGGTTCAGGCTGGCGAGGAGAATGTATGATATATTAATTAAATTAGTCCAATCGTCAAAAAAAAAAAATAGCATTCTTTGTATTAATATAACAAATCATATAAGAGAATTTTTACTGACCTGCGAAATAATCGAGGGACGCGGAGCCTCAGTCCTCGTCGAGGATTCCGCAGAGGCTGTTGAGCTGGTTGCGATGAGCCATGTTGCGCAGTTTCAGGCTGGCCAGAAGAATGTATGATATATTAATTAAATTAGTCCAATCGTCAAAAAAATAGTAATTACTCTGAAAAAGTGAAATAAATCTACTAAAAGTTACCTGTTCTGTGGTTGTCGAGCTCTGAAGTTGGTCAGTTGGTATCTGCAGTACCTCTTGATCAGGACTAGGCGAAAGGTGCTGGGTCTGCTGTGATGTGCTGGCCTCCTGAGTCGGCTGGGATGGTCCGGGCATGGTTTGATCTATGCACAATTAATTGAACTCTACGGTTTAGGAGCTAAACAGTCAACTATATACCCTATCTATTTTTTTTTTTTTTGAGATATGTACCCTATCTACTAACCAATAAATGATTCACCATTTCAACCCTAAACTGTAAAAAATATACTATGTATCTAATTTGGATGAGAAAAACAATAGTAATTTTTGTTATATATGGCTATTATGATAAAGATTGGACCAAAAATTTTGATAAAATCAACAAGCTGTTTTTGTATACAGGTAAGTGGGAAATTGTCATATGAAAAATCAAGAGTGAAATATCGTGACACGATAGCGTAAAAAAGAAGTACTGAACAAATAGACAATGGTATACCATTCAAATGAATTGCACGGATCAAACAAGTTCTAGAGAACAAAAATGGGGCCAATTTGGTTTATGCCACTTCAAAATTCTCAAATTCGAGATATGACACCTCAAAACAATTAATTGGTTTTATGCCACTGTAAAATAATAATAATTAGTTTTATGCCATTGACCAATTAAAATAACTAATTAGTTTTATACCACTACAAAACAATAATAATTAATTTTATGCCATTGACAATATAATTAAGTTCATATTTAACAATATAATTCAAAATTATCCATTACACTTACACAATTACATAATTTTTGAAGAAAGAACATTCTACTTTGATATTTTTGCACTATTTAAGGCTGCCTTCTCAGCAAGAATTTTCGTGAGCTTCAAACTTTTCTCATATGCAAACGGATATATTCTTTTATTAGTATTCAAGAATGGAACAGTTTTTGCAATCTCAGAGGTCTAGTGACCTGACCAATGTTCTTGCAAATTACAATCGGCACAGCACTCCCACCCGTTTTGTCATGATACTCAACTTACCCCAATATGTATTTTCTTACCACTAGTAAGAATCTAGCTCGAGAACGGGATGACCAAGATACGTGAGTCCGTTTCTCCTAATTAATTGATTGTCTGATCAATTTGATTATTTTATATGATTAATTATATCCTATTGGCAGATTCTTGATCTACTACTAAAATAGAACAAGAAATAATTTTGAAGCCTGAACTAATAAAGTCTATTTTACATTTTATACATTCTAGTATGGGTATTTTAGGAATTGTTAAAAAGTCCAACATTATAAAATAATTTATTTTTATAAAAAATTATATTTAGTACGTTTTAAATGAAACACTGGTATAAAATCAATTTGTGTTGTTTAATGATGGCATATTTAGAATTAGATTGTTTTAGAGTGGCATAAAACCAATTTTCTCTTATAAATACTATAGAGATAGTGCAGTTAAATTAACTGTCATGCGACAAGGCTGCAGTAAGACAAAAAGAAAACAAAAAAATGCAGTTAAAATTAGAAAAGATTTAATCTTATATTAAAAACTGAGCAATTATAAGTTTATATTTCTTGAAAAAAACCTCTGACATTATTGAAAACATAAAATAAGAATATTTTAATATTCACAAATAAAAAAACGTGATATCTTAATCATTAAGAATATTTGTAACATTGAATGAAATCCATGTTATATTATAAAATAACTTCTGATGGACGTTTTAGTAAAATAGAAGTGCCTAAGTGCCAAAAAGACAGAAGAACGGCAAGAACACAACTGAAATCAAAGCATAAAAAGATAAAAACCTCTGTTTTCAATATTCTATTTGTTATCGAAAAATTCTGGTAAAACTATTTACCGGAACAACGACTGAAACAACAGTATTTGTTTTAAGATGGGAAATTACTAGGAAATTTCAGAAAATATCGAATTTTGAACACTAACCGGTATGTATGAGTGCTGATAAAATATTGAAAACATTGATAAAAACATAAGAGGTCAATGTTTGAGCACCAGGACCAATAATATGGTCTTGTCAAATGTTATTCAGATTCTATCTACAATTTCTACCGATTCTCAAGTTACAGAAAATATATATGAGGTGCTTTGGTTAATTAAAGGCACGACAATGTTTGAATTTTCTTTGTAAAAATCTAAGAATAACAACCGATAAATATGTAATGATTTTTCAACATACACTAGGCAAATTTGTTGAGCCAGACAACAAACGACTAAATAAATTATTGATTAAATGTAGAGATGAATTTTACATATATATAGAATTGGTTTATTCCCGATTATCAAAATAGAATTACCTTTTCGAAATTTTACAAGGAACCATCCTTCATCGACTGCGACCTCGTAAGAGTCGTCACATTTGTTGAACTTTGCTAATAGGGTTGGACAATTTTTAATATACAAATAGGAAAGATTCTTGGGGAATGATTCCATTTCATGTAGATTAGGACAATTTTCTAGTGCCAATAACTCGAGAGAGGTAAGTTCCATCAATTGCACTGGGAGATGTGTAATATTATTGCAATCTTGAAGTTTCAAATGCTTGAGAGATTTTAGTGACTTGATCATCTCATCATCAAAATCTATGGAATTCTCTTTAAAATTACCGATATTCAAACATTCTATTGAGGAGAGAGTTTGAGCTGATAGCATTTCTTTCAGCCATAATGGGCTGAGACAACCAACACTGTCAATTGGAATTGAGCACTTATCGGTGGGAGATGAGAGACGAATCCTATCGCGGAACGATAGAGTATCAAGTGAAGCTAATGAATTCAGGCCCTCTAGACATACATGATCATTACAATCATAATAAATCTCTTTGAGACTATGCAAGCTACCAACATTTAGAACTCCCTTACCACGTCTCTCATAATTGAGTCCAATTTTTGAAAATTCTTCGACTACTAAGTTACGTAGTACCGGTAAATTTGATTGGTCAATAATATCTTCCATATACGCACATTCAACAACATGTAGACTCTTTAAGGAGGAAGGCAATTTATTTGATGAGTTCAAGTTGAGGCAGCATAGCATGTCTAGTTTTGTTAGGGAGCTCAAGGCACTAATACCTCCCAAGGAACTGAGCAAAAAACATGTTTCAATGTGTAGAGAGCTAAGCTTCTTCAAGGCACTTAGGGCTTCCTCGGAGGGCAGAGAGGTTATCGTATGGATTTCAACTAACCGTAGTTCATAAAGAGAATGGAGGCACTCTATGCAGTTAGATAGTGCATCATTGGTAATACTACATGATTCTATGGCAAGTTGAGTAAGGAAAAATGGTAAAATTAACTTAGATTCATCATTTTTATTTAGCATTTCTTCAAAGTTCCACCACGTGCACATACACATTGTTTCCAAAAGCTTATTTGTTGAAAAACCAAGAATCGAAGAGTCTATTTCCAAGTTGCACTTCGCCACCACAGTCAATAATGCTATCGAAATAACCTGTGTTGAATAACCATAATCATCAAGGTTTGGAAGTTCTATTCCTTCCGCTTGAAGAATATTTCTAAACCTTTCGCTCAGTAATTGTAAATATGTCCAAATTGCTTTCTTTTCTTTAGGAAATAATTCTAGCTCATATCGTGATTTCATATGCTCTCTTGTTTGCTTTGAGGCTGCTAGTATGAGTTCTTTTCTTTCATCCTTCATGGATAAATCATTCTTAGAAAAATAGCTCAGCTGTGGGATGTAACTTAGTGTTAAACTAGTAAGATTTGAAGGAAGAAGAGGCAACTCTTTAAGGTTATTAAGGGCAGATAAACTTAGCACTTTGCAATTAGGGAGAGATTTACCAATAAATGAAATTTCTTCTACGTTACTACAATCTTCTAACTGTAGGTCAACGAGATTCTCCAGTGTTGAATTTTGGCATAGGAGCCAACTTGGAAATTTATTTCCTCTGAACCATTTAATTTTGAGACCCTTGATATTAGAGTGAGGTTGCAAAGCATCTAATAATTGAAAATCATTATTGGTCACTCTTTCATCAGAGCTCCAATGAAATTCTAGTTTCTCAAGGCGTCCTTTGCTTTTCAACTTGGCCTTGTTAGCATCATTTATACTTGCTACATTCTCAAGACCGGCAATGCACATTGTCCCTTTAAGCTGATTCAAATTTTCTAGTTGGTGCAATTCATGCCCTGCTTTATTCCTTATTACGTTGAATTTATCAAGGTGTTGGAGGGACGTCAGCCTTCCAATATCAGAGACAAGAGACATTGCCTCCCCTTTTACCATAATGCGCCTCAAGCTAATGAGCTGAGAAAATTCCTTGGGTAGGGATTGACAACCTGGAAGGTAAAGATCTTGGAGGAGGTAAAGTTTGCATATGTAAGTTGGGAGTCCATTTAATGACAGAGTCGGACCACTTAACCACAGGTTACGGAGGTGCTTTAAATTTCCAATAGATTTCGGTAAATCATCACCACAAAAGGGAAAGGGAAGATGTAAAAACCGCAAATTTTGTAAGTTTTTCAATATTTCTTGCAAAATTTTTTTTGGGATAGGAATGCAGGTACTACCCGTACATATTAAGGTGCGCAAGTTCTTCATAAGACATATTTTACCTTTTAATTCGATAAACATGCTCCCAGGTAAAGAGATGTGGCGAATATTTTCATGACTATGAGATATCTTTTGATTTATGTCGTCAGGAACATTTGAGGAATTAGTGTAGTCTATTCTCACAACATCATCACCGTTAACTTGCTCAGCTAGATCATGGAGCAGGTCATGCAATACATAGTATGTACATCCATCATGTGCGTATTTTTCCAGAAAAAATAAAGATACTAGCTCATTTAGGTAATTTTCACCGGTGTCCTCATCTATTGGATTGATAAAGCCTGCTGCCATCCACAATTCAATAATGGATGAAGCTTGCAAACCAAAACTTTTCGGGAATAAGGAACAAAATGCGAAACAACGTTGGAGATGTATAGGCAGTTGTTGGTAGCTCCAGAACCTCGCTTTCATTTTGTCCCCCAACCAATCTCTTTCAGCTATATCATTCCAATGCTTTATATCAAGTTTGTTGCTCAATTGCCAACCCACCATCTTTGTTGCACCTGGGTCACCTTTAAGCTTAGAAACTATTTTACAACCAATAATTTCAAATTTCTCTCTTGGCATAGAACTATTTCTTGGCCAAGCATGGTGCATGAAGAGTTCCAAAAGTTCTTCTGCCAGTAACTCCCCTACAGTATGGGTTGTTACCTCTGTTTCACCAGCAAGCCTGGCTTTCTCTTTCACGCGTTCATATTGAGTTGTGAGTAGAATTTTACTACCCAGTGACCAACCTCTTAAACAAGATATAAATTTTTCCCATTGATCAATAAAATTCTCATCATCACACCAAAAATCATCTAAAACTAATAAAAATATCTTAGAACCTAGCATTCCTTGCATTTGCTCTCGGAGAGCTTCAAGAGGTGCAGAGGAATCATAATTACCTTTATCCATAGCATCATTTTTCTTCTGTATGGTTTGTACTATATTCTTGACCACATCAATTGCCTTAAATTTGCGAGGGGTATGCACCCACAATACAAGATGAAAGCACGTTTGTATATCCATGTGTTGATAAACATTTTGGGCAAGTGTAGTTTTTCCGATACCAGAACGGCCTGTAATGGCTATAATTTTCATAGGAGTAGAAGATCTAGTGCTTGGTTCATCCTTTAGTGCTTGGCCAGAGTTCTTTTTAATATCGCTCGTGAGGTGGCCAACTACAGTCTTTGTATCTTTCTCAAGGCCGAACACTTTGCCCAAAGGCTGTGAGGTGGTTACCCTGTCAGGATTACTAGTACTATCATTTTTCAAGTCCCTTGATAAATCACTAAATTTCTCAGCCTCGTTGGCAATTTCTATGATTTCGTCTATGTGACTCGTGAGTTTTTCTGAAACATCACGAATTAGTTTTTTTGCTTCAAACTTCAGTGTTTGCGTTAGTGTTTTTCTATCCTCCATTACCTTTAGGTGGAGCTTTTCGTATTCGAGTAGATCGATTGCATCCTCAGCCTGGTAGTATGCACGCTTGAGCTTCTTGAGCCAGGCCTCAAGCATGTACTTCTTGGGACTCTTTTCGGCTTTTTCAATTGTCAGATATAGGCGAGGAAGAGCAGAGGCTGCTAGTATCTCCTTTTTTTCGTCCATGCTAGTGCCGAGAAGCTTCTCCGCTTTGTCAAATAGCATCTTCACTAAGGGTGATGCCACCCACCCCAAAGTAGCGAGAACAGCCGCCTCGGCCATATCTGCTTCACTTAATTTGTCAATGGCATGTTTTGGATAAATTAATTAAGTTGAAAAAGTGTCGAATTTATTGAGGGCTGCATAAAAAAAACAACAGGGATTCGATTCGACAATATGAAATGGCAATTATCGTTGGATATAAATTCGATTTTGTGAGTGAGTGAGTACTTGGAAAATTAAAAGACTACTTACCTCTGATCGATCGAGTGTAGCACTAGTGTAGCCTTGGAATTTCAGAAACAAAAATAATGGTGATTGATGTGGGAAGAAGTTTTTGATTGAGTATGAAAAAAAAGGCTAAGATCTGATCCAGTTCATTTGAGCGTTTGATTGTTTGGAAAATGCCTTCGGATAAGAAATGAGTGGTTAAGTCGCGGTGGCGTACTAGTTCCACAACTACAAGTCTACAACTCATCAACAAATCACAGAAAAACTCTACAAAGATAATTATGTGCTGTTGTATTTAGATTTCATGAGTCCAGGTGGAATAGCACATATGTGGTAGGTAGGATCGGCCCCCAAAAAAGGACATCACAACTTCACAAGTAAGGAGATTAAGTCCAAGTGTGCAGTCAAGCCATATAATTTGTTATTGTTCCGCACAGGATTATGAATCCTATGGGGCTTTTATTCAACATTTGACATATCTACATAATTGTACTACTTTTCCACCTCCTGCGGGTCCCGCCCACCGTGAAATTTATTATTGAGGGTGATATACTGATATTGATAATTTATCTTGACTTTTAATTTTCTTTCATTTACCAAAAAAAAACTTTCTTGACCTGAAAATTTATGTTTCTTTCAGATCATTTTTTTTTTTATGTATGTGGGCTCCCACCCACCCACAAAAAAATCTCACCTCCATATGACGATGAGTGATCAGTCTGGTACTCAATGTTTTAGCAGCTGCTATGCCGCAGCTTAGGTATCTATCTTTCAGATCATTGAAACGGTCTGATATCCAGTTTACTTCAAGTTCAGTGATCATTTTTTTTTATTATTTTTGTACGTCCCTCGATTCTTTCTTCTTTTTTTTTTTATGTTCTCCTTGCATTTCATCGAAAAAATAGTTTTTAACAAATTGTTTTAAATCTGTTGCGTCGTAGTACTCAAGGGTACATGATTCGTCCATAATAAAAATTAACTATTTCAAACTATTCTAAAAACTTCTTTCATCAGAAACTCAACTTTTTGTCTTAGTTCACGTTTTGTAAATTTAATTCCTAAGCATATTTTGAACAACAATCTAATTTTTAAGTAACCAACAATACAATAAATGATAATGATACCCACTTTCTCATATCATATGTAATAACCGTAATTTCCTTATTTTTAGTTTTTCACGCAAATTAATTTTTTAAAATTCTCTAGACAATTCAATTATTTTGTAAGAAATTAAGGTTGACATCTAACAAATATAACATCTCAGTGTTGGTAGCAGCAAAACTCTCGACATGTCAGCAATAAACTGTGCTTTGGTAGGGTGGTGGTCCAACAGCTTTTGCTTATACTATGTGTGAAATATGGAAAGAGCGTAATCAGGTGGGCATGCTTGAAAGGTACACAGATTTTTAAACCAATTTAGGAAGGTGCTAAAGCAAATTGGCTGCTGGCTGGTGCCACTAAATCAAACTCAAACTCAAACTCAACAATAGATCAGGTGGTCATGAAAGGTACACCCTTCATCAAGAGGGATGGCAGATGATCACAGATGCATTCTGGGATAGTACACAATAGGAACCCATACATCTGATATGTAGTAAGTAATACCCGATAGCTGTTGGAATCGCAAGTCATAGGTTCCATACCGGGCTAAAACAGTTGCAATTCAGGAATCAAAGCCAGTATACACAACTGATGCAGAACGGAATTCAGATTTTCTTTGACTGCTATTACCTGGTGGTTGCAGTAAATGATAAGGAAAACCATGACCTGCCTACTTCAAGAGCTCTGGCGGGAGCTCTGATATGAGCATAATTTAAAGGTTATCAGAATGGGGGAAAAGAACTCAGATCTGAGCATGTAACAGGAAAGGAGTTAACCAAGCCTATATACTGGAAAATATAGCAAAAAAAAAAAAAAAAAACCCTGAATAGATAGATATCTTGGTCCGGCAGAAGTTGCCATTTGGCCGAACCTGCATCATGTAACAACTCACCGATGTTTGACCATAATTTAATTTGTTGAACGATGTTGACCAGAATTTTGACTACTTTGACCTTCTTTGACCGAACCGATAAAATAGTACCTTTGACCAAGTTTGACTACAACATAAATTATATAAAAACCAAGGCGGTAGTTGCTGCCGACCTTAATCCGATATATTTTTTAGAAAATGACACCTTGGCATCAAACCTCATGACACGTGTCCTATGCAATTCTTTTTCTCACCTTAACCATTTTTTCATTATTTTTTTCCTCGTACTTCTCTGGTGACCATATGACTGTGTTCATTTCTTTGATGAGTTCCTTCAACCGAAAACAAATTAAAGCACAATCAAGTGAGCAAACTAAGAGAGGAGTTGTAATCCAAATGAGTTTGATTAGTAGACCGATTGGAATTCGCATCTACGTCGCAGTCGGGATAGTTGATTTGATCTGTCTGTTTGAACCGCGCTGTCAGGTAACCGCACTTTTCTATATTTAATTTCGTATTGGTCGATTGATTTGATTTATCGTTTGATTTTGATTTTATATGTTTATCTGAATTGTGATTGGTATATTTTACGGGTTATCGAGTTCGGAATTGGATGTGGAATTGGATATGAATTTTGAGCCCTGATCCTCCTGAGTTCGGGGAGGGGCCGGTCCTGATCCTCCTGAGATCGGGGAGGGACCACTCTGACTGACTGGCTGGCTAAACCCGATTATCTCCGTAAAATATATTATTTGTTATGTGGATTAATCCGGTCTGGTTGAACTTTGTGATAATAATTAAATGTAGAGAAGCTGCGTCGTTAAATAACCGTTTACTGAGGTTTGTACCTGACTCTGTTTTGTTTTTCTGTTGCGACGTAGGTTGACGGCCGTCGGATGGGTGCAGAAGATACCGTTCTCGGCTCGCGTCCCGCGACCCGTCGGTGCGGGACGTGACATGATGGTATCAGAGCATTCGTTCCTCGGACTGTGTTTGGGTCCCTGTCCTTTCGTTTGAAATTTGATTTCAGTTCAATTGAACTTGACTTGTTATCGTCCGTTTGAATTTCGCGGACGAAATTCTTTTGAAGGAAGGGAGAATGTAACAACTCACCGATGTTTGACCATAATTTGATTTGTTGACCGATGTTGACCAGAATTTTGACTACTTTGACCTTCTTTGACCGAACCGATAAAATAGTACCTTTGACCAAGTTTGACTACAACATAAATTATATAGAAACCAAGGCGGCAGCAACCGACCTTAATCCGATATATTTTTGAGAAAATGATACCTTGGCATCAAACCTCATGACACGTGTCCTATGCAATTTTTTTTCTCACCTTAACCATTTTTTCATTATTTTTTCCCTCGTACTTCTCTGGTGACCATATGACTGTGTTCATTTCTTTGATGAGTTCCTTCAACCGAAAACAAATTAAAGCACAATCAAGTGAGCAAACTAAGAGAGGAGTTGTAATCCAAATGAGTTTGATTAGTAGACCGATTGGAATTCGCATCTACGTCGCAGTCGGGATAGTTGATTTGATCTGTCTGTTTGAACCGCGCTGTTAGGTAACCACACTTTTCTATATTTAATTTCGTATTGGTCGATTGATTTGATTTATCGTTTGGTTTTGATTTTATATGTTTATCTGAATTGTGATTGGTATATTTTACGGGTTATCGAGTTCGGAATTGGATGTGGAATTGGATATGAATTTTGAGCCCTGATCCTCCTGAGTTCGGGGAGGGGCCGGTCCTGATCCTCCTGAGATCGGGGAGGGACCACTCTGACTGAATGACTGGCTAAACCCGATTATCTCCGTAAAATATATTATTTGTTATGTGGATTAATCCGGTCTGGTTGAACTTTGTGATAATAATTAAATGTAGAGAAGCTGCGTCGTTAAATACCGTTCAACCAGACCGGATTAATCCACATAACAAATAATATATTTTACGGAGATAATCGGATTTAGTCAGTCAGTCAGTCAGAGTGGTCCCTCCCCGATCTCAGGAGGATCAGGGCTCAAAATTCATATTCAATTCCACATTCAATTCCAAACCCGATAACCCGTAAAATATACCAATCACAAAACAATAAACTTATTCAATCAAAATCAAACGATTTATCAAATCAATCAATCAATGCGAAATTAAATACAAAGAAGTCCGGTTACCTGACACAACGGTTCAGAAATCAACAGACAAATCAAATCGACTGCGACGTAGACTTGAAATTCCAATCGACGATCCAATCAAACTTTCAATCGGATTTCAAAATCATTTATTTGGTTTCGACCATTAAAAAATCTCATCGAAGAAGTTTATATTGGAATTTCATTATTTTCGGCTGATATTACTCGGGAGCAAAGGAAAAATAAGAGAAGGTCGAGAGGTTCAAATGATGGCCAACATAAATGAAATATGATCGAGTAACAAGCGGTGCATGGAAGGTAGCCACGTGGGCCTTTTGGGCAGGTGGCAAAAATTTTCAGTCGGCAAAACTAATTGGATCATTTTCATTATATTCGGTCAAAAGGATTGGTCAAATAGTCAAAGTAGTCAACCAAGTGGTCAATGTAATATTTTTTTTGCTTCGGTCAAAGCTGGTTAAATAGAAAAATAACCTAGTCAACAATAGTCAATAAGTCAAGTTATGGTCAAACAACGGTGGGTTGTTACATTCACCCCTCCTTCAAAAGAATTTCGTCCGCGAAATTCAAACAGACGATAACAAGTCAATTCAATCAAATAAAAATCAAATTTCAAACGAAAGGACAGGGACCCAAACACAGTCCGAGGAACGAATGCTCTGATACCATCATGTCACGTCCCGCACCGACGGGTCGCGGGACGCGAGCCGAGAACGGTATCTTCTGCACCCATCCGACGGCCGTCAACCTACGTCGCAACAGAAAAACAAAACAGAGTCAGGTACAAACCTCAGTAAACGGTTATTTAACGACGCAGCTTCTCTACATTTAATCAATATAACAAAGTTCAATCAGACCGGATTAATCCACATAACAAATAATATATTTTACGGAGATAATCTGGTCCAGCCAATCAATCAGTCAGAGTGGTCCCTCCCCGATGCCAGGAGGATCAGGACCGGCCCCTCCCCGAACTCAGGAGGATCAGGGCTCATAATTCATATCCAAATCCACATCCAATTCCAAACTCCGATATCCCGTAAAATATACCAATCACAATTCAGATAAACATATTCAATCAAAACCAAACGATAAATCAAATCAATCAAACAATACGAAATTAAATATAGAGAAGTCCGATTACCTGATAAAACGATCCAGAAATTAATAGACAAATCCAATCGACTATCCTGACTGCGACGTAGACTCAGAATTTCAATTGGCCGACTCATCAAAACTCCAATCGATCGACTCATCAAATTTCAATCGGCAAATTTAATCGAACTTTTCAATCAAACAAATTTGATCAAACTGATAATATCTCATCACCATTTTCGAATCTATTTTGGTTTCCTTCGTCTTTTAGTTCGGTTGGGAAAGTAAAGACGAAGAGAGGAAATATATATCAAACAAGTATAATGGGCTAAGGACACGTAGAGAATTTAGGTGGCACGTTGCAAAAATTCATTGGACATTTCTTTTCAACTCAATTAAGGACGTAGTCAAAGCGGTTAGCTTTTCTTTCATAAAATTTCGGTCAACATCAACTCTTCGGTCAAAGGTCAACATAGTCAAAGAAGGTCAAAATTAGTCAAAACATGTCAAAATAAAAGTTTTGGTCAACGCTGGTCACCTAATCAAATTCCTAGTCAAACAGGTGGAGTATTACATTTAAATCGAATCATTCAATCAATACGAAATTAAATACAGAGAAGTCCGGTTACCTGATTAAGAAATTCAGATATCACAATCAAATCAAAACAACTGATACTGCGACGTAGACTCGGATTTCGAATGGCCGACCAATCAAATTTCAATCGATATATTCCATTCATTTGTTTGGGTTGTTTCATCGAGAGAGAAATTAAAGTGGAAGATATGATGAAAAAGTTTATAACCAGGAGGAAGATGATATGCTCGAAGGGTTCTAACATAAGGAGTTATACAAGTAAGGAAACTAATTAAATTTTGCCACGTTAGTGGACACAGGTGGTAAAATAAAGACACGTAGAAACAAACTACGATTTTGCCTCCTAGCCAAGCGGTCATATGAAGCATAAAAAGGAATTAAGCATCACCGAGTTTAACATTCTTTTATTTAATATACAATTGACGTAGGCTGGAATTGGATATGAATTTTGAGTCCTGATCCTCCTGAGTTCGGGAAGGGGCCGGTCCTGATCCTCCTGAGATCGGGGAGGGACCACTCTGACTGACTGACTGGCTAAACCCGATTATCTCCGTAAAATATATTATTTGTTATGTGGATTAATCCGGTCTGGTTGAACTTTGTGATAATAATTAAATGTAGAGAAGCTGCGTCGTTAAATAACCGTTTACTGAGGTTTGTACCTGACTCTGTTTTGTTTTTCTGTTGCGACGTAGGTTGACGGCCGTCGGATGGGTGCAGAAGATACCGTTCTCGGCTCGCGTCCCGCGACCCGTCGGTGCGGGACGTGACATGATGGTATCAGAGCATTCGTTCCTCGGACTGTGTTTGGGTCCCTGTCCTTTCGTTTGAAATTTGATTTTTATTTGATTGAATTGACTTGTTATCGTCTGTTTGAATTTCGCGGACGAAATTCTTTTGAAGGAGGGGTGAATGTAACAACCCACCGTTGTTTGACCATAACTTGACTTATTGACTATTGTTGACTAGGTTATTTTTCTATTTAACCAGCTTTGACCGAAGCAAAAAAAATATATTACATTGACCACTTGGTTGACTACTTTGACTATTTGACCAATCCTTTTGACCGAATATAATGAAAATGATCCAATTAGTTTTGCCGACTGAAAATTTTTGCCACCTGCCCAAAAGGCCCACGTGGCTACCTTCCATGCACCGCTTGTTACTCGATCATATTTCATTTATGTTGGCCATCATTTGAACCTCTCGACCTTCTCTTATTTTTCCTTTGCTCCCGAGTAATATCAGCCGAAAATAATGAAATTCCAATATAAACTTCTTCGATGAGATTTTTTAATGGTCGAAACCAAATAAATGATTTTGAAATCTGATTGAAAGTTTGATTGGATCGTCGATTGGAATTTCAAGTCTACGTCGCAGTCGATTTGATTTGTCTGTTGATTTCTGAACCGTTGTGTCAGGTAACCGGATTTCTCTGTATTTAATTTCGCATTGATTGATTGATTTGATAAATCGTTTGATTTTGATTGAATAAGTTTATTGTTTTGTGATTGGTATATTTTACGGGTTATCGAGTTTGGAATTGAATGTGGAATTCAATATGAATTTTGAGCCCTGATCTTCCTGAGTTCGGGGAGGGGCCGGTCCTGATCCTCCTGAGATCGGGGAGGGACCACTCTGACTGACTGACTGGCTAAATCCGATTATCTCCGTAAAATATATTATTTGTTATGTGGATTAATCCGGTCTGGTTGAACTTTGTGATAATAATTAAATGTAGAGAAGCTGCGTCGTTAAATAACCGGTTACTGAGGTTTGTACCTGACTTTGTTTGTTTTTCTGTTGCGACGTAGGTTGACGGGCCGTCGGATGGGTGCAAAAGATACCGTTCTCGGCTCGCGTCCCGCGACCCGTCGGTGCGGGACGTGACACATCACACGATAATGCTGCAAGGGACCTTCTTGCAGCAAGTTGTGGAAGCACGACCATAGAAGAATCACTGTTTCTCTTAGCAAATCTCCTGGCCCCCCTATGAGTTTCTTTTCTATAGTTGTAACGCTTCTTATTTTTACCGTAAGACTTGATTTGTAGGATAATTTATTGTGTAGTTTAATTTCTAGTTTTCTTCATTTTTTGGGTCGTTTTAGTGAAGGTTTTTTTTCTTTCTAAGGTTCAGACAAAGCCGGGAGGCTTTTCTCTGGTTTTGAATGTACCAGCAATCAGTTCATGCTATGTAAGTGTAGCCACTATGTACTACTTTTTTTAAGCCTTTGTAATAAAAAAAAAGGTGGTTTGATAAAATCTAGTACAACATGACAACATTATAGAATCTACATCATTCAAGTACTTGAATCTACATCATTTAAGTATTTGAATCACAGCTATTGAGGGTTGTTTAGGGCTTACCTATTTGAATCTACATCATTTAAGTAGTTTCTCCACTTTAAGGGACACGAGGAATACATAATCACAAGACAGTAATATAAACAAAAAAAAATGACGAACACGCAATAACTATTAGGATATGTTTGAGCATGAGCTACAACTACAAGCTGTTATTTGTAAATCATGCCGGAACAAGAGAAATGCTATGGTCAAATGGTCCGTCAAAGGCGATTTTTAATATGGAAAAATTCAAATGACCGATCTGAACCAATTTGATATTCTACAAGACCGAATTTTATATATTTTTTGTTTCTTTGCGAAGGTTGTAAAAAGTCAGCAAATACATCTCACATGTTCAGCTATCATTTTCAAATAACGGCAAACTGTTATAATAAAAAAATGACTCCAAACTTTGTAAGTAGTATGATGGAAAAAGTAATTCCATCATACAGTCTCAATTTTGCCACTAAATTCATCATGACCAAGTACAATTGCTACATGCTAGATTAATTATTCACCTTGGTTTTGGGGAAAAAAACAAAGAAAAAAAAGGAACTTCCTATCAGAGAAGCGTAAAGACATCAGCTGTTGATTCCACATGCAAGGAATGTTACTGAGTACAATTTGCAAAAAAGCAAACCCTGATAAGGAAAAAAGTAAACATTTAAACCGAAGTACCAAAATCATCACCAAAATCAGAGAGATAGTATCTGACTGCATCTCTCACATCCTCGAATAATCCAGCTAACTCAAAGAATTTAGCCACCTTCCCTAGCTCTGCATCCCCCAAATTGTCCACAAAAGGCTTTATCGGTATGGCATTATCTGGTTGTAATGTGTATGCATTGGGGTTGTCATCTACTATAACCATTTGATCCAAACCCCTCCCTGTCAAAGACAAATCCTTCACAAACCGACCTGGTTCAATCTCTCGACATGAGTCCCGGTACAGCCGGTGCTTGATTACTGCTCCAGTTGGGTCTAGCTGGTCTAGCACTTGTGATGCATATGACTCCAAACCTGAATTGAGTGGATTAGACATTACAATTTTATTTTGAATCAAACAAATTGTCATTATTTAGGACAAAAAGAACTTGATACTTTATACCACATTCTCACTAAAAAGTATGAAGCTACAATGTTATACAATAGCCCTGATCAAAATGTTCTTTTCATAAGATTTCATTTCATTTCAATTGATTTCATGGGATTTCGTTGGATCTAATTACATAGGAATTCCACCCAAATGACACCAAATCCGTTCATTTTGATCAAGAATTTTCCAACGAAATGAAATGAAACGAAATCCCATGTTAAAACAATGGGATTTTGATCAGGGCCTAAGTATATCAAATTTGCCATCTAAGTCAAACTTCTGAGTGTAGTTGGTAAGCTGTATTGATGAATTGAGTGATCTATAAGTGTTTCTCTAAAACATCATATGTTCAATGTAAAACAATTCACCAAATGGAGTAAGGTAACAGGATTTTGAAAAGTCAAGATGTGCCAGCTGATTCAGTGTGCAATGTGTTTTTTATTTCAAATGCCTCTAAATCAAGGTGGAGGGGAGACCAGCAAATTTTAAATTTTGAATTTTAGGTCTTCCGCAAACAAAAAACATGTCAATTTTTAACAGGTCGTGAAGTAGTCAAATAGTAACTTAGACAACTGAATTTTAAAAAAAAATTAAAAGAAAACTGATATGGGTAGATCAGTACCAGGTACTGGTAAAGCTGGTACATAAAAATTGCAGGTTAGGAGAAGGGGCATCCTAGTTTAGTTTGCAGTGTATTCTGTATTTGTAATCTGGATTTTTGTTTCCTAATGAAACGGGCAATATTAGTTGTTGTTTTTTACAATAAAAACAATTTAAAAAGGAAAAAAAAAACTGGTAATATGATTTTGAACCACGGTCAAATTTGTACCAGTAGACATCACCCACCATTTCTGAGAAAAACAATATGCAGGAAATTAGATATTTCATCAACCAATTAACATTAAAGAAATTACCAGCAGTAAATACAACAACTTCAAAAGAGGCACCAGCTGCCGCACGAAGTAATTCATCAATCCCCGGCCGCTTGAGCACATAAAACGGTATAACCCTGCCACTAATTATTGGGTGCACAATAAAATCATACTTCTCGGGTGGCGGATCAGATTTCGAATGCACTAATGTCTCATCCAAATCCAAAAACAACGTCTTCTTAACAGTCGGTGGCAAGGTCAGGTTAGTGGGTGCGACCCGATTTGCCACAGAAGCCGGTGGAGAAGGGGAACTCGAAGGGTTTTTGAGCCGGTGAAACCCGGCACGCTGCTTTTTAACAACAAGGTGCGAGAAGAGCTTGACGAGGCGGCGGCGGCACGATCGAATGGAGGCATTGATGGCAGTTGAGCCGGCGGTGGCTAAGGAGTTGAGAGGTGAGAAGGATCTTTTGCGGTGGAGGCGGTGCGGCCTGACCGATTTTGGTTTTGATTTTGGGGATGGAGAGGGTTTGGTTGCGCATTTTGTTGGGGTTTTAGAAACCATTTGAGAGAGATAGACAGAGAGAGAGAGAGATTGAAACTGTGAAAGAGGGAAGATGAAAGTTGTGTGTGCTTGGGTAATGGCTTGGAGTTGAGCTGTGTTGTGTTGGTTCTTGTTGTGGGCTTCTAAGGCTCTGGTTCTGGTTCATGCTGAGCCGAGAGTTGGGAAGAGGATTCGGTTTGTGGGGACCCGCGTTGGGAGGATGCCAGCTTGGATTTATTAATTAAAATGATATGAAATGCAGTTTCCAAACGGTCATGAAAATTCGGAGATTGGAATTCGAAATGGTTCGACTCGCAAGTCGCAACGGTCGGAATGGAAGAGTAAGATTATCTGTGGCTCATTAATGTAGACAATTGTGAAAGGAGTTGTTTAGTCACACGGTTTCTCTTTAAATTCAGGTCATTTTCCAAAGTGGTTTGGTATTCAGCTATTGGGTCATTTAATGCAGATATAATTGTGGAAGCCACTTAATTTTATGCGGTCGTGTTCCAATTGTGTAGCGGGTCGGTTTTTCTCTGTCATGCGAGTAATTTATTTATGGCAAAATCGGCCCCATACCCCTCAAATCATTCTTAATTAGATATTTACCCCTCAAATTTTTAAAATTGATTTCATACCCGTCAATTCTTGATGAAATTAGAAATATACCCTCCTTAGCTATATTAATGAATTTTTTAATATAAAAAACTGATTTTTACATTTTATGACGAAACTGTCCCTCCCAAACTCTTCTCCTCTGACAACCTAAGAAACCTTTCATCTTGCTGCATTTTTCTCTCCAAGCAAATAAGGTTTGACGGTTGTTGGTCAATAGTGCTGAATTTTTTTATCTTTATGCAAGGTTTGTCTCCCCTTACTTTTTTTGTTTTATCACATTTTCAGGTCTCTGAATCGAGGGAGTGAATTTGTTGTTTGATTAGCTTCAATTATGACTTTATTTTTAGTTTCAGATTTCGATATGAGCTTTGACTTGTACCAAATTTTCAAGAATTTAACTGGATTTCGTAAGAAAAAAAAGAAAATTTGAGTTAAGAGTGGAAATGTATTGTTGAGACTAATACTAATACATGTCCATTTCGGGTACACACTTTTTAGAAGTTGGAAACAGTATATATAATATGAACCTGAATTTAGAATATAAAGCCTTTTATGATGAAACCTTTCATCTTCCCGTCAATAAACTGTATATATGGATGCTTGAGATAATTTCAAGTCAACCCTACAATCAAAACCATGAATTTTTGTTTGGAGAAAAAAACGGGAAGATGAAAAGTTTCTTAGGGCTGTTAGAGGAGAAGGATTTGGGAAGGGACAGTTTTGTCATAAAATATAAAAATCAGTTTTTTATATTAATAATTTTATTAAAATAGCTAAGGAGGGTATATTTCTAATTTCATCAAGAATAGACGGGTATAGAATCAATTTCAAAGATTTGAGGGTAAATATCTAATTAAAAAAGATTTGAGGGGTATGAGGCCGATTTTGCCTTTATTTATTATTTTAAACTCAAACTAGACCATTAATTAAGTTTGTATAATTGTATTATAGCATGTCTACATACGCGTAACGGTATGGCAAAGATGCTAATAGGATAAACAAAATGATGTTTGTTTTTTTTTTTTTTTTTTTGTTGATTATGTGATACTAACATGAAAAAAGGTGCACACATGTTGCCTATGTTGGGGGAAAGACGGGGTAGATTGTTTTTTTTTAGTTCAAATTTTGTTTATTGTTTCGGCTTGCAAACAAACTCTAAAAAAAGCATTCTCTATATACAGAATTAACATGTGGTACTTTCGATCTGCACTCCTTTCAGAAAGCGAAAAAAGAACAATGTGGTGCTTGTATTTTTCTTAAAACCAATTTAACAAATTAGATTACAAGTAACAATAACAAAAGAATAATAATAAAAACATAAGTATGCTTTGGAGATGCGGGGTATCGATCCCCGTACCTCTCGCATGCTAAGCGAGCGCTCTACCATCTGAGCTACATCCCCAAATTCAGAACACTTTTGTGCCGAATAATATTAACACATTTATTAAAGATATGTACTGCCGAATAATATTAACACATTTATTAAAGATATGTACAACGTTACTCCCGTGGCCTTTCTCTCAATTGCAACTACTCGTCACTCAGTAAGTGCATAGTCATTAACGTTATATATAATTTAAAAGTGATTCTAACTTTGAACTCCTATTTTTTTAATAACATATATATACATTTATATTGTTTTATCCAAGAGGCCATTTGTATTTTTAATATCTTTTCTCTTGATATTAATAAAAAAATAATTTTTGTTACTTTTACTGATTGAAAGGTCAAAAGATGAATGCCAAATATTATACCTGATGCAATGAGCCGATGATTCATACATTAATATTATTTATTGTAAATTCTAAAAAAACTAAAAAATAATGAAATTGAAAGTTATATACTATATACCAAATGTGAGCATCTCAATAAAAAGTTAAGTACGAAATATGGAATGTTATTACTTTTTTTTCCCCAAACTTAGTAAATAAATTACTGGTTTTAGTATTAATCCGAATCCGCTCAAAAATTGGTCCAAGTAAGATAATTAGGGCTGTTTGGATTGAAGTGGGAATTTGAGAAATTTCCTATTCATAGGCATAAATTTATTATAAACAATCCAAACTCTTCACAAAATTACACACTTCTCAATAAATTTATGCCTAGGAATAAAAAATTCTCTAAATTTTCAAAATTTCTAAGCGATCCAAACGGCCCTATATTCTGAAATCAGAGAGATCTTTCTTTTCATTTTGTTTTTTTCCTTCTTAATTTTTTTTGAACTTGAGGTGTGAATTGTATATCTATATAAAGGATGAAAGATAGATATGATCGAGATATCTAGCCTTATCTGGCTATCACCAAGTTAACGTAAAATATCCAATCTAAACTCATGATCACTTGTTGGTTTCCCAAAGAAATTTATTTTAGCATATACACACTTTACGAAAGGACATGAAGCGGACTTGCTATTATTTCACGACCAAGCGATTTCTTCATGCGTTCACATTATTTGGGATTTAGGTTTGACTAAATATGTACACGTGAAACACTAAATATGATGAATTTTGTTTAACTTCTCCTTTTGCTTCGTCGGCTGTTTTGTTCCCCGCAATATTCATATAACTGAGATTTTCATTAGAAGGAACATTTTGACTAAGTATACGTAGAAAGTTTAATTCCCTCGTAATTTATTTATCACAAAATAAACTTAATTTGAAAATTAAACATGTGGGCATAACGTATATGACATATCCCGCTACCCGCTATATATATTGTGATAAAATTAAGTAAATGTTATCATTCACTAGAAATTAATTTTTTTACAACCTAATTAAATAGCCTTTCAATCATTATAATAACATTCAAATTGAGTGAATAATTATTGGCTGATTATCCATACTAGAAAACGTACCCACTCAATGTGTTGGCAAATAAAATAATAATTTTAAAATTACTTACTTCAACAAAAAAAAAGGCAACATATCAACATGGAAAAAATAATTAAATAAAAATATATATTTGTGAGTAAATAAAATTATTTAAAAAAAATGAAGATTATGAAGTCGTTCATATGTACTCTCTTTCAAAAACGAAACAAACAATTATTTATTTAATCAATGCTCTTTCATTTTAGACAAAAAATAAATAATTAAGTATCTTCTCATCCGGAGATCACCATCCAACCACATACCACATCAATTAATGATTCTCAAGGTGAGAACACACTACATCTAAAGGTGGAAACGCTCTTCGATTAGTGCTTTATGATTAGAGATATCCAAATCCAACAATATAGCAAATGGTCATATTTCAATTTCCAAACTCATTTAAAATGATTTAAAATATTGCCAATACAATTAATACTAATTAGAAGATATATTATTATTATTATTATTATTATTATTATTATTATACAAATTAAAAGTAGAGCATAAATTAAAGACTAATCTAACATACGTCCTAATTTAACATGAACTATATTGAATATAAAAAAATAAAATAATGTTTTAGCATTCTCTTCATCTGTTGTTGCCCATATTTAATTTATTCAGGCGTGCACCTATATATTATGATACGGTTCCTATTCTAAGCAATATTTATGACAAGTGTTATCATATATTGAAAGAATGAGAAATGATTTGGTGAGTATTCAGTAAGAGAAAAATAGTATCTGTAGACGGTTTGTGCCCTTTGATAATGCATTTTTTTTTATTCATTTAGTACCTCTTGAATTAATCCTGTCAGTTAGCTAGTATCCTTTCAATAATGTAATCTATATTGCTACGGTGAGATACAACTCATCAAAGGACGGTGAGTCGCGCTCAAAATTTCTAAATCTAGTTTAAAATGACCGATCCAAACCGTTTAATACGATCTCCCTATTGAAATCTCCATGCATGCCAAAATTTACACTTTTTCGAAATCTTTAAGTATTTTATTGAAATTTTAGAAAATCGTTAATCTAATTAGTTCTGAACCGTTCAAAAACAACAATTTTTAAAAATCCGAAAAAAATACTTAAAAATTTTAAAAAATATAAAATTTGGTCTGCATAGAGATTTCAATAGAGAGATCATATTGGACGGTTTGGATCGATCATTTTGAACTAAATTTAGAAATTTTGAGCGCGACTCATCGACCCTTTGGTGAGTTGCAACTCACCATAACAAAATTCTTTGTATAGTGCACCTTTTAAGAACTATCATTTTATGTATAGAAGATATCCATTCTTTCATTGACATCCTTTGGATCCTTATTGTATATATTGCATCTAATTAAATCGATATTATTTGACAACATTTCAGTATAATTGAGCTCAGTTGACTTCATTCGTTAGCATTCTTTCATTAGTATCATTTACACATGACGACGCATCTTTAATCAATTAATTGATCTATATTCATTAATCTTTTTTTTCAAATACAGGTCACAAATTAATTAATGTAGATGGAACGTAAGGATTATCTTATGTATGTATATTTCGCATAAGTAGAAAATGTACCACCTAATGTGTGGGCAAATAAAAATTTTAAAATATACTTCAACAAAAATTAAAATTAACATATCAACATGGAAAATATAATATAATAAAAATATATTTCTTTGTAACAAAAATATTTAAAACATTATATATAGGTGATAATTAAATACATGTAAATGTACTCTCTTTCCAAAATAATAAAAAAAAATATTTATTATTTTAATCAATGCTCTTTCTATTTAGATGTAAAACCAAAACTTAATATCATTTAGTCTACCTATTAATTACATAGATCAAATTGATCAACAATATAGGAGATGGATACATCAATCCTAGATTAATTAGAGGTGACAAGTTTTTAATCCGTGCGTTTATAAGGAGTAGTGATAGATCTGTCACAATTTATGTTCTTGAGTATAGCTAGCTAGCTTAAGCATGATATAACACAGCACAACCCGGTACACTTTATTTTTCTTGCCATGCACCTAGCTATATGTAATCAATATATATACTCTTTAATTATCTCTCCACCTTCTTCCACCAGTGCCTCCTTCCCTCTGGCAGTTGAAGAAAGCAGCCGCAACCGGTGCACCCAGATTGTGCTCCATTGCAAAATCCATGGTATTGAATTTGGACCGCACCACCGGTGCACTCACAGTCTGCCTTCTAATTTGCTTGAACAATGCAAACACCATTCGATGAATGCCAGAATGGGGTTGGGGGCTTTCATAGCACACCATCTCTCGCCCTGTAATCAGTATACAATTCACTGTTACGAACTTACAATTAGTACTGCTGATACATTATTAAATATATATGTCACAAATTTATTAATTTGAAATTTTGTCGAGCAAAATATCACTATGTAAATTTCTTCAAGTAGTATCCCTCCGTAACTAAATTTTGAGATAATATTAAACTAAACGCAATGTTCCTATATTTTCTATTTTAAAGTGAATTTATTAATAGACTTAGGGGCTATTTGGATCATATGGGAATAGGAGGAATTTTCTATTCCTAGGCATAAATTTATTATTAATAATCTAAACTTTTCACAAAATTACATACTTTCCAATACTTTCCACCTAGAAATTAATAGGCTATTCCTCTTATTCCTAAGCGATCCAAACGGCCCTAGACATTAATTCTGTTTTTATGTATCCAAAAATAATAATAACTCATGACTTGTTGGGTACTGTATTGACAAATTAATACCATTAAATTAATAAGCTACTAGCCTACTAAGCATCTATTTTATTCCCCTGAAATAATAGAAAGGCTCATGAACTAATATGCAACGTGGAAGTTCGTATTCAAAACTTATTAATTCAGCCGATGACCACTTAAAATTTTGCACGGTACTCGTTATTAGGTTATTTTTTTTTTCTAGCGACGATTTCTATATACTCTTTTATAGTTTTATTATCTCAAAAAAAAAAGGGGAGGGGGGGGTGCGTGGGAATCTTCTACACTAGCTCACCAAAACTTGCGTCAGTTGTGGCCGGAATATCAGCCACCAACCTACACAACAAAAGGACATTAATTGTTATTCTGCAAAAATTGTCGAGATCAATAATGTACCTTCCATGCATTTTATTCTTAACATCACATATGGCATACATCCGACAGCAGTTTATTGATGGACAGGAATTAATAAATGAGATGGTAAGAGAGAGAGAATTATGATTTCAAAATTAGCGCTCATGATGTAATCAGATTTTTAGATAATTTCTTTATTTTATTTTCTTCTTTTGTTTCTTTTCTTCATGCAGTTTAAATAACTAATGTTAACGCAAAAAACTAATTTATATGAACTAGACCACATATTTTACTTAAAAAAGGTATAAATAAGAAACGTTGCTATATTCTCCCTCTTAATTAGGATAAATGATTAAACCAATTCAAACCTGCTAGTAAGGAATACTATTTATTTAATGTGTCTTGAGCGCACACCACTTCATAACATCAAAAAGACGCAAAAAGAAATAAAGAAAGAAAGAAAGAATTAAAGAACGGAGGTAAGAACTCACCAGTGCAAGTACTCCTTTAAAGTGGGGTTGCTAGGATTAGGAGCATCTGGATCGACCATGATCTAGATCATGAACATACAAAAAAAGCAAGAAGAAAAGCTAATGAATAAACAACTTAATAAAGAGCTAATAAGGTAAGTAAGCTCAATTCTAAAAATATAATATATAAATAAACATACAGAATAACTGATAATAAACCACTCGATTAAGAGCTAATAAGGTAATTAAATAAGCTCAATATAAAAAATATATACGTATAAATTAACGAGCAAGATTAAAATTACAAGGGTATAAAAGACGCGAAGATCGCTGCCTCCGATCTCTACTCTTGGTTTGTTGACGACAGAAGATGGCTTCAGATCTGTGCCGGTGAACATTTGATGATTGTTGTACACGATCCTGAGGGAAACTGATGGGTCGAATGGGTCGAGCACATCTCCTATGATCTGTCCCAAGATCAAGGAATCCCTTGACATTATTTCTATGTGCTAGGCTAGCTTTTTTTTAATGGTGGCGGCCAAAGATGTCTGGAGCATGGAGAAGAGTGTCTCAATATATATAGGGATCGAGCCTTCACGATTTTGGCTTACCATTATGAACTTGTGACAGCCTGACAGGTGTAGGGGTAAAAACATAGCGGATAAACTCCACTTAAATCCGTATCCAAATACGAAAAATACGCTTAATGTCTAAACTGTACGCGTTAACATATATATATATCCATATTTGTATTCATACCTAACAAAAAAATATAAATACTGATATAGTTTGACTATTATCTGATTTGTGTTCATATCCGACCAAAAAAATACGTATCTGATTCACGTTCTATCTGATTTGCATCGCTCTATTTTTTTTCACCCCTAATTGAATCAGTGACACAAGATGATTAAATTAGTTACAGCTTCAATATTATAGAGTAAACTTTTAATGTTATAATACTTAGCTTTTATTAGATAGACTGTGTTACATTAACAATTTAATTGGATTTAAATAAAAAAATTACTCTTTTGTTTTCTCTTATAGTGATGATTACATATGATAACAAATTAGATATTAATTAATTTGTTTTTCTCTCATCATAATGGTTACAAATGATGACATTTAATTAATATAATATTTTTTATGTGTGATGACATATTTCATCGAGAATATTATTTCATATCCGTTTAATATTTGAATTGTTTCTGTATCCAAAAAAATATGAATTTGAGTCCTATCTGATCCGTATACGTTCTGACAGGGGCGGAACCAGGATTGTAAGATAGGGTAACCTGAATTGTCGAGGTCCGATTTTAATTGCACTTTAGTAACTTGGATTTCAATATTAAAGTAGGCCATACATGTTAGATAACCAAATTAGCACGATATATATTTTTAACAATTTACACTCGTATTTTTTTTTCGGCATATGCCAGGACTATGTCCGCCACCTCCTAGATCCGCCCATGCGCTCCGTTTCCCTAACCATGTGATCTGATAGGCAATTAGGAGATTTTATTTGAGTTACTAGTTACTACATATATGATAATTTTAGTATACAGCTAACCTTTATGGTACAACTATTTAATATTCATGAAAATATTGCCCAAAATAAAATTAAAATTATCTATATAATATCCATTATTTGAAAACATCTATATTAAATAGTTTAAACATGATTAGTAATTCATTAAAAAGGTAGTAAAACTTTCAAGACCATAAAAACTGGATATATACTAGAATTACCTCCTAATTATCAGTTCAATTAAATAAAGTAATAATTTCTTTTTTTTATTATTGAATTAGGTCTAATTAGTTTTACATAAAAAGAGCAACATGAAATTAAATACAGTTAATTTAAAAAAACTTTTACTCAAATGTGTTTTCATTATATATTTTTAAAAAATACAAATTAATGGACCGACTCACGAGCTACACGGCTCCAGCTATGCCATTGATTTTTGTAGATGATTTCGATCGGTGTCTAATGTAAATGGTCAATTAGTACTGATCAACTGATGTAGACAAAGGCATCCTCGTGTTGTGCATTGGAAATTATGGGCCTTATCCTATATAATCAACCTACTTGGAATGATTGAATCATTCGAGGCCGCTTTGGTAAAAAGCAATTTTTTTTTTTTTTTGAAAATAGACTCCCAAGCAGGGAGGCCTGCATTTCACTAAGCAAAATGCCAAACGTACATAGTATTCAAGTCACTATCCGTGACTTACAAACAACACAAAAAACAGCTAAGTTTGCTACCAGTAAAGCCAACAGCAACATAAAACGCACAGTAACTTCCCTACCAATTACAACCAAAAGGAAGCATAACCCTATACTACTGCTACTGCCAAAGCTAGACACTGCAGTTAGAAAGGTCCTGCAGCCGCTCCTTCCTGACCCGCTTGCAGAATATCCACTTCCATACCAATTTTTGTACCTGTCCAGAAAAAATATAAACTAAAAACTGAAGCACAAAGATTAATAGCCCTAGCTTGACTATTATCAGTAAATACTCTATTGTTACGTTCCTTCCAAATAATCCACATAAAAGCTGCAAAAAAGGTCAAAACTGCACTTCTATGAGCTGCTGGTAACTGCAAACCGTAATCCCACATTTCTCCTAAAGAATTACTAATTAAATGGACCCCCCATTTATTGTAATGATTGAATAGCACCCAAAAGTTCCTAATGAATGAGCAGTTCACAAATAAGTGATCAATTGTCTCACAATCATCACAAAAAACACAAATGGGGTCCACCTGGCAGCCCCTACTACCTAAAATGTCTTTAGTTAAAATCCTATACTTAAACGCAAGCCAACAAAATAACTTCACCTTAAGAGGAAATTTAAGTTTCCAGAAAACCTTAGCTCTAGTATCCAAAACACCCCCATGTTTTAGAAAAATATAGCAAGACTTGACCGTATAACTATCTCCCTTCGTCCAATGCCACCGGGGCTTATCAGGAACTTGACTAAACTGATAGTTGGTTAGGAAAGTACTAAGAACCCTTTTCTCTTCTCTCATGGCCCTCGAAACTCCTCTCTTCAGAAAAAACCTAATAGAACCATTATTCCAAACCTGAAAAATCGTACTTCTAGTTTTCTTTGTCTTCTGAAACATTAAAGGAAATCTATCCTTTAGGGGCCCAAACTCCGTCCACCTATCCAACCAAAATAAAGTGTTCTTGCCATTCCTTACTTCTTTGGAAGTACCTAACCTAATAATCTGATCCAATTCAGAAACAGCTTTCCAAAAAGGAGAGTAACTGGAAGGCAACCTATGAGAATACTTTGCATTGATAATACTCTTCCAAATCCCCTTACACGCCTCATCATCTAAATTCCACTTCCACTTCCCTAGCAATGCTTTATTCATATCCGCTAAGTCTAAAATTCCCCAACCTCCCAAGTCCTTTGGTCTACAGATCAGCTTCCAGCTGACAAGAGCCATCTTCCTACCTATACCTTGCTGCCCCCACAAAAAATACCGCCTTATCTTATCTATCATCTTTAGCACCCACTCAGGCAGCTTAAAAACCGATAGGTAATACAAAGGAACAGCAGTCAAAACTGAGTTTAAAAGAACTAGTCTTCCTCCCAAAGAGAGAAACTTTCCCTTCCAAGCAGATAACTTCGATCTAATTCTATCAACTACCTCCATCCAATTAGCTCTAGAGGGACGTTTCGAATGTAACGGAAGACCTAAATAATTCATAGGTAAAGAGCCTATTTTACAATTAATAATGCTAG
The DNA here is from genome assembly GCA_028095005.1 of Rhynchospora pubera. NCBI lineage: Eukaryota > Viridiplantae > Streptophyta > Magnoliopsida > Poales > Cyperaceae > Rhynchospora > Rhynchospora pubera. The sequence goes on along the minus strand of CM051462.1, from coordinate 219,702,743 downwards.
CCAAATGCTCTGTCTCATCACGAGACAGATTGAGTGGCACTAACTCACTCTTAGCATAATTAATAGTTAAACCTGACAACTGCTCAAACCCCTTTAAGACCCAATGTAATTTATCTACCATCTCTGCCTCTGCTTTAACAAACAGCAGAGTATCGTCAGCATACTGTAAATGCATAAGAGGCAACCCATCCTCTAGTCTGGGACCTAGACCTAAGAAATGACCATTTCTCATACCTCGCTTTAGCACTTTAGAAAGAGTATCCACTGCCAAGATAAAGAGGTAAGGAGAAAGAGGATCCCCTTGCCTTACCCCCCGCTTACTAGAAAAATAAGCTCCTTGACTACCATTAACCATAACCGAAAGCCACCCTCCCTGTAAAATCTGTTCCACCCATTTAACCCAGACCAAGTTAAAACCCCTCTCTCTTAGCATCTCAAGTAAATAGTCCCAGTTAATCTTATCGAAAGCTTTCTCAAAGTCCAACTTAAGTAACATCCCTCTAGTTTTATGTTCCTTTACCCAATGCAAAATTTCATGAGCTGAAGCAATTCCATCCAGAATTGATCTCCCTTGCAAAAAAGCAGTTTGATTTTTATCTATAATTCTAGCTAACACTGGAGCTAGCCTATTAGCTAAAACTTTAGTGAAAATCTTATAGCTACAATTGAGCAAGCCAATAGGTCTATACTCAGTTATCTTGCACGCATTCGCAACCTTTGGAATGAGACAAACAACCGCTCTATGAAGTTTATCAATACCAAAGGAATGCTCATGAAACGCATTGAAGGCATCCAGTAAATCAAACTTAATAACATCCCAAAAATTTTGATAAAAGAAAATTGGAAAGCCATCTGGCCCAGGTGCCTTATCAGGAGACATCTGATTGATGGCTGCAAAAACCTCCTCCGCACTAAAAGGAGAAGTAAGGATAAAATTTTCCTCAGAATTTACTAAATCTTGTTCCCCCCAAAAATTCTGCTGTAACCCCCCTCTAGAAACACCAGAAACTCCAAATAAATCCCTATAAAAGTCAGTAACATGCTCCTGAATGGTAGGGAAGTCCCTCACCTCTTGACCCTGGATCTGTAGGTGAGAAATAATATTTTTATTTCGTCTAATTGAAGCTACTCTATGAAAAAACTTGGTATTGGAGTCCCCAACCCTCAACCAAGTTATCCTAGACTTCTGTTTCCATTGAATTTCCTCTTGATGAAAAATATCAAGAAGGTTCTTTTTACTAAAGAAATAATCCTCCCACTCGAAAGAATCTAATTCCCTTTGTTCTATAATCTCCTCAATGGCAGCAATATTAGAAATCAGCTCCTGTTTCCTAGTTTTGGCATCTCTATTGATATTACCTCCCCAGCCCCTAAGCTTTTTCCTAAGAAGCTTAATCTTCTCAATCCAAGTTACACTAATATCATGACTTTGGGGAACAGAGTGCCACCAACGACCTATTAGTTCAGGTAAAGTCTCCTGTTGCAACCAACTTTTACTGAATTTGAACATAGCACTAAAATTATGAGAAAAGTGACAGTCTAAACAGATAGGAGAGTGATCAGAGTAAATTCTAGGAAAACTAAAAGAGGTACAATTAGGAAAAAGACTTAACCAATCTGAAGAGACCAAAAATCTATCCAAACAAGCCATCTGCCTACTTGTACCCCCTCTTGCCCAAGTAAAGCTCCTATCAGTACATTTAAAATCTACAAGAGAGAAGAGTTCAATCCACTTATTGAATTTCTTCATATTAGGATAATCAAAATGAACCCCAAATTTTTCCCTTCTTGTTCTAATAATATTGAAATCCCCCCCAATAACCCAAGCTTGCTGATAAGCAATACTTAAACCCCTTAGCTCCTGCCAGAAAGCCTCTTTCTCCGAGGCTACAACAGGGCCATAAACAGTGGTGCAGACCCAAATCCTATTGTCAGCCTTAGTCTCCAGCTTAGCTGAAACAGAATAGACCCCCACTTCCCAACCCAGCACATTAAACTTGTCCCCATTTACCCCAACCAGAATACCCCCCGATCTGCCTATCGCAGGTAAAAAATTCCAAACGAAATGACTGGCAATTCTCCTTAAAAATCTATCAGAGAAATTACTCATCTTAGTTTCCTGTAAACAAACTATATCTATCTTATTATTCACAATAAACTCCGCTAGAAAACCCCTCTTTTCAGCCAACCCTAAACCCCTAATGTTCCAATTACAAATTATCATAAAGACACCTTACTAATCCCCTTATGGGAAGTCAAAGTTGACCTCCAAGTTTTTCCCACATAATCTAAAAAATCCAGAACCTTACTGATATCATGATCTCTAATTGAACTAACAAATAACTCCCTATCATCCTCACTAACTCCTAAGGAGAAACCAATATCTTCTAGGAGGCTACTAATCTGTTTATTACTCATTAAACTAAAAGGAAACAGATAAGTTGTTAGAAGAGGACAATTACCTTGAGACTGCTTGTCAGTGAGAACTGGGGGAGATTGCTGAATCGGAGCCACCTCCAGAATTGGTAGCTCTTCCACCTCCTCTGAATCAGACTCCACCAGCTTAGTCTGATTGTCCTCCTCTCTAATGTGAACCCCTTTAGTCGGTTGCCAGCTATCCCAGGCTTTTGCAGACTCTTGCACTCCTTTGCCTTTCTGCATTGTGAGAATTTCAGCCCTGAGCCTCTCATTTTCTGCATTCATCTCTTCCCAAGAAAGCTTCATCCCTTCAGACTGGTTAACCCAGACATTGCTTCTAGCTTCTGTGCCAGAGGCCTTCCTAGCTGTCCACACATTATTCCTCCTAATAGTGGCACCCTTCTTCTTAGTAGAAACTGTTTTCACCACCCCCAGCTGCTGAGACTGACCAAACACTTTAGGACCAACATTTCTAGCCACTGTCCCAGAATTACTTTTTTTTGGAGTATCTAGTTTCTTCCTACTCCCTGAGCTTGACCCTCCATGAGTTAAACCCTCCTCCTTCCCTGTGTCTGTTCTGAAGTTCCTACCAAATCTGGTAGTATCTCTAACCTTAGGAAATTCCACCCTACCCTTGTCAGAAAGAGACGCTTGCACTTGAGGTTGTGTGCGAAGGGCACCAAGAGCATCAGCAAAACTCTTAATCGACCAATCATGTCGTTGCAGTGCCATTGTTTCTCTAGCCAATTATGAGGGCTGGGTTTTGTCTGCTTCAACCACATACGTAATAGAAGCTAGATACTTAGAGCCATCTAACCTGGGAACTTCCAAAGATAGTTCTTGCGGTATCATCTCTCGCTTTTTGACATGCACACAAACCCTAGCAAATCGCAGATCCAGTCGAGACGCAGTCATCTTGTCAACCCTCGCAATAGCCCCAAAAGGAACTGCTTGTTGCATATTACCCCACCAGCCAAAGGGGACCCCCACCATTCGCACCCAAATCTCCTGATGTGTCGTCTGACCTTCTATTTCTGGAACCCATGTCAAAATCGGGTAGCTGACATGGCCGATCTTGACTGACCCCTCCAACTCCCTTTCACGCTTCCATTCAGATGATCCCTCCACCAAGAACCTAAACTTGCCAAGATTTCTCACTACATACGGCGTAAGAGACGGCTCAAAGTAGTGATGAACCCCTGCCATAACTTCTTCCAAAGAAACCTCTGAGTTGGTAAGGACAATGACACTCCTATCCATCTCCCCCAAAATTGCCTTAACTTGATCATCCATCTCAAGTGGTACCACCGCTGGCCAAGTGATAGGCGCAGTAGCCATGGGAGTTTGGAGAGAAACTATGTTATCAGATCTAAAGGAAACGAGAGAAGAAGAAAGGTTTTCGCAAATCCTAGATCTGGAAGTGAGAGTACTAGAAGAGAGGAGCTTTGGGCACTTATGCACTTTATGCCCTGTACTTTTGCAATTAAAGCACAAAGGAGGATTTCTACAGACGCTAGCACGATGCCCCTCTCCTCCGCATCTAAAACACCGATTACGCATCTTCTGGAAAATTCCAGAAAATCTTGAACGTACACCTGTCTTGAAATTCTGATCTCTAGCTTGAACCCGCGAGGCACCAGAACCCCCTAGCGGAGAATCAAGAAAAAGGTTCTTGACAGGTGGGACCCTACCACCAGTCTCCGAAAAAGAAGTCACCGATCCCTGACCCCTCCTGTCAGAGTCAGAAACTTCGAAGGTGTTATGAAGGCTCGCTAACTTCGCCGGTGTGGCCGTGAACTTCCGACGCCGATTAACAACCGTCCACTCTCCTATCGAGTCATCATCTAACTCGCTCAAAAGAAGAAAGTCGCTCATCTCCTATCAGCTCAACCCCACCCTGTGCTTGTTATTTCTTAATTCTTACGATTATCAAATTTATATATCTATAATCTTTGCCATGTAACGCCAACGAAGATGAACAGTGAATGAACAGTGTTTTTGTTAATTTTAAACCGTCCGATGTACATCTAAAGAATGCTATGCGACCCCAACAAAGAATCCCTATGTCTGCGTAGTCCCATAGTGGCGGGTCATATTTCATTGAAAGACGACCCGGTTATAAAGCCACACGAAATTATTCTCTGCCGAGGCAATAAAGATCGTATTTCCATGCTGTGAGCCAGCCACCGCTGAATGTTTTAATATTTTTTCCCGCGAGCTAGGTTCATCCGGTTTAGTATAGACCATATTAATAAATTGTTTGACAATATGTTATTGTGTGGTGTGGGTTCAGGTTCACTCTCATGTTTTATCTATGGTCACCGTCTACGAGAAAAAAGGATACGTCTTCTATCATCCCATCTTTTCTTCATGTTCTCTGAACGAGAAAGAGGGGATGCAGAGGGAAATTTTGTTTCCTTTTTCAAATTTCAGCCTATTGAGAGTTCATTTCCAGTGATGGACTTAGGAGTAGTGCTCTTCTCCTGCCGAGCAACTCAGAGACATCTGCTTTGGCTAGGTTTTTTCAAGCTTTCATCAATGGGGTCTGACGAACAACTTCAAATCACTCTCGAATCGAGTAGGTTCACCTGTCGACTGCTGTTTTTTTTTTTTTTTTTTGCAAAGTATTTATTGGATTCGTCAAATTTTTGGGTGATATAATTGAGACAATTATTGTGGAAGTATGTTAATAGCATCTAATGAAATAAAAATCTCAATTAAATTCAAATTTGTTTGGTGTAATTGTAATGTGTACTTGATATTTGCTGAGAACGAATTTCTTTAAACTTTTGGCTATTGGCACCAGTTCATCAGCTTGCTTATTTACTGGTATTAAACAAGAATTAATTCATAAAATTCTAAAACTTGAGGATAAATTGAATTAATGATGATTAGGAGATGACAAAGAATTTTACGTATTTTGATCGAGCTTCAGATTTTGAGGGCTTAGAAACTACAAATCAATGCAAGGTATAAAGTTGAATCCCAATTTGGAGAACTATCTTTTTATGCTGAGAAAGTTTGAATGTGCAATATCATTGTTTTATTTTTTATTTTTTAAGTTGTTATTATTTTAATACGGTGTCTTTTCTTTTTTGAATCCTCTTGCCCCTGAAATCATAGGATTTATCTCCTATTTTAAGTCTTGAGCTGTTATAAAATGATCAGTAGATACTTTAAGTAGAAAAGATAGCAAAGGGTATAGTAGATACTTTCAGTAGCAAAGGATCTCCAAATTTGAGTGGTTGATTGTGAGATAAGCAGTCAATTTTTATTATATTCGGCTGCATTCCTTATGGTAATGGTACTGACATTGACACATTTTTTTTAAAAAAAAGTGATGGTTGATAATACAGTGACATCCATATCAATGTATAAGTGAACTAATGCAATAAAAAAGAATAGTTTATGGTTTGGTTTAAACTTTAAAGCTACATAAAAAAGAGACCATATACACAAGCTTAAAACAAGACATACTATTGGCATTCTGAATGGGTCCATAATCATTTACAACTAATACTGTTATTTAGAATGTAATATCAGCTGCTATTTAATTTGCATAATTAGCTAACTTAACTAATAGAGCAGTGCTTCACAATGGAGAAAAAGTAGTTGTCAGCTTTTGTGTCTAGAAAAACTATCTGATATTAATTTGAGTAAAATGATATTTTCATGTTCCTATGGCTCCGTTTGGATGGCGTGGAAATAAGAGGAATAAGAGAAGAAGTATTGGGAAGTGTGTAACTTTGTGAAAAGTTCAGTTTGTTTATAATAAATTTACTCTCTTATTTCCTTATTCTCTTATTCCTAGGGCTTATCCAAACGGAGTAGTACACTTTGAATAAAGAAGTTCGGTTCATATGTAATTTTTATACCTTATGAAACATAAAGTTAGTAGCAGAATACCTTTTGAGAGGCTGGATTTGGATTTATGATCGATGTTAAAACTGATAATTCCTACCAATTTTGTGTAATGAAAAATAAATTTGTTCAAATATATTGTTTATGTCCCAGATTATATTTTTACTATGGATCTAAGTTTTAGATGGTTTCATTACTTTTCCAAATGAATTTCTTCAGATAATTTTTTCCATTCATGTCCCAGTTCGACATTGTTTTGACAATTTTCTAAATTATATTATATTTTAACTTGAAATTTCTGTTATCTTTTTACTCTATAACAAGAAATTGTTTACATCAATTAAGGTAGTAAGAATTGAGGTACCTTTAGAAGAGATTTTAGGTGTGGTTTTATTTTGTTAATTTATTACTTCTTTATTTCTATATATTTTCTATGGATTTAACTTACGATTATATTAAGTGTTTCAATGCCACATGTTTCATACTAATTATGCATCAGAAGGATAGTCATTCTATTTTCTATTAATCTGTTTGTGTTGGTGTCAACATCATATATTAATTTTGAGGCTTAATAAAGTGATATTAGCAATCCCATTATTACGAAAGTTCTCTCCCAGACAAGAGGTATATTCACTAGGAAAACTGTATTAGAAACATTGATTACAAAAGATTGTATGAGTTTGTTCTTTATGAAGATGGATATTAATTGTTGGTGCAGTAGTCTGATTTGCGAATAGCATTGTCGTGTTCTACTAATAAGCTCAGATTTCAGTTAGGATTCATGTTGGATGTCAAGAGTTTGGACGAAAGTATATTTAAAAATATATTGAAATTTGCCGTCCTCTTGCACTGGAAAATCTGTTGCATCTAACGTTACAATCATGCAATGCAAGAGACCTGGTCAATGCATCATCCTAATTTTTGGTTGGTTTTGTTGTTCATACGTTCTTCAAATTTCTAATTTTGACTATTTTTTCCAATAATTTAATTTTAGGTTACCAAGGTTGGTGTGTAATAAGTGGAATAGTGAATTGTCAGAGTGGATCACTTTCTCTGCAAGTTTGCTGACAAGGATCTTTGTGTCACGTCCCGCACCGACGGGTCGCGGGGCGCGAGCCGGAAACGGTATCTTCTGCATCCATCCGACGGCCCGTCAACTTACGTCGCAATAGAAAAACAAACAGAGTCAGGTACAAACCTCAGTAACCGGTTATTTAACAACGCAGCTTCTCTACATTTAATTATTATCACAAATACAATCAGACCGGATTAATCCACAGAACAAATAATATATTTTACGGAGATAATCGAGTCTAGACAGTCAGTCAGTCATAGTGGTCCCTCCCCAATGCCAGGAGGATCAGGACCGGCCCCTTCCCGAACTCAGGAGGATCAGGGCTCAAAATTCATATCCAAATTTCATATCCAATTCCAAACTTGATAACCTGTAAAATATACCGATTCACAATTCAGATAAACATATTCAATCAAAACCAAATGACAAATCAAATCAATCAACCAATTCGAAATTAAATATAGAGAAGTCCGGTTACCTGACAGGGTGGTTCAAAAATCAACAGATAGGTCAAATAGACTATTCAATTCGACTGCGACGTAGCGAAAGAATTCCAATTGGCCGACCAAATCAAATATCATTTGGATTATAACTCCTCCTTGCTTAACTAATTAGGCTTTGTTTTGTTTTCGGTTGAAGAAACTCACCTAAGTAATGAATAAAGTTATATGGTCACAGGAAGAGAAGTACGAAGAAAAATGATAATTTGAAGATGTTTAAGGTGAGAAAAGGGGTTGTATGGGACACGTGTCATGGAATTCTTTTTGCCACGTTGAACAAAGCTATAGTACATGTGTAATGAAAATGCTCAAGCAATTAGGGCTGTCAATGGGTACGGTACGGTACGGTAGAAGGTATTTTCATTACCGTACCCGTTAAAATTTTCTTTACCCGTACCCGTTAAAAATAGCTTTACCCGTACCTTACCCGTACCCGTTAAGAATTAACGGTACGGATACGGTAACGGTAAAAAATAAATATAATAATAATAAAATTTGTACACTATGTATAAATAAATTATATCAATAAGTATATTAATAAAGTGCAACAATGGTGGCGAATATTTTAGGTTTATGCTTTTTTATTTTTTCGTACACTGAATGGAAAGAATTATAAATCTTAAATAAAATCTAGCAATATTTTTTTACCAATCATGCAATATAAGATGCCATATGTATCATGTAATTGTATCTTTTTAATTGTGACAATTATCCGTTATGAAAACGGTACGAAAAAACTTTTACCCGTACCCGTACCCGTTAAATTAGCGAAAAAATTTTCTTACCCGTACCCGTACCCGTTAACTTAACGAAAATAAAACTTTACCCATATCCGTCTTATACGGTACGGTACGGATTGGATAAACGGGTAAACGGGTTTCATTGACAGCCTTACGAGCAATAGTGTTCAAGGGCGGTTTGCAATGGTCAAAGAAAATCATTTTTTTATTCGGTCAACTAAGTCAAAGGTCCAACTTTGGGTCAACAGGTCAAACTCCGGTCAACTATGGTCAACTATAGTCAAACTAGGTCAACATCGATGGGTGTCGCACTTTGCCACTATGATGTGGAATTTCTTTCACTTTTGGACAATAACTACTACTAACGAGGCTTCGCTTCTCACTACAACATTTTTATTTTTGTTGCAGGTAAGATTTATAATTTTTACATGGATGAGCAAAAAAAAAAATCTTATGAATCTTGCTTCATTTCTAAGCTTTCATATTAAGTAGAAACATGTATACAATTTTAAAGCAAGAAGGAAGTTTTTGCCTCCAGGGGTAAATTTGAATTTTTTTCTCCTTTTTTTGTTCGGACCATGGATGATACATTTTCAATTTTGGATTATAGATTGTTCACATGCCTAAATTGTGCAACTTTCGGTTGGATGGTGGCATAAAATGTGTCATTTTTTGCAATTGTATAATGGATTACAATCTCAGTTCCCCATAGAGAGGTGCTTTGTAAAAGTTTGATGATGTGTCTGTATTCTCTGCTTATACATGAACGTAACAATATATTATCTGATCAATGATACTTTTCTTTCCAATTCATCAGTTTTCTTCCAGATACGTAAGTTATTTAGGGTAATTTTCACATTTATGGTATTCATCTTAATAGAATAGAGTATTTTAGGTCTATGCAGGCCTTCATGGTTTTGTTGTAAGCTCAAAAAAAATCATCTACTTTTTATTTTTCACTTCTCTATGTAACGAGGATTGTGGAGTTACATGTCTGGAAAATTGGCAACAAGATAGCAGATGTTCTTTAATAGGTTGCTCTTTCTTTGTTCTTTTTCAAATTTCCATTCTGTTCCGTTTTAGCTGAGAAATTGATAAATTTTATTTGGTTCATTATTGTACTTTTGCTTCTAAATATATTAACACATCTCTAGATACCGAGTTACAATTTGTATATTATTATTTGATATTGCTGGTTGTTTGAGTAATTGTGCAAGTATTTCTTTCCTTTCTTTAAATTAGGATGATTTAGCTCTCTTATCTATTTTAGGCAAATATTCAAAGGATGGTTTTTTTTTAACTTAAAGTTCTCCTCAAGGGAACACCTGCTTCATTAAGCCACAAGGTTAAAATATTACACAATTAACAAAACAACATCCAACAAGCAAAGTAGTATCCAAAACATAGCAACAAAAAATGAAAATAGACGATCTCCCCCAGAGAAACCAACCCTAAATCCCAAAATAGAGCTTAGAGGAGAAGAGGTCAGCTCCAGTTGTCTAATCCGATTTGCTTGTAATATGTCTATCCCTCAAGTTTCCAAATCTCTGAACTTCCCAGTCATGTTAGGGGTTAAATTAAACCTGTCCACAATTGAAAGAGATGTAAATCATTAAAAACTATACCTAAAGAGGAGTTGCCTATACTATCTTGATGGTCGTAGCGAAGAAGCTTATCGAGAAAATCTATTGCATTAAAATTAAGAGCATTAAGAATCAAGGAGGTCAGCCATGTGTAGCTATTAGTCTCTATTATATATCATGCCATTATTCCTGGCTTCCTTTCAATTGGATTTTACAAGCTTTACTTTTACCAATTGTAATTGCTGATTACGTTTCTTTATTATAATAATAATAATTATTTTTTTGCTATTTTTATGAATACGATAATATACCTTTGCATGCATATGAGAAAAGTATTGTGTGATATATATGTATGTAAGAAGTACCGTTCTAATTACTGTTCAAATAGTTCCACAGAGATAGCTTCTACATTGTCTTCTCACCAGACTCACACCAATTGAATACCTCACATAAATGGTTTTTACATCTCTGTTTCTCTCTTGCTTAACCAAATTAAAATTAGAACTTTTATTTGTATCCAACTATAAATAAAATGCGACTTTTTACTGTTATTTTGTCGAAGTATGAAAGATATGGGGTAGATATTTAATCAGTTTTGACCTAAAATTTTGGATTATAGAGATTATCATCTTTACCAGGAGAGGTAATTAGAAACGCGTAGCTTGATAATTTGTTCTGTGTTAGTAGATAACCTGAAAATAAGAATTGCAATGCAAACTTACAATACAAAGTGAGTATCGGTAATAAATGCAGTATTTGACGTGCAGGTTATGATTTTTTTTTTAACTTATCCCAATTCTTTTAAACCTAATTATTCAGTGAACTTTCTTTAATGTAGACAACACAAGGATTAATCCCAGTTTTTTTCTGAGTAATTTGTTCCGGCGGAGCCGGAATGGGTCCATCTAGTGAAACATATAGGTTACTTCTCAGTTTTTAATTCGAAATTTTTAATGTATAATTTTTATTTTCAAAAAAAAAAAAGCAACTTTTTCAATTTGTGGCCTAAACAAGAAGCCTTTTATGAACCTCGTCTTCTGATGTCTCTTTGTATGGTCAATTGGTCATGTACTCATGTTCATGTATAATAACCATAATTAGAGCTGTCAACGGAGCAAAAATCAACGTGATGCCGTAATGTTAGTAGTTAACGGAATGGTTAACGCCAGCAAAATTTGTTTCGTTAATGAAACGAAACGCCAAGCGAAATAAACAGGTATTCAGACACATAAACAGAACGGTAAACGGAATAAGGTGTTTCGTTTTCGTTATTTCGTTTTCGCGTTATTATTTTACCATTTTAGAATAGCTTAATAACAGAGAGGAGGGCGGGGGATTTGAGGGGGAGTTGATCACTTCCTGAGTCTAGGGTTTATTCCCCATCCCTTCCGAGCGGCGCCGCTTGACTATCGCTACCTCTATGTCTTTCCCTCTTTTTCTTTCTCTCTCGAAACTCAAGCATGGCCGACACATCTCGTATGTCTACCCCTCTCTCTCCCTACCTTGCTCGCTCAATCTCAGATTTGTTCCCCCCCCCTCTCTCTCTCTCTAATCTAAGTGATCTGAGAGAACGGCGATGAGATCGTTTGCCAAGACCAGATCGCCACCAGCAATCATGACCTTTACCTGACTAAACCCCAGTGAAGAAGAGGTGGTGGCTCTAATTCAGTCTGAGTTGAGGACTTCTAGCTATCAAGTTTTCCTCTGAGGGCATTCATCCCGCAACCTGGGCAGTTTCGAGCAATTACTCAACCCGCATCAAGGGACCTCTTACTTTTAGATGGCTTGTGTAGCTGAAATTCTTTTTTGTAAGAAAAAACCCAACCTTCTTTCTTACGATGAATTCGGAGAACCAAGATAAAGCTTCTTCACTAGACTTAGAAGAATTCCACTTCTGTTCTCAATCCATGACCAACCCAATCTGAAACCAAGCGAGGCTAAAGGCGTCCCTTTTTAGTAGTTTTTCAACCCTAGATAAAGCTGACCAATTCAAAGACCATTTAAGAATTAGTGAGTAGAGCAGTAAATCAGGAGGATGAGGCCGCAGGTCAAGTCTGTCCTAGTTTTCATCTGTTGATTTGGCTTTTTCTTCTTTGTATTTATCAAAAATCGATTTCGTTACTTACTTGGATTGTGAAACTAAGAAATGATATTCTTTCGATTGTTTATATGAGGAAGAGAGGCTGAGAAGAAAAAAAAAGGAGAGCGATTGAGAGACAGAAAGAGGAGAGTGCAAATTGATTTGTTTTAAGGTAAAATATGAATTTTATTCAATATCGTCTTTTCCCTTTCTATTGTGGTTTGCTTTTAATATCTGGTTTTATTTCTGTCTATATCAGCAGATTTTATTTATGTCTCAACTTCTTTCAGCGATGTCAACAATCTGTTTTTTTTTTTTCAAGTCATTGGCTATATGAGAAAATGGAGTTGAGAACTTGAGATTGGTAAATCTATTTGTATATTTGGGTTGATATTGGATTCAATTATGCATTTGGGTTGATGTGATGATGCAATCTGTTTTTTTTCCCAATGATGTGATGCTTTCTGTTTTTTTTTTCAACTCATAGGCCTTAATTGTGTATCTGGGTTGATGTTGGATTCAATTATGTCATTGTCTCATTGTTATATATGTTTGTATATGTTGCGAGCTTCAAATTTTGATATATTTAACTTATGTGTGATTATATGTTCTTCGCTGATGCATACTGACAAACGTTAAATCGTTATGTCGTTTAAATTAAACGAAACGATAAACGTAATTAATTTTGTATCGTTTGATAAACGATTTGGTTAACAGCAAATGAATCTGTGTCGTTTAATTAAACAAAACAATAACGATCTGGGTTATTTCCGTGGTCGTTAACCACGTTTGGCAGCCCTAACCATAATCGATCTTAAATATATGATAGGAAATTGTCGGAGTGACTTTTAAGTTTTCTGTACCTAGAGGCTGTCAAGCATATTACTCATATATAAACTTTTTGCATTTAATGTTCCTTCTCGTGAAAAATGTTGTCAGTACTGTTGACTGTTTACATAATTAAATTGACATGCCAAAATATATCCAGATAGTGTTGAACACGTCTAAAAGAATAAAATTAATTTAAAATAAAACATGCATGCGCAAAATATATTTTTGAAGAAAGATGGGTTAAGTTAACCTTTTAATTTCAATTTAAATATCTAGAAGGATAACACAGTTAGATTTTGCGCCCACAATTTCCAGTTTTCCACTCAAGAATCAAGATGTGTTAGTTCTTGTATGTAGAACAAATACTTAAAATATCGTATTAGCCATTTTCAGAAAAATCGAGTAATTGTACTTTTCAGTTTTCACCGTGGTGGAAAAAGAAAATTAATTATGTCACTTGCTGAAAGTTGATTCGGCAAAGGCAAACTGATACTGACCACATCTATAAGTGTATCAATAAAGTTTCAAATTTATTAATTCCTAGATATAGTGAATGAGAAATGCTAGAGTTCAATATATTGGACGGACGGGCTCTATCCAATATGATCGATTTCACATTTTTAAATTTTAAATGACCGATCCAAACTGTTCAATATGTTCTCCATATTGAAAACTTATAATAAACCAATTTTTACATTTTTTTTGAAATTTTTTACTAATTTTTTTTTAGAAAATCGTTGTTATTAGACGATCCATAATGTTTATATCATGAATTTTCAAAAATACCAAAAGTTAGTAAAAAAAATTTGAAAAAAAATGTAAAAATTAGTTTCTTGTAAGTTTTCAATATGGAGAATATATTGAACGTTCAAATCGATCATTAAAATTTAAAAATATGAAAACGATCATATTGTATGGAACCACCGTCTTATATATTGGACTCATATAGTGAATTGCATATATGCACGTGCAGATAAAAAGGGAACAAACAGCCTGAGAAGGATAACCCATATGAAAGTGATGAGAGAAGATTCAATCAAAGGAATCTCCACCCCCAAAAGCCTAGTAGTTTCTTTTTTACTTTTTGACTGATATGTTGCTGTCAAATATTCAAAGATACTTTTGCTGTGATGGTTCGGCGGAAACCAGGTTAAACGATGAGGTTTTTTCTCTGAAATGAAAATTCTTTGGAAATCTTATTTGTGGAATGGCACATCAACACACAGAATATGTTCTCAGCAGGATAAAAGCCTCTTTTCATCTTTAATTTTATGTCAACTTGGCTGTATGAAAGTTATGGTACACACTTCCAATTTCCGACTAGATGATGTTATGTTTGAATAGGAACTTTTTAGTATTTTTTTTTCCTCTTTTTTGGTTACTAATAGTGTGTAATCTGTATTGCATCTGCACAAAGCAATTTTTGCTGTACCATCATAAATTCATAATCTACAATCAGTGTTGGTGCAAAAACAAAAAAATATTTTTCCTAATCAATGCAACCAAAACATTCTATGTGCCCTTGTATCTATTTAATAATCGCATCCCGCTAAAATAATCTTCCATATTATAGAAGTTTTTAGCAATTTTTTTATAAAAGCAAAAGAAACTAGTAAAAATCGTTTCGTTCGGAACTAGCTTACTGCGGCCTCAATTGCCGGTCTTTATTTAAAATCTAGTTTTGGTGACAAGGAAATAATACAAGAGCAAGATTGTGCTGCCATCAAAAATAGTTACCATAAGTTATCACAACTTCATATTTTACCAATATTTAAACATTTTAAAATTCAAATTAATATAAATCATTGATCTTGTTCAATTTAACGAGCGATGCATTTCTATATAAGTTTTATAAAATTTAAAATCGTTTTGATACTCGATCAAGTGGTCAATAAATTAGCAAACCTAGTTAATTATGACAGATTAATTCTAATACGTTCATCATTTGGCAGGGGCGAAGCCAGGATTTAATGACAACGGGGGCCAAGGTCAAACTTCGAGTTGTTCGATCGACCGATCAAGCTTAAATATGACTGTATACATCAAATCAAAACTAAAAAAAAATCACTTTTGTGTCATGCAAGATGTAACAATGAAAACCATATGAAACATATGAACTTATGAGTATTGAAATATAGCCTTGATTATGGATTCAATTTCTTGTCTAAAAAATTTACATCAGATTTCTATTATATCCTAAATTTACATCATGGCCGTAATCTGCAGGATGTAATTAAAATATTAAATATAAGTATTAGTAATTCCATATTAATAAATACTAGTTGTGTCAATTGGCTAAAATAAAAAAATTCAAAATTCCATCAAGAGATGAATCACATAAGTACTTAACGTATAAGGGCATGAGGCCATAAGTACAGTTCTAAATAATTGCTTTTAAAGACCAAAGTTTGATTTTATTTTTCAACAATTGCCTATTAACTTTTTAAGAATTTAAGATCGGACTACATAACTCAGTACCTCATCTTTGAAACCTAGAACAAAATGCTCTCAAATGAAAAGTGAAGTGATACTAGAAAGATTAAAGCAAAAAACTGAGATTACCTAGCTAATAAATACAACGAAGTCTTGGAGGTCGTTAAATGTGAGCAGAAATATAGGGCCAGAACCAGTGAACAGAGGCGAAAGGAAGCATGACTACGTCTGCGTGAAATTTTCTTTCTTTTTTTCTGATTGAGAGAGTAAGAGAGGTTGAGACAAGGATAAAGGAATAGGTTTGATATCTCATATTTATATGTGCTTTTTGACCGGACTTTACACTCTAATGGTAACTCAAACCCCTATATTTCATTGTGCTTCGTGCTATATTTGTCTAGAATTGGGTATTGTTGTGGTTTTTGTATTGAATTGCAGGAACTCGGTGGATCAAACTCAATTAATGCATAAAATGGTGGATTTAAGAGAAACAATTGGTCAAATGGAATCAATAGCATTGAAGGGCTCATCCTAACCTTTCCAACGCCTATTGAATCGCCTCAATCGGAGTTCGGGTGAAGAAATTATGGCCGAAATACTACCTCTCCTCAGTCTGGAGTCAACTCGGTCCGAGTTGGATCCATCTCGGTCCGAGTTGAAAGTCAGAAAACTGCTAAATTGCCATCTCGGTCCGAGTTTGAGCCAACTCGGTCCGAGTTGAGAGCCGACATAGTGCATTTGGCAAGTTTTCAAGCATGGAAACTCAATATTTTGGTATGAATTCTTGCCATGACGCCCTAGCCTCCTTTCCAAGTCCAGAAGATCACTATTTATGCTCCCCTAGGCCAGAAGAAAAAGAGAGGGAAGCCACCATACACGAAATTCCACCTCCTACCACGTTTTGGCACCTTTACACCACCGTTCTCACGCCGAAAGGCGTGGGATTCCACCTCTTTCATCATAGCACGACCATGGCATCATCTTTGGAGCAATTCTAGGCGCGACGGCGACAGAATCAACCCAACCACGGCTCTGGACGTTCGGTATCTTGAGTTAGAAGCGATATTTGGTTTATTTCTTCCATTCTCTTGATATTTTGATTTGATGGAGCTTGTATCTTATTTTGCTTTCATGTTAGGCTAGATTTATGTTGTCTTAGGAGTAGGGAAGTAATTTAGGTTTCGATGTGTTGTGATTTGACTTGATATGATATGATATGTTTTGTTGATTTGTTTTGTTGAGAATTATGTTAATTGCCTGTTTGAATTGCTTGGTTAAGTCTAATTAACTTCTAGATGTACGGCCGCATTTAGTTAAGTTCTAAAGTTAGGATAATCAAGATAATTTAGATAAGTATTTGGGATAAATCGTAGATCCGAAAGGGGAGATTAGTTGACACCAAAAGTGTAACTTTTAGACAAGTCCAAAAGACCTCTAGATATCCTTATGAACTCCAACAAACAAGTTTAAGTTGATTGAATTCTATACCAAAAGTTGTGAACCAATCGAGTTAATTAGGTTAGGTTGTGATTGAACCAGTGTCTAGTCCAACAAGCGAAAGCTGAGGTTTAGAGTATCTAGGTTTGACCAACAAACCCTAGCACAAAGCATAAAATTTCATAAAGAGTCAAAACCACACACTTATACTATCTGTTCGGATCGAACAGAGCGGTATATGCTTGAAAAACACCGTTTGATGCACGAAAGTGATAAATTCTATGTTCTAGAGTCCAAACCGATGTGAAACCTGAACCTAAGACGACTTTTATATTGTTAAAACACCAAAAACATCTCTTTAAGCATTTAGATTTTTTTTAGATAATTAAAATATCCAAAAATATTTATTTACTTGCACCTTTAGATTTAATCAACCAAAAACTCCATAAAAATTTAATTGTCTAGCTTTCGTGAGGAAGTAAAGTCCGGTACTCATTAATCCGTCCCTTGGGTTCGACCCTAAAGCTTAACTAAAACGACTAGTGAGGTTAGCTCTAGGTTTATAAATTTATTTGATTCCTAGGTTCTAAGCATTCATCAAGGTTTTTCTGATTTCAACATTTAATTTCTTATTTCATTCAGACAATGACGGAGGAGAAAGAAAAGGTTGTTGGGCCTTATTTTTGTTAGGGAGCCCAAATCATAAAATTCCATATACTAAGTATCTTTTTGTAATATTCGGTAGAAAAATTTCAAAATCGAGGGTGGGCCAGGCCCTCGGCGGCCCCTGTGTTGGCTTCGCCCCTGTCATTTGGTCACTTGATTAAGTATCAAACCGAGTTCAAATTTTATAAAACTTATATTGAAACGCATCGCTTATTAAATTGAACAAAACCAACTGTTTAGATTAAGCGTTCGAATTTTTAAAATTTTAAATACTCATAAAATATGAAGTTGTAGAAACTTATGGCAACCAAAAATGATGGTAGCGGAACCTTCCTCATAATACAAATACAACTCTATATCTTTAAAAAGGAAATACGGTTTTCTTACTTAGACAAACACAAAAGTTTGATAAATATCACAAATTTAACTTATAATCCAAACATAAACTTTGATTACATTCCGCGCGTAATCCACTTATTTTACTGTCCTTCCATTCCATTTATATATCAATATCTTATTTGTTCACATTAATTTCTATGTGGTAAGTGAAAGTAAATAAATGCAAAGGTAAGAAATGAGAATTTTATCTAGTAATTTAAGTTAATACATCTTAAATGAACAACCGCACGTTATTTTTTAACCTGACTAGAGTTTTTTTTTAGAAATTTAATTTGAAAACAAGTTGAGATGTTTGACCTATCTTATCATTAAAAAACAGTAATTTTTTTTTTAAAAAAAATTCGCTAAGTCGTTGAGTCGAGATAATTTTACACATTATATAAGATGGTTAATATTTTTGGAGTTAACATTTATTTCATTTTTTGATGTGATCTCAGTGCTTTTAAATTCATAATCTAATTTACCTAAAAAATTATTTCAGAGTTGAACCACAACAACAATTAATTGATCACCAAGTTTATATAATATTCAATTAACTAGATTTGGATACAATTAGCAAGACATAATAGTTGGTGTCCTAAACTAATTGTAGCAGTTGTAATTAATTAAAACCTAAATTAACAGTTCAAATCTAAGAAAGTTTAAACCAAAATTAAAGACTTAGGGATTCAGGTTAGTTAATACTTTAGTTTATTCTCAAATCTGACGGTCCTCTTACTGTTGGAGCGATCCGCCTGAAACTAAGATCGCTGACCACTTTGTGGGTCGCTAACTGCTGGCTAGCACAGACAACATGCCAAGTAGGTAAACGACCAGCTAGAGCTGATGATGCACTCACACTTTTACTAGTTTTACTTGATAAATGTGTATATTAATTGTTTAACTAAGGTTCCTTAATTCAACTTTCATTACAGATCAAGTTCTCATTAATTAACTCAATTAGTTTCGTGGTCTAGTTTCTACACGTCTATACCTTGCAACCGTTTGGATATAAGAAGAAAGAAGAAGATCCAAATTTATTATAAACAATCCAAACTCTTCACAAAATTACACACTTTCCAATACTTTTTTCCATTTCTTCCCTTCTTCCTTTCTTCCCACACCTATCCAAACGGAGATATCCTTAGACTTTCATCCTAAAAAAATACTTCACTATCTCTAGTTAATGAGTTTACTAACAATCAAGTAATGCCTTCTACTTAACGGGTTTACTAATCTGCTTAAAGCTATCAACAAAATAAATTAAGCAATGAACACAAGACATAAACACAAAATATCAAATAGAACTAAACTTTAAACAAATAACAAATAAACTAAAACTTCGCTACCATGGTCCTAACTAGTGTTTACTAAAATATATACATCACAAAACGAACAAAAGAATCTACGTAATAGAGAAATATAAGATAAAAGTTAGAACTACCAAGAAGTGCTCTCCAAATCACTCTCTTTTTGCTCTCTGCGACAACTCCATCGGCTCACTTGGACTCCTGACGGTCCATTAGAATACGTACCCTGCTTGTGTTGCTCCTTAGTTGCGAACTCTCCTCAAACGCACATTGAAGCCTGCTGCTTATATAGATATTGGAAATTGTTGCTGACGATGGAGATTGTGTGCTTTTAAAGGTCTTATTTTTTATCAAAAAAAACACGTAGATCTGGTTGCTAGAACTGGCTGTATTTTTTTGGAAACTATCTTCTACTTTCCAGTGACCCGCTTAGATGTCTAGCACTAGCAGTTCGCTTGGGGTTTTCTAGGTCGCCGACTTCGTTTGTTATCTACTGTGATCTCGATGGGTTGCCAAAGGTGTGACACCCCGTCGAATACTGTAACATGACAACACGCGACGGAGTGCCCGCCGCGGATGCCTACTGCACCCGCAAGGCTTACTATTACTTAATTTACCAATTAATATTGATTCTACTCAAATAATATACCGATTAATTAGAATTTATAATTAATTACTTAAATATAAAGTAAATCCCATAAAGGCCTGGTATTTTGGATTACTAACCACAATATCCAATGGTCCGCTACTCGTCTTGCTGTCCAGCACTTGCTCTGAAACCTGGAACCCACAACCAATAGTGGAAAACAATGCAAAAAGCACGGAATGAGATAAATAAAATTTATCTCAGTACGGTATTCAGTTCCAGCCACTTGAGTTTTGATTATCATGTGTTGGAACTAAATACAAGACTGAGTCAAATAAATTCCATATCAAATTTCCATTTCATTTTATTTCAAATAACATTAAAACTAGACTTTCGATCAAGCAATGCAATTAGACAAATAAATTCAGTATTATTCAAAATCAATTTTCCTTTCTTAAAATTCAAAATATGACAATTAGCATTTCAATTACTTGAACAAATAATTAATAACATGTAATAACTAACGTGCAAATTAAAAGCAACCCTTACAACTTGTTTCCAATAAGAATAGCAAGGTCAAATCAATTCAATCAATGCAATATGAAATGTGAGCTCGGCATCAATTCCATAACAATTCAAATATCAATGTATAGCAAAAGCCGACTCATTTGGTTGGACAATTACCTAATATGCAAGTCTGGTTTATCACAAGTCAATCATTTCAGTCATTTCCTTCAGATACCGCGAACCACCCTATAGATGGATGCCAACGGCCAATTCAATCATACATAATTCAATCAATTAAATCATCAAAATGTACAAGCAAGCTGGGAACACTCACACTCCGGTCCATTCCAGACTAGACCTACTGAGTCCCGGTACATAAGCGCTTATTACACGGTGCTTGGTAGGATGGGTCATGACTCCACCTCCAAACATTACGAGTGTCTATCTCAACCACACAAGTTGTACTTACCTCAATCAAATCACATTTCAATCGGATACCATTCAATATGTCATTTTCCAACATTTCAATCGGATACCATTCAATATGCCACTTTCCAATCATTCATCAATATACAATTTCACAAAATGATCTCATGAACAAAATTCCAATTATGAATTCAGAATGCATAATGATAATAATAATAATAATAATAATAATAATAATAATAATAATAATAACAATAATAATAATAATCAGAATACATATCACATATAATTAAAACTCAAGTGAAATCCGTACCTGAGCAAGGCAAAATCCAAAGCAAAAGCAAGCAAGCAAGCAAGCAAAATAATTCTACAGTGGCTCTGTCAAGTCAGCTGCTCCTAATTCCGACACATAACCACCCAACTCTAAAACAAATATAAATCTCCTTTTAATTTTATAACACCTAATGTATGCTACTTATAATTTTTATAAATTAGAAACTATACTACCATGCATATATGTCATGATTATACCATGCATTTACTAGACTCAATAATCGTAAGTATTGCAACTCAATTGGTACGATTCGAGTACCAATTATACATCTCATCTCACATGCAATACTCATGTAAATGCTAATACACTATTTATTAGAATCTATTATGCTTACCTTTCCAATCAATTCAAATAAATATCATTAGTTATTTTAGAAATCATTTTTCTTTCCTTAATGTATACATGCATGCACGATATGCGTGTCGATTAAGGTTTAAGGCCAAACCCTAATCCAAATCCAATATAATCTCTTTTTCATAATCAACCCTTAAAATCCATAAAAATCAATATTACAACACGATTAATAATCATCCAACCCACATGCATGACATGCAAAACCTTATATTTACCCTTTATATACATGCATCTATTTATACTAAAAATAAATGCAATAATTAAATCCATGCCATATGCTTAATAATTCCTATCATGCATAAAATTCCCAATTATCCAACATTTATCAAAGCAATCAATCCATTCATCAATCGATGACATAACAACACGTGCATTCAATCCAACACAAATTCCCATTACTCAAATTACACAAACTAATTAGATTTCGTGAAATTCTCGATAAACCCTAGAAATCCAACACACACGCAATTGACAAGAAAATTGCAAAGATAGCTATATATATACCACAAATCAAAGAAAATACTTACTTAATTTCGGCCAAAGACCGATGACGCGAGAAAACGAGCCGAAATCGCTATTTCTCGATTTTCACCACTTATCCCCGACAAAACCTTGCAAGTCCACTTGGAAATCGATGGAGAGGACCCCAGAGTGCTCCAGCTCGAACGGCGGCCAAAACCGACGAGTTCGCTCCATTTCCCTAAAAACTTCCGTCGAGAAATACGGCGAGGAGAGGCCACCAATCGACGATCCGAAGGTAGATGGTGCAAGAGAACGGTGAGGCGAACGCGTGGATACTTCGATCCGGTGAAATGACGGAGAAATGGTGGATTTGGGTTTGAGGGGGGGGTGCTTCGGTTTTGTTGGAGAAAGAGAGGCTGGCGCCTCTCTGTTGGTTGCCCACGTAAAGAAACAGGGAGAGAGAGAGATGGGTTTTTGTTTCCGATTTTTTTTTTTTTCAAAATTTAGAAATTCCCAATAAATCAAAAATCAATAGAATCCAATAAATCAAAAATCAATATTCTATGCGTAAAACATTATGCAACAAAAGAAAAATAACTAATTTTTTTATAATGCCAACTAAAAATTTAGAAATTTTCATATTCTTATTTTAAGAATACCAGTAATTATAAAAATTTAATTTCCAGCACAGAAATTATTCAAAATAAAACCAACCAAGTGCACCCAATTTTATATAATAAAAATAATTTCAGAAACAGTAAAAATTACGGGTGTCACATTCTTCCCTCCTTAAAAAAAAATTTCGACCTCGAAATTTATCTAAATACATAGCAATCATACAATCAATAATACAACCAAATAGTACCAACATATTATGCAACAATTATCGATTTATGTAATGCAACTCAGCCCGACATTTTCTTCAATTCAAAATTAAAATACTAATGATAATACAAGAATGTCGGCCCAATCTCGATACTTAAATGCAAGCATGACAATCATAAGTCACAATTACAGGTCAATCAATTCAAAGTCAGATATCGCGAGTCTCTTCCTCTGAGAGCAACCAGCGATTACAGATATTCGGATACCGTGAATCACCTCTAAAGAGGGTTGCCAACGGTCAATCTATTCCATTTACAATTCAGACAATTCTCATATCATAACATCATAACAATTCAAATAACAGAGTACTACAAGCAGAAAATACTACCATTTCTTACGTTATCATTTAAAAAACAAATCTTTCAATTCTCGTAACTAGTAACATTTTGAAATATCCAGTTCTTTTCTTATCTTTTAGGAAGCACGGTAATATCAAAATTATTCTTGACTGCCTTGGTGATCAGTCAAGGAAGTAAGAATAATTCTTATATTATTGAGATTCAATTAACAAGTCAGATGATCAGTCAGCTTGTTTGATCCTTGTGCCAACAAAAGATAAGAAAATCTTTACTCAAATAAGTTCCAAAAGTTTGTGTATACTATAGTAAATTCAGAAATCCTTAATATTCCAATTAGCATTAATATAACATAGAACATGCTTACTATAATAACCAAAATCCTTTAACTTGCCATACCAACTCCTTTTTTTTTTTGTGCACTTATCAAAATCACTTTACAGTTCAAACATTAGAAAATAAGCTCTATTAATTTTATCCCCAAAAATTATTACAACCTATTAAACATAAGTTTTAAAATTACAACACATATATAAAATAATCAAGCAATTATAAACAATTAATATATTAGATATATACAAATACAAAGCATCTGTATCCTATAATACTTATAACTAAGCTAGACAAATATTATTTTGCTAGCACAAATAGTAAGAAATCAACTTACCTACAAAACAACCCTTTAGACGTACCCATTCTCACGCAATCTATTGGTCTGGTTAGGTTGTTAAACCTGGCTCTGATACCATCTGTGACACCCCGTCGAATACTGTAACATGACAACACGCGACGGAGTGCCCGCCGCGGATGCCTACTGCACCCGCAAGGCTTACTATTACTTAATTTACCAATTAATATTGATTCTACTCAAATAATATACCGATTAATTAGAATTTATAATTAATTACTTAAATATAAAGTAAATCCCATAAAGGCCTGGTATTTTGGATTACTAACCACAATATCCAATGGTCCGCTACTCGTCTTGCTGTCCAGCACTTGCTCTGAAACCTGGAACCCACAACCAATAGTGGAAAACAATGCAAAAAGCACGGAATGAGATAAATAAAATTTATCTCAGTACGGTATTCAGTTCCAGCCACTTGAGTTTTGATTATCATGTGTTGGAACTAAATACAAGACTGAGTCAAATAAATTCCATATCAAATTTCCATTTCATTTTATTTCAAATAACATTAAAACTAGACTTTCGATCAAGCAATGCAATTAGACAAATAAATTCAGTATTATTCAAAATCAATTTTCCTTTCTTAAAATTCAAAATATGACAATTAGCATTTCAATTACTTGAACAAATAATTAATAACATGTAATAACTAACGTGCAAATTAAAAGCAACCCTTACAACTTGTTTCCAATAAGAATAGCAAGGTCAAATCAATTCAATCAATGCAATATGAAATGTGAGCTCGGCATCAATTCCATAACAATTCAAATATCAATGTATAGCAAAAGCCGACTCATTTGGTTGGACAATTACCTAATATGCAAGTCTGGTTTATCACAAGTCAATCATTTCAGTCATTTCCTTCAGATACCGCGAACCACCCTATAGATGGATGCCAACGGCCAATTCAATCATACATAATTCAATCAATTAAATCATCAAAATGTACAAGCAAGCTGGGAACACTCACACTCCGGTCCATTCCAGACTAGACCTACTGAGTCCCGGTACATAAGCGCTTATTACACGGTGCTTGGTAGGATGGGTCATGACTCCACCTCCAAACATTACGAGTGTCTATCTCAACCACACAAGTTGTACTTACCTCAATCAAATCACATTTCAATCGGATACCATTCAATATGTCATTTTCCAACATTTCAATCGGATACCATTCAATATGCCACTTTCCAATCATGCATCAATATACAATTTCACAAAATGATCTCATGAACAAAATTCCAATTATGAATTCAGAATGCATAATGATAATAATAATAATAATAATAATAATAATAATAATAATAATAATAATAATAACAATAATAATAATAATCAGAATACATATCACATATAATTAAAACTCAAGTGAAATCCGTACCTGAGCAAGGCAAAATCCAAAGCAAAAGCAAGCAAGCAAGCAAGCAAAATAATTCTACAGTGGCTCTGTCAAGTCAGCTGCTCCTAATTCCGACACATAACCACCCAACTCTAAAACAAATATAAATCTCCTTTTAATTTTATAACACCTAATGTATGCTACTTATAATTTTTATAAATTAGAAACTATACTACCATGCATATATGTCATGATTATACCATGCATTTACTAGACTCAATAATCGTAAGTATTGCAACTCAATTGGTACGATTCGAGTACCAATTATACATCTCATCTCACATGCAATACTCATGTAAATGCTAATACACTATTTATTAGAATCTATTATGCTTACCCTTCCAATCAATTCAAATAAATATCATTAGTTATTTTAGAAATCATTTTTCTTTCCTTAATGTATACATGCATGCACGATATGCGTGTCGATTAAGGTTTAAGGCCAAACCCTAATCCAAATCCAATATAATCCCTTTTTCATAATCAACCCTTAAAATCCATAAAAATCAATATTACAACACGATTAATAATCATCCAACCCACATGCATGACATGCAAAACCTTATATTTACCCTTTATATACATGCATCTATTTATACTAAAAATAAATGCAATAATTAAATCCATGCCATATGCTTAATAATTCCTATCATGCATAAAATTCCCAATTATCCAACATTTATCAAAGCAATCAATCCATTCATCAATCGATGACATAACAACACGTGCATTCAATCCAACACAAATTCCCATTACTCAAATTACACAAACTAATTAGATTTCGTGAAATTCTCGATAAACCCTAGAAATCCAACACACACGCAATTGACAAGAAAATTGCAAAGATAGCTATATATATACCACAAATCAAAGAAAATACTTACTTAATTTCGGCCAAAGACCGATGACGCGAGAAAACGAGCCGAAATCGCTATTTCTCGATTTTCACCACTTATCCCCGACAAAACCTTGCAAGTCCACTTGGAAATCGATGGAGAGGACCCCAGAGTGCTCCAGCTCGAACGGCGGCCAAAACCGACGAGTTCGCTCCATTTCCCTAAAAACTTCCGTCGAGAAATACGGCGAGGAGAGGCCACCAATCGACGATCCGAAGGTAGATGGTGCAAGAGAACGGTGAGGCGAACGCGTGGATACTTCGATCCGGTGAAATGACGGAGAAATGGTGGATTTGGGTTTGAGGGGGGGTGCTTCGGTTTTGTTGGAGAAAGAGAGGCTGGCGCCTCTCTGTTGGTTGCCCACGTAAAGAAACAGGGAGAGAGAGAGATGGGTTTTTGTTTCCGATTTTTTTTTTTTTTTCAAAATTTAGAAATTCCCAATAAATCAAAAATCAATAGAATCCAATAAATCAAAAATCAATATTCTATGCGTAAAACATTATGCAACAAAAGAAAAATAACTAATTTTTTTATAATGCCAACTAAAAATTTAGAAATTTTCATATTCTTATTTTAAGAATACCAGTAATTATAAAAATTTAATTTCCAGCACAGAAATTATTCAAAATAAAACCAACCAAGTGCACCCAATTTTATATAATAAAAATAATTTCAGAAACAGTAAAAATTACGGGTGTCACATTCTTCCCTCCTTAAAAAAAAATTTCGACCTCGAAATTTATCTAAATACATAGCAATCATACAATCAATAATACAATCAAATAGTACCAACATATTATGCAACAATTATCGATTTATGTAATGCAACTCAGCCCGACATTTTCTTCAATTCAAAATTAAAATACTAATGATAATACAAGAATGTCGGCCCAATCTCGATACTTAAATGCAAGCATGACAATCATAAGTCACAATTACAGGTCAATCAATTCAAAGTCAGATATCGCGAGTCTCTTCCTCTGAGAGCAACCAGCGATTACAGATATTCGGATACCGTGAATCACCTCTAAAGAGGGTTGCCAACGGTCAATCTATTCCATTTACAATTCAGACAATTCCCATATCATAACATCATAACAATTCAAATAACAGAGTACTACAAGCAGAAAATACTACCATTTCTTACGTTATCATTTAAAAAACAAATCTTTCAATTCTCGTAACTAGTAACATTTTGAAATATCCAGTTCTTTTCTTATCTTTTAGGAAGCACGGTAATATCAAAATTATTCTTGACTGCCTTGGTGATCAGTCAAGGAAGTAAGAATAATTCTTATATTATTGAGATTCAATTAACAAGTCAGATGATCAGTCAGCTTGTTTGATCCTTGTGCCAACAAAAGATAAGAAAATCTTTACTCAAATAAGTTCCAAAAGTTTGTGTATACTATAGTAAATTCAGAAATCCTTAATATTCCAATTAGCATTAATATAACATAGAACATGCTTACTATAATAACCAAAATCCTTTAACTTGCCATACCAACTCCTTTTTTTTTGTGCACTTATCAAAATCACTTTACAGTTCAAACATTAGAAAATAAGCTCTATTAATTTTATCCCCAAAAATTATTACAACCTATTAAACATAAGTTTTAAAATTACAACACATATATAAAATAATCAAGCAATTATAAACAATTAATATATTAGATATATACAAATACAAAGCATCTGTATCCTATAATACTTATAACTAAGCTAGACAAATATTATTTTGCTAGCACAAATAGTAAGAAATCAACTTACCTACAAAACAACCCTTTAGACGTACCCATTCTCACGCAATCTATTGGTCTGGTTAGGTTGTTAAACCTGGCTCTGATACCATCTGTGACACCCCGTCGAATACTGTAACATGACAACACGCGACGGAGTGCCCGCCGCGGATGCCTACTGCACCCGCAAGGCTTACTATTACTTAATTTACCAATTAATATTGATTCTACTCAAATAATATACCGATTAATTAGAATTTATAATTAATTACTTAAATATAAAGTAAATCCCATAAAGGCCTGGTATTTTGGATTACTAACCACAATATCCAATGGTCCGCTACTCGTCTTGCTGTCCAGCACTTGCTCTGAAACCTGGAACCCACAACCAATAGTGGAAAACAATGCAAAAAGCACGGAATGAGATAAATAAAATTTATCTCAGTACGGTATTCAGTTCCAGCCACTTGAGTTTTGATTATCATGTGTTGGAACTAAATACAAGACTGAGTCAAATAAATTCCATATCAAATTTCCATTTCATTTTATTTCAAATAACATTAAAACTAGACTTTCGATCAAGCAATGCAATTAGACAAATAAATTCAGTATTATTCAAAATCAATTTTCCTTTCTTAAAATTCAAAATATGACAATTAGCATTTCAATTACTTGAACAAATAATTAATAACATGTAATAACTAACGTGCAAATTAAAAGCAACCCTTACAACTTGTTTCCAATAAGAATAGCAAGGTCAAATCAATTCAATCAATGCAATATGAAATGTGAGCTCGGCATCAATTCCATAACAATTCAAATATCAATGTATAGCAAAAGCCGACTCATTTGGTTGGACAATTACCTAATATGCAAGTCTGGTTTATCACAAGTCAATCATTTCAGTCATTTCCTTCAGATACCGCGAACCACCCTATAGATGGATGCCAACGGCCAATTCAATCATACATAATTCAATCAATTAAATCATCAAAATGTACAAGCAAGCTGGGAACACTCACACTCCGGTCCATTCCAGACTAGACCTACTGAGTCCCGGTACATAAGCGCTTATTACACGGTGCTTGGTAGGATGGGTCATGACTCCACCTCCAAACATTACGAGTGTCTATCTCAACCACACAAGTTGTACTTACCTCAATCAAATCACATTTCAATCGGATACCATTCAATATGTCATTTTCCAACATTTCAATCGGATACCATTCAATATGCCACTTTCCAATCATGCATCAATATACAATTTCACAAAATGATCTCATGAACAAAATTCCAATTATGAATTCAGAATGCATAATGATAATAATAATAATAATAATAATAATAATAATAATAATAATAATAATAACAATAATAATAATAATCAGAATACATATCACATATAATTAAAACTCAAGTGAAATCCGTACCTGAGCAAGGCAAAATCCAAAGCAAAAGCAAGCAAGCAAGCAAGCAAAATAATTCTACAGTGGCTCTGTCAAGTCAGCTGCTCCTAATTCCGACACATAACCACCCAACTCTAAAACAAATATAAATCTCCTTTTAATTTTATAACACCTAATGTATGCTACTTATAATTTTTATAAATTAGAAACTATACTACCATGCATATATGTCATGATTATACCATGCATTTACTAGACTCAATAATCGTAAGTATTGCAACTCAATTGGTACGATTCGAGTACCAATTATACATCTCATCTCACATGCAATACTCATGTAAATGCTAATACACTATTTATTAGAATCTATTATGCTTACCTTTCCAATCAATTCAAATAAATATCATTAGTTATTTTAGAAATCATTTTTCTTTCCTTAATGTATACATGCATGCACGATATGCGTGTCGATTAAGGTTTAAGGCCAAACCCTAATCCAAATCCAATATAATCCCTTTTTCATAATCAACCCTTAAAATCCATAAAAATCAATATTACAACACGATTAATAATCATCCAACCCACATGCATGACATGCAAAACCTTATATTTACCCTTTATATACATGCATCTATTTATACTAAAAATAAATGCAATAATTAAATCCATGCCATATGCTTAATAATTCCTATCATGCATAAAATTCCCAATTATCCAACATTTATCAAAGCAATCAATCCATTCATCAATCGATGACATAACAACACGTGCATTCAATCCAACACAAATTCCCATTACTCAAATTACACAAACTAATTAGATTTCGTGAAATTCTCGATAAACCCTAGAAATCCAACACACACGCAATTGACAAGAAAATTGCAAAGATAGCTATATATATACCACAAATCAAAGAAAATACTTACTTAATTTCGGCCAAAGACCGATGACGCGAGAAAACGAGCCGAAATCGCTATTTCTCGATTTTCACCACTTATCCCCGACAAAACCTTGCAAGTCCACTTGGAAATCGATGGAGAGGACCCCAGAGTGCTCCAGCTCGAACGGCGGCCAAAACCGACGAGTTCGCTCCATTTCCCTAAAAACTTCCGTCGAGAAATACGACGAGGAGAGGCCACCAATCGACGATCCGAAGGTAGATGGTGCAAGAGAACGGTGAGGCGAACGCGTGGATACTTCGATCCGGTGAAATGACGGAGAAATGGTGGATTTGGGTTTGAGGGGGGGGTGCTTCGGTTTTGTTGGAGAAAGAGAGGCTGGCGCCTCTCTGTTGGTTGCCCACGTAAAGAAACAGGGAGAGAGAGAGATGGGTTTTTGTTTCCGATTTTTTTTTTTTCAAAATTTAGAAATTCCCAATAAATCAAAAATCAATAGAATCCAATAAATCAAAAATCAATATTCTATGCGTAAAACATTATGCAACAAAAGAAAAATAACTAATTTTTTTATAATGCCAACTAAAAATTTAGAAATTTTCATATTCTTATTTTAAGAATACCAGTAATTATAAAAATTTAATTTCCAGCACAGAAATTATTCAAAATAAAACCAACCAAGTGCACCCAATTTTATATAATAAAAATAATTTCAGAAACAGTAAAAATTACGGGTGTCACAAAAGGATTAGGTGGGTCATCAATCACAGTATGATTTCTTCAAAATTCGCTTCACGAAGATCTTGAAGCATAGTAGAAGCAGGCATGGATCCACAAAAAAAAATTAAGCATGGACACAAAACTGGATAAGAAATAAAGAGAAGAAAAATTAGAGGTCATCTAGACGCAATAAAAAAAAATTAGTTCAGACACAATGCTAAAAATATATAACTGGGTCTTAATTTTCAGAGAACAAGTCTATAATCGCAGATGACGGATTCATTCGTTAGTCGTGGCTGATTTTAGTCTATGAAAAGTGTGAACCTTCTGTAAATTTTGTAGCGCATGTCCTCTGTATAAATTTGAATTTGGTTTATGGTTGACACTTGACACTTATTATGAAGTTTTAATGTTTTATATGTTGTTCACTTTTTTTAATCAGAAAACTATAGACGCAATGAGCATTACAAAAGTTACGTGCGGCGAATTACATAATAAAGTCGAGCATATACATTAATAACCAATTAACCACCCAAATTTTTAATACAGCTGAAAGGCAGAGCACGTAAATATAGTCTTTAGTAAGTTGGTATGTTTGAGAATTAGTGTCATTTTATTAATCTAATATTTTACTGGAATAAAACTAATTTTCTTCAAATTAGTGTTATTCAGAACCACAAGAATTGTAAACTTTTCGAAAATTAGATCATTCGAATTAATTTTGAACTACAGACGAATGTAGCTATCGAACTCGAAATATTCGCAAACAGGTGGTGCACACGATGTTCATCAATTTGTATGCTTAATTTTGTGGTCCAGTTCAAGACGCGAAACACACGATGTTTTCACATCATGATTGCAATTGCAAAATACATGAAATATTGGGCTTGATTCGTATCCAATAGTCTCGAACTCTCTATGGCATTTTTCTTTTTCGTGAAATTTGTCAACATTTGCAGCATATTCAACTTACCTAGTGCAACCTTGGAACAGAATATGTAGTGCGTTGTGGACTTGTGATCTGTGGAGTGGAACCCACCTTTTACTCTGTTCTTTGCCTATAAGACATTTCTACGACTTTGTAAGCAGTTTATTTGTTAACTCAAAATTTTCATATTTCGTTGTATACTAAAACACATTATTATTTAAATAATGATTTCCCGAAATCTTAGAAAAACTAAAAGGCATGATGTCGTCACAACTTACTACACTTGCTAGAATATTTTCTGATATCTACAGTTGAGCGTCATAAGAGTTCATGAAATTTGATCCAATTCATCATATAATCTTGAACTATAAAAATTCAAAATAATTTAATAAATTTATGCATAAGTTAAAAAGGTAATCACAATATATATATAATATCAATGATAGAAAATAAAAAGAAAACATTTCTGTACCAGCTAAAAATTATAATTACATTACACAAATAAGGATTAGAAATATCTGACTAAATCTACAAGGCAACTTTGCGAAAACAAAGACCTTGTAACGAACAACTGAAATATAACCTTATTTCAGGTACACGCCTACAATAATACTAGCACATATAAACCATTCAACCCAATTCCTCGGTCACAAAGGCACCAAAAAGAAATATTTTGCACGTGCTGCTCTCAATTTAAGGCAAAATTTGCCCAAGTGAACAAAATGTTTTACCATTCAGTTAAACATCAATAAACAATTAACAGCGCATGCAACACAAGTCAACATTACAAGAATGGCACAAATTACAAGAAAACACAAAGATCAAAACCCTTTGCTCATGGTGAGAACTATATGCCTATTAGATATGTGCCAATAATCTAAATTTCCCTTCGGCCTAATAAATAATCTATGTTTAATCACTGAAACATCCTCATGAAGTTGTTTGCATACGCCATTGGCTTCACATCGGGATGCGGCTGAAAAAAGATTTCCACATTAGTAACTAGTTTTGTTCTTCCATTGCCAGCATATTGAAGATTTGGCACTATTAATAACTTCAAGCCTCATTGAAAGAATGGGCGGATTAATACAAGTACCATACACATGGTGATACCAGTTAGGATTATCATGCAGGAATTTGACTCTGTATCACCAAAAACACTATGGTGCCGGTGAATATGAAGCTTACCTTACTACAAATCAAATTCCTTTCAAAAGTTTCAAAGGGTCAAAAATGTTAACAGGTTGACGCTATACCTTACCAACTAGATTTTAAACAGAGCTGGGGCTGGTAATTGTTGACCAAGACTGAGATGTTAACACAACAAACCCAGTTTAGAAAGACTTGCTTAGTCAGGTTTTGCGGGTGTACCACTTACTATTGCTCAACCAGCTTGCAGGTTAAGTCCAGCCAGGTCAGTGAGATTAAGGTCATGAACCAATAGGCATCCTTTTGATTTGATTTATAGGCCTTTTTAATTAAAAGGACCACCATAAAATAGTTTTCACCCAGAAAAATGATAAGGGCTAGAGAACCCAATCTCGAACCAGTTATATGACCTTTTATGAGTCCAGTCAATAGAAATTATGCTACAGACCAGTTAGAACCCAATCTCGAACCAATTATTTGACCTTCTATGAGTCTAGTGAAAAGAATTTGGCTGTTATAAAGAAATTAACTAAGCTCTAAGGACCACGAACAAACACATACCACGGCAGCGAAGGTCTTAATGTCTGGCTTCAGCTCTGGAGCCGTTAAACGAATGTAAGCTCCCTTGTTGCCCATCTAGCAAACAATACAAAAAAAGGATAAGAAAAGAAAAACATTACAACTTAGTCCATTCAATGACTGACATGTAGAACATTAGTACTCACGAACCTCCCAGAACTGCGCTTTCAGCAGCTTAATCAGTACTATTCAATTCCATTGCATAGATTGTAATCATAAGTGGTTCCTCTTAAGTATTTAGCAATTTTTACAATGGAAATTTATTGTATGAAAGGTGACATAAACTTTGGTGAGGTTATCTCCTTCATAAATGTGTATTGCCTAGAATAGACTAAAGATACAGACATTCAGTCCCAACGAACTCCCATACAGCTGACCTTACCATGCTTGCAAAATGGGAACGTTAGTGCAAGTTAGGGATTAGGTAGAGTTCAATTCATAATTAAGATGACAGTAAAGTAAAACATAGATTAGCTCTCAACTTTCAACTAATACGGTTATTGCACTACTTGGTTTCACACATTTGGCAGCATATATTCACAATGATACCTGATCACAATAATTTGGGGCAGAGAAAACAGTGATAAGTTTCCCGTCATGATCTATCTCATACCCTTCATCTTTAACTTCATGTGATCTCACCACAAGACCTAGATTAAATTATGAGACAATAAACACTTTTAGAAATATCGAAACCATAATTAAGTATTTAGCTAGCGAAAAAAATTCCAATATGTTACCTAGTCATTTGGGTCATACCAATTAATTCAAACTGATATATCAGTCCTGCTTAGCTTTCCTTCTGTTATATTGGGGTCTTTGTGCAAGAACCATGCTTATTTGAGGCTTAAATAATAGTGGGTACTCTTTCATTAGATGGGATCAATAAAAGTGTCCTCAGATAATTCAATTTCAAACATCTGTTTCATGAGAGCCATTTGAGTTGGCTTTTCAGGTAGAGGTCAAATGTCTCCGACACTTATTTTCAGACATTTAAGGCCCTAGAGAAAACACCAAGTTAGATCTAACGTTTTAGAAAAAACAGTTACTGACTTAGACTATTGTCTTCTAAAAACCGTTTGGTAACATCACCACCAAAGGAAAGACCAACACCACGTTTGCTGGGGCCTCTGCCAGGCTGAGGCTGAGGATCACTCCACAATATCTCACACATTAAACCTGAAAGAGAAAATCATGAGTAAGATATTAGCCAAATTACAGAAATAATAACCTCAAATTTTAAAAGCCACCATCTGTGTGGCAATATTTCAGACTAACATTTTTCAGATTTTATTTTGGAATTTTTTGTTTTATTTTTTTAACTACTTTTCAATTTTATTCAATTTAAATTTAGTGTATGTTATTACAATAGTACCATTATCATCGCCAGTACTTTTGAGGAAGGATCTTTTTGAGGAGGTTTTCTTTAATAAATCTAAACGAACACAACAGATGTATGCAAGATTATCAAAAGGTAAGCTAATTAAATTTTACATATAGGCCATACATTAAAATTAAATAAAACTGGATCAAGCATCAACCCAGAACTGCAATGCTAATCTTCTTCATTTGAGAAATTGCACTCACAATTTGGGCTTGTAAGAAGCCCATTCAAAGTAATTAAGCTAAGTTTAAAATAAAGAACCAAAATTTATTACACAAAATGGGGATAATAAATAAAGTAATGGGCTCACCTTCCTCAGGAGGCTCGCAGAAGCGGTCAATGGAACGAATTTCATCAAGCTTGACACCGTCGGTGCTGAAGAGGCCACCATGCACCACAAATACCTTGCCATTGATCACATGAGCCAGTGGTAGGTAGCAAAAGACCTCTGCAAACAGCTCCACAAAGATATCACTCAGCTTTGACCGTACCTCCCCCTCAAACCCATAGATCTTATTCATTCCTCTACTCTCATGGTTCCCCCGAGCCAGATACATCGCTGCATCAAACAAATAATCGAGAGAAAGAAGGTATATTACAAATCATAACACTCAAATAAAAATGAACATCAGGAAATGTTGGGCCCAATAGTACACATTTGTTGCAGATGAAAGAAAAAACATTTGAATTTCAACCCTTTTGTTCAGTCATTCTCCATACCTGAAATGATTTCTTATATCAAATTATCTAACAATAATTAAAAGGTCTTTTATCATGTTTATTGCCTTTGCTCATTCAAGTGTTATACCATACAAATATGATAACAAATATGTCATTAAAATTTATTTGTCCTAGTCAGTTTTGGTAAATCATTAGCAATCCTAGTTGAGAAAACAAAACTCCATTCTTGACAGAAGCAGCAAACAAAGAAAAACAAGTAAATAGACAAATGAATCGACAAAATAGTTAGACAAGGAAAAGACCTACCATTAGGATACAAGCACTTGAAAGCAAAAAGTGTGAGAATAACTTCAACAGAGAAAGAGCCTCTGTCCACAAAATCACCATTGAATAAATAGGGATTCTCTTCTGAAGGCAACCCGTTCAGCTCAAATATGTTTAATAGATCATAATACTACAACAAAGATTGACCAAATGTTAAATTTTTTAAGAACTGACAATTATATATCACAATGACAGGGCAATTTCATATAGGCCCTGATCAAAATCCCATTTTTTTAACATGGGATTTCATTTCATTTGACTGGAAAATTTGTGTAAAAAATGAACGAATTTGGTTGGAATTTCCATGTCCCAATGAAATCAATTGAATTGAATTGAAATGAAATGAAATGAAATCCCACGTAAAAAACATTTTGATCAGGGCCATAATCTTGGCTAATGCCCCAAAAGTAAGTGTAGTTATATGTGATGGGTCATATGGAATGACAAAAACAATTACAGTGTCCTTTAACCTTAAGTAAAGGTAAATATTCTTTGAAGAAAAATTTCGACACTGCAGGTTGTTTTGTAGAGTATGCATGGTATCTATCATTTCCTATCCAGTGTTAAAATGTATGACATATTGACATTCAAAAGTTTCCAACAAGTACAAATCAAATTGCTGCTATCAATAATAAGTTACCAGATTAATAAAAAGATCATCTTCAACACATTCATGCTATATTTGTAGAGGGACGAAATGGAGGGATAAAGATATAGCTGTCATTCCATGTTCAGAGATAAAAGAGTTATCGCTCATCCCTCCGTTTCACCATTCCACTAAACACAACATAAGGCTGAAATAGCATTTCATTTTTTGTGCTATAGCTTTCTGATTCCATTACTAAGATAAAACCATGCTAGGAAAGCTGAGGCACAAGCATTCCATGGGCGATGAAATTGATAAGAAGTTAAGAACTAAAAAAAACAATTTTCTCAGGTCACAAGTTATGAAACACAGTAAAATACCATTCTATCAAATATTCATTTAAACCTTATGAACTATGCCTAATTAAGTATACCATCACTTGGGCAACTAAAACAATATAAGCCAAGGAAATAGTAAAAAATGCAGGAACGGTGCAAGGAAAAATTGAATATCAAATGAAAAAAAAATTGTAAGAATTATCTAACCTGTCCATGTACATCGCCACATATCGTAAAATGATGACCATCTGGGACAGCAACATCCACAAGAGAAGGCATTGCCTTTAGCAATTCTCTGGCTTGCAAAACTATCTGATATGCATATCTGCGTATAACCAAGAAACACAACTAAAATCACAGATGTGCAACCAAATGAGTTTCTACGAATGGCTGGTAGCCAGAAGCATTTATTTGTGAGATTCTTGTTTTTTGGTATATATCCTCAGCTGCCCCGACAACACTCCGACTTTCAGAATTGATCACAAACAGTGATACAATAGCAAATACTAAGGTACCTCTTATGAATGCATTTCTGCTTCTTGAAGTCCTCCATCATGTGCTTCACAAAATCAAGTGTTACCGCATCACCCTCTATTCTAGCCCCAGTATATTGTGCATCTACCTCTGTTAAATCAAAAATAAAATAAAAGAAGACAGCCGCGGTCAAAAATAGAAAAAAGAAAACCAAAATTATATAAGTCGAGTAATCCATGTTACCCGGAGAAGGCTGTTTCCCTGCTGCACCTTTATACAATATGTGTTTAATACGGATACGCATTTGAATGTTTATCGGATATGCCAGCTGGCATATTAAATATTACAATATTTAATTTCCAGCCGTTATGGTCAACAAAATTTCTCGATAAATGTAACCACACAGAAAGAAAAACAGTTTTACATAAACGCCCACTGGATGGAAAGACCTTTTAGCAGCCTAAGTCATAATATAGAGGGACGGAAGGACAGGAGAGCCAAATTGCCACTTTTGGGACTAAAGATGCGCTACCGGTGCTCTAATTTGCTCCGGATTACTAGTTACCAAATAAAATTATTATAACTTTTACGTTCCAGTCCACATATTTTTTATAATCATGTCAGAGTTTAATGTTTCTATGTTTTGTCCCTTGAAACCTTTTTCCCAATATGCTGTACATAGTTCCAGCCAACTAAGTCTAATCAACCCAAATAATTTGCACAAATAAAATTGTAAGTTTTTAAGCATTCTCTAAGCATTCATTTGTTAACATTTAAAAGAAGACACAAATAAAAACTTGGGTAACCACAATAAATATAAAAAAATGCACCCTACAACTGGAAATTGTGCATCACCATATCTGCATCGACATGTCAATACTTGTATATATAAGATGCATCGATGCCAACATAAGGACTAGAAATATATAAATAGAAGTATTTTATCCTTGGATATTAACAAATGTGTATCGTAATGTCCATATATGTCAGATCCAATACTCATGAAGTCATAACGTCTCTTATCCATTCAACATGGGAACAAAAATTACCTATGCATTTGTAATCAATCGTATCAGCAACTGAACGTCTTTCAGAATCCTGCACGGAAATGGCCTCCTCAAATTTAATCTTCTGCACTGCTTTCTCACACTCCTTTAGCTTTCTGCTAGCATCTGGATCATTCGGGCAGAGCCTTTTCAACTGTCCCAAGTTAAGGGTGAAAACAGTGTGAGATTTACGGTTGCTGCTACCCCCATAGGTACCGAAAAGCACCATGCAGGTTTAAACCCTAACCCCCCCCCCTCCCGGGGGGAAAAAAGACTAACATAACAATAAGAGCTGATCTGAACACGTGGCATATCCTGAATCAAGAGTTCCCAAAAGAAAAAAGCACGCACACAGAGGAGATTGCACTGAGGTAAACACGCATGAGAAAAGAATGAGTGATCTCAAAAGAAACTCAAGTTCTTTCTATCATCTTTCAATGTAATTACACATTGACCATCCTAAAAAACCTTGAAAATTACCAACAAAGCTTTTCTACAAATTAAAACTGAGAAAAACAAAAAAGAAATTATCCAAACTATGGCATGCTCAAATCAATTGGTTCCTAGCTAAGAGATATCTGGTTAGAATATAATTGCATTTGGAGTTACAAATTACAGGTTAACCAACATGACTAGAACTAAAAGAACAGCTGCAAATCAAAACTAATAAACTTTCAAATTCAATTATTATACCTGTACTTCAATACAACACAGACAGGTCAAACAAGAGATTAAACAGGAACCAACTTGCACTATCCAAAATCACTATATATGATAATAAGACCTAGAAAGTTACAACCTGTTGGAAATCCTTCAATGCCTCCTTAAATTTTCCCATTGCAAGGTGTGCAACACCTCGCCTATAATAGCCCTGCCATAAAATTATGGAAATTTAATTCAATATTTATTCTTGATTCACATAGAAGAGTGCTGGCACCAGTTGCATGTCAACTTCAAAAAATATGCATTCAGGTTTAGTCCATGTACTCTTGCCCCAAGCATTTTCCAAGTTTAAACAGTTTCAAGTCTAAGGTCACCATAAAGCCTACAACTTCGATAGAAATTATAAGCCTGACTAACATTGAATTTACCAGTTGGTTGTTATTTTGCAAGTACCAAAAAGTCAGTCAAAGACATCAAAAGAAAATGTTGGGGGTGCTGGCAATTCCGATGTAATATATATTGCAATTTACACAAACACAGACAACAAGTGTATATAGTGCATAAAATTTGAGTACCAATAGCTTCAAACTAACCTTAGAGTACCGAGGATCAACCTCAATTGCCTTGGTAGCATCGTTAATTGCACTGCCATACTCCTCAAGTTTGGTGTGAGCAAAGGCCCGGTTAGCCCAATACACAGCATTAGACCCATTAAGCTCAATTGCCTCACTGTACAACTCTATTGCTTGAGAAAACTTGTTTGCTATAATCAAAAGTAAGTTAGACAATATTCAGGATTAAAAAGAATAATAATATAATTTAATATTCTAATTTGAAGATAGACTAGTCACCTAAACAACAAACCCAAGTTCTCTTGATAAGACCTTAGTTCTCAATTCAACCCAACTTTTACCTCAATTGCCTTAATTCTTGGTCTATATTATAAGTTTCCAGTCCACATCTGGTTCAAATTTGGATACCATGAGCAATTGCATTACCATTTCATGACATTTAAGAGCTTCCTTCAGCTAACTTTCTGTTTCAATAACCCTCTTATATATATCTGAAACCATACTGGTACCAAACCAATCAGGCTCACTAATGCCAATACAGCTGCCATTACTGTGCACCAAGGACCAATAGAAAGAGATCCCATGTGCCTTAAATATAATTCTTTATCTTTGCGTCAACATTTTATTTCTTATAACCTGCGTTCTACACAGAAGCCTTCCAAAAGTAGTAACCAGACAAAATAAATAAAGAATCTACAGAGGCAAAGGAAAATGATAATGGACCGCACAACCAAAATGCTTGCCGTGAAAAAGAAATCTGTCTCGGCAATGATTCCCAATTGAAGCAGATGATCAGTATTTTGTCCTTGGTGAACTATTTGGCTGATCACATTTTGAACTTTCTCAGCCAATTTCTTACTAAACAATCTATTATCATAAACTTCTTTATTTTTGTATACTACAAATTATAATAATTTTTTTGCTAAAGGACAATTCCATTTATCTTTGTACACATCAGCACATGTACAAAAATGATGATGTAGCAGTTTTCTCAGTTATTAGAGACCAGAGCCAAACACCTTAAATTTGATACATCAGTATGGGAGCTCACTAAAAGTAGAAGGACCATTTATGAAATACCAACCTAAAAAATTTAAAAAAAAAACGATAACTACAAATAAACAAATGGTGTGCACCTTTAAAAGCCTCATTTGCTGCGGTTTTGAGCTCCTCAGCTCGTTTCAGATTTGTGCTTTCATCTGTTCCACTCATTTTTTAGATCAGGACCAAACTTTCATGCAAACTTATTTACCCCAATTAATTAACCTACAATTGGAAGAAGTATCAATTACAGCTGAGTATTCACAAATTATCTGAATTTACTACTCTTTAATATTGAACAGTATCTCATAAACTTTATGCATTTGTATGGTCTACTTTTGGAGGATATTGGGGCAGATTTAAGCTTCAAATAGTGCACTGGTATCATTTGGGGATACCAGTTTATCGGGTTTTTCTAGATAATAAAGTAGTGCTATGCGTTGTTGTCTTTGAGATGGATACAAACTTATGTAATAATTCTAAGCTTTTTCATTATGCAATGAAAGAGTGGTGGGATAAAAACCCACTTGTTTCACAAAAAAAAATAAACTGATTTTACAACTAACTAAAAGAAAATTGCAAATTTGAATTGTTGTTCCAGTCACAAGTTTCAAGGACACTTCCATTATTGTTAAGCTACATCTTGTAAGCCTCCACTAACATCTCTAAAACTCATACTTTCCTCAGTTAACTCAATAATCAGCAACTAATCAAGAGATAACAATTTACCATTGTCTCTCTTTTGTGAAAGGGAGAGAGTAGTTTTGAAATAACCTGCTTGACTGGAACAAGATATCACGCACTCGAAGTCTGAGGAGAGAGACGGAGAGGAGACAGGAAGAGAGAGAGAGAGAGAGGTTTAGGGTTCCGAAATGGCGGAAGGAAAGTAGAGAGGCGCCGCACAAGGCACAACAGTAAATTAATTGTCTTTTTTTCTATAACGAAATTGAGATGACAAATCGTTGTCGGGTTCGGTTCGGTTCGGTTCGTTGTGGTCTGGTCTGGTACTTTTGTCAAGTTTTCAGTACTCATCTACTTGTGTGTGTTTACTGTTTAGAAATAAGAAAATCAGATAGAAAAAGAAGCTTTGCTTCTTTTGACTTGAAAATATATCTATAATAATATTGAGTTACTGAACAATTATGTTTTTTCTCCTTCGTTTTCAGGTTCACAATTAATTTCTTTGACCATTCAGCGATTGACTTTATTATTTTTAAGTCTTCTCATGTCTCCTGTAAAAGATTTTTTTTAAAGGAATCCTGAAAAATATTGTTGCTGTGGAAGGACAAAATGTTTGTTGTTAATAAAAATGTAAGATTAGTAAGATATAAAAAATTAAAATTAGTACTTTTAAACAAATTTGTGAACTTTCTTGCTTAACAAATTAGCTTACTAACAATAAAAGTTAGACTAACAATATGTATGCCAAGGATTAAATTTGCATCAAATGTCACGTACGTAGCATATGGGTTTGTGTCTAAAAGTTAGATACTGATGCTAATTTAGTAATTTTAATGAAAAGTAGAAAAAATTTAAAACATCAATTATAATATGGTAGAAACAATAACATTTTTTATGTTTACAATAGCGAGACACACTTCATTTAACTTTTAAAACGGTCGCTAATTCAATTTTTCGTTGGAATAATGGAACGATGTGATTTAATAGTTATCTATCGAACCATACATCAAATAATCAGTAATCCAAATTAACACAATTACACATCAATCCAAACATCACGAAACGAACATGCCCAATTGGAAAGCGTGTTTAGAAGTCGTTTTGTTTGCTTTTAGAAAGAACAGTCAAATTGTTTCTAAACTATGAGGAGGTTCTTGTGCCTCATTTTTTAATGTCACAAATGCCACAATTTTTTATTTATTATAAAATTTAAAATTTTAACATCTGATTCAAATTGTTGAACTCGTTCATTTTCACAAAGGATGTGTTGCTCGACATCTGAAATCTTTCTCCTAAATTATATGCTTAGCTCAACATCATGCCTAAACTAAATTTTGTCAAATTGATCTTAGCAGATCGGAAATTATTTTAATTTTGATTGTTATTATTTTATTGTGCTAGAATTGTCTGAAATAAAATTTACGAAGAGAGTGTGATATACTCATTTATCATTTGCAGCCCGGAAATAAAGAACATCAAATCAGGTTAACTATCTTTAAATATTTTTTGTTAAAATAGAGTCAAATTTAAAACGTCAATAGCCGAGGCAAAACAATGGATCCAATTGGAATCATTTACTCGTTTTTATTGCATTATAATTTATTTAATTTCGTTGGAAATTCTCATAAGGATATTGCTTTTTTAGTTTGTAGTTGGTCTAAATTTTAGCTTCAGGGTGTTCAATTGGGCCCACAGCTTCTTTGGCAGTTTTGCTATGTTAGAAATTTTTGCGTATTTGGAAATTATTACCAACCATCTCTTCTCCATGCATCATCCCGTGCCATTTAGTATTTTGAAAACTGTACCGAATACCGGAAAATTTCGATAATACCGGGAATCGGAACATTGTCTGAAACGGCGGTATCTAGTATTGTGAGTTAGACAATTTCGGAAAATAATGGGAAATATTGAATTTCGGCCATCTGGACGGTAAGGGTGTCGGTACGATTTTAAAAACACTGGTGTTATCGCGTTTGTATTTGTTCACTTTATTCACTTATATGTTCACTTTGTTTATTTTTTGTGTTCACTTTATTCAATTATGAATTAGATTTTATTTTTTTATTGTTGTTTAAATTTTTATATGCATATTGAACTTATTTGTTTGTATGTGTTTACTTTGATTATTTAAATATTCATTTTGTCTATTTTATATGTTCGCTTTGTTCAAGCGATAGCAAAATTGCAAATTGCAATTATCATATTTGTATTTTGTTTGTAGTTGTATAAATTTCAGCTTCATGGATAGGCTGGCAAACGTGCCAAACGCACACGGAATAAGCCCATTCTATTTATGACGAAACCAAATGCATTATTTCATTTCCGTTCCGTTTTTGAAACGGCAAAGAAAATTGGTGCCACATTCCGTTTCGTTTCTTTTCTGTTTTTCATTATAATTTCTTATTTTTGTGTTCCATTTCGATAAAACGGTATAATTATCCATTTCGCTTTTGTTTCATTTTTTTTAAACGTCAGGAAAAATTAGTGCCACATTTTCGTTTCATTTCTGAAAACGGAAGGGCAGCACGTTTTTTAATTCCGTTTTGACAGGCCTATTCATGGATGTTCAATTGGGCCCACAGCTTCTTTTGTTATGTTAGAAATTTATGACTTATACAATCCGCGTCAAAGCCCATATTCGAAAGGCCCATATGAGTTGATCAACTTTACCTAGTTTCCTGTAACCGGAAATTATTTTTAATATAATTTAAATAATAACAATTTGAATAATATCGTTGATTATTATTCAAAATATTAAAATTCTAAATTAGCCTTATATTAAGTAACATTATGTTTTTCAATTATTGATTGCATTAGACAAAAAATTCGAAAAATTAAATATGAAAAATTTAAATGAATTCGAATATTTAAATTTTTTTTTGTAAAAACAGTGTATAATTAATGTTTATAATATTCCAAGCTTAGTTTAATCGTTCTAATTATCTACTCATAATTTTAAATTAAAAATCGTTGCCTGAACCTCTGAATCCAATTTGAAATCTCTCATGTTTAATATTTTCGAATTTATATAATTTTTTTAAGATAAATTGGGGGTCAAGTAGGGATGAAAACGGAGCGGATAAAATCCGCTCCGAAAAATGCGAGTAATATCCAATTCGTATCCATATTCGTATTCATATCCGTCAAAAAAATATAGATGCGGATATGGTTTTGAGTTTTTTGACATTATCCGATCTGTATTCGTATCCGACATGGATATTATCCGTATCCGATAGATATTAATCCGTTTATCTGTATCTTTAAGGGCATAAGATGATTAATATAATTACTTATCTATATTAGAAAATACGTTTAATTAGATAATACTTAATTTTTATTAGATAAATTCTTTTACAATAATATTTTCATTTGGACTAGTAACATAAAATTATTTTTATTTTTTATTATTGAGACGATTATATATGATAACAACATTAAAATTATTTTTTTTCCTCTAATCATGATGATTACATATAATTAATATACTATTTTAATGTATGA
Source organism: Rhynchospora pubera (assembly GCA_028095005.1). Lineage (NCBI taxonomy): Eukaryota > Viridiplantae > Streptophyta > Magnoliopsida > Poales > Cyperaceae > Rhynchospora > Rhynchospora pubera. Next base: position 219,657,890 of record CM051462.1, on the reverse strand, counting down.
TGACATTTAAGGTAACATGATATGATTTGCATTGAATAATTAAATATACTGCTGGAATTCAAAATGTGGAAAGACTAAATTTATTGATCAATCCTATTAGATTTGTACTCATGTGGTGCTTGCAATTTTAGAAGGTCTCTTATTTGCTTTCACTTTTAGCATTTTATTTATGTGTTGAAAGTTTGAACCCAACAAATAAATTTGCTTACTTGGGTTTTAAAGAAGTTCACTTCTAAAGTTGTACATTGTAATCGAAGACAATGTTATCAGTATTATAAATAAAAACCCGTGGGCGTCCGCATCCTAAATTTTTTACTCTTCTCTACACGGCACGGATGGTTTTAATACATTAATATTTATTGATACATTAAACTATGTAACCGAGTGTGTTGCTGGCGGTAAAAGGTTATAAAGTGACCCGACACAGCTTGGATGTTTAAAATGAGTTAAAATGATTATAAAGCGCTGCTGACCCTCTCGCACTTGGCCTCTCATCTCTCCCCCCCTCTATCACCTCTTTTATACATCGCTGGATCCAGCCAACTGCCAACGACTCCACATCCGCCGACATGGCAAATCTCTTCTCCGGTGGTTCTTCTCCCTCCGCCACTTCCTCTCAGCCAAAGCCATCGTGGTGCCGGTGATGGTATTAATTGATCCCGCGTTCCTACTTGGATGCTCATCTGAACTCCTTCAATTTACCGAGAAGGACGGCAATAAAATTCTTTTTTTTGTACTTTCTTAGGTTTTGTTTTTCTCCGTAGCCTCCACAATACCACCACCTCTCCCTATTTCCTCTTTCTCCAATCTGCATCGCTTCTATGGCCCTCATGTACATCGCCTTTTGATAGAGAAGATTAGAAGGTCCTGAGTTGCCGAGTCTCTCTATCTCAAGTTTATTTGGAAAGTTTCATTGGCCAATTCATCAAGTTTAAAACTACGCTTGCACGCATCCACCACTTCAACTTTGGTTGACTGCAAATCATCACTTACATACGTTGCAAGAGTTCACCTCCATCTCTCAACTTGACATTTGCAACCCCCGTAAGTCTTTCCCTTTCTTGATAAATTTTGGTTCTTATGCTATATCTTCTCTCTTCCTTTCAAATTCTTAATCTGGAAATTTTCTAGGGTTTGCTTTGCCTCTCTATTTCGTATTTCTCAAGAATTATTAGATGGCATTTGAATTTTTTATTGTAGATAAACCATGGTCATATACATCTTCTGTAAAATTTTCAGAATTTTTGGACATACGGATTAATTATAACAAATTTTTGTAGTCAAGCGAATTAAATTCAGGAATCCGTACCAGTAAATGTGTCTGAAGTCTTATGGCCTAAATCTCTAAGAAAGAGACGTCTAAACTTTCTCCAAAAATTACAGTAACTGTATCTTGATGTCTATTTTTAGATCTAAAAATTTCAAAATCAAATTCCAAACAGTGAATAGATGAAAATTCGAAAATCGAGGTGAGGTCTGATTGTACTGGAAAAGAGATACCAGTAAAATGGTCTGATTTTCATGCACAAATTGCAGTGTGGAGACTAACTCTTGGGCCTGTACAGAAAATCACGAGTGTATTTATCAGGTCAATATTGCAATAGCTCCAGCAAAGCATTATGTACAGACTGAAAGTTTGATACTATTAACAAATTTCTTCCGCAAGTGTAATTGGTGAAAATACTTTACAATGTAAGACTGGGTAAATGTACAAACAGCAAGTAATGGTACCAACCTTAATGTAATCATCCAATCTAATTAGTATGTCATAGAAGTTCAGTTAGGTACATCTAGCTGCCATCCCAAACCTGTCAGAGTTATATGATTATATTTCTGCATATGTGACTCAATATGTTGGCATGGCATCCCAATTTCTGATTATATTTCTGTATTTGTGTAGGTTCTTAATGAATATCAGAAAGCATTTGGAGATTCATGGAAAGTAGCCAAATCCGATGCAATCCAACGAACCTCCCAGAACTGCGCTTTCAGCAGCTTAATCAGTACTATTCAATTCCATTGCATAGATTGTAATCATAAGTGGTTCCTCTTAAGTATTTAGCAATTTTTACAATGGAAATTTATTGTATGAAAGGTGACATAAACTTTGGTGAGGTTATCTCATTCATAAATGTGTATTGCCTAGAATAGACTAAAGATACAGACATTCAGTCCCAACGAACTCCCATACAGCTGACCTTACCATGCTTGCAAAATGGGAACGTTAGTGCAAGTTAGGGATTAGGTAGAGTTCAATTCATAATTAAGATGACAGTAAAGTAAAACATAGATTAGCTCTCAACTTTCAACTAATACGGTTATTGCACTACTTGGTTTCACACATTTGGCAGCATATATTCACAATGATACCTGATCACAATAATTTGGGGCAGAGAAAACAGTGATAAGTTTCCCGTCATGATCTATCTCATACCCTTCATCTTTAACTTCATGTGATCTCACCACAAGACCTAGATTAAATTATGAGACAATAAACACTTTTAGAAATATCGAAACCATAATTAAGTATTTAGCTAGCGAAAAAAATTCCAATATGTTACCTAGTCATTTGGGTCATACCAATTAATTCAAACTGATATATCAGTCCTGCTTAGCTTTCCTTCTGTTATATTGGGGTCTTTGTGCAAGAACCATGCTTATTTGAGGCTTAAATAATAGTGGGTACTCTTTCATTAGATGGGATCAATAAAAGTGTCCTCAGATAATTCAATTTCAAACATCTGTTTCATGAGAGCCATTTGAGTTGGCTTTTCAGGTAGAGGTCAAATGTCTCCGACACTTATTTTCAGACATTTAAGGCCCTAGAGAAAACACCAAGTTAGATCTAACGTTTTAGAAAAAACAGTTACTGACTTAGACTATTGTCTTCTAAAAACCGTTTGGTAACATCACCACCAAAGGAAAGACCAACACCACGTTTGCTGGGGCCTCTGCCAGGCTGAGGCTGAGGATCACTCCACAATATCTCACACATTAAACCTGAAAGAGAAAATCATGAGTAAGATATTAGCCAAATTACAGAAATAATAACCTCAAATTTTAAAAGCCACCATCTGTGTGGCAATATTTCAGACTAACATTTTTCAGATTTTATTTTGGAATTTTTTGTTTTATTTTTTTAACTACTTTTCAATTTTATTCAATTTAAATTTAGTGTATGTTATTACAATAGTACCATTATCATCGCCAGTACTTTTGAGGAAGGATCTTTTTGAGGAGGTTTTCTTTAATAAATCTAAACGAACACAACAGATGTATGCAAGATTATCAAAAGGTAAGCTAATTAAATTTTACATATAGGCCATACATTAAAATTAAATAAAACTGGATCAAGCATCAACCCAGAACTGCAATGCTAATCTTCTTCATTTGAGAAATTGCACTCACAATTTGGGCTTGTAAGAAGCCCATTCAAAGTAATTAAGCTAAGTTTAAAATAAAGAACCAAAATTTATTACACAAAATGGGGATAATAAATAAAGTAATGGGCTCACCTTCCTCAGGAGGCTCGCAGAAGCGGTCAATGGAACGAATTTCATCAAGCTTGACACCGTCGGTGCTGAAGAGGCCACCATGCACCACAAATACCTTGCCATTGATCACATGAGCCAGTGGTAGGTAGCAAAAGACCTCTGCAAACAGCTCCACAAAGATATCACTCAGCTTTGACCGTACCTCCCCCTCAAACCCATAGATCTTATTCATTCCTCTACTCTCATGGTTCCCCCGAGCCAGATACATCGCTGCATCAAACAAATAATCGAGAGAAAGAAGGTATATTACAAATCATAACACTCAAATAAAAATGAACATCAGGAAATGTTGGGCCCAATAGTACACATTTGTTGCAGATGAAAGAAAAAACATTTGAATTTCAACCCTTTTGTTCAGTCATTCTCCATACCTGAAATGATTTCTTATATCAAATTATCTAACAATAATTAAAAGGTCTTTTATCATGTTTATTGCCTTTGCTCATTCAAGTGTTATACCATACAAATATGATAACAAATATGTCATTAAAATTTATTTGTCCTAGTCAGTTTTGGTAAATCATTAGCAATCCTAGTTGAGAAAACAAAACTCCATTCTTGACAGAAGCAGCAAACAAAGAAAAACAAGTAAATAGACAAATGAATCGACAAAATAGTTAGACAAGGAAAAGACCTACCATTAGGATACAAGCACTTGAAAGCAAAAAGTGTGAGAATAACTTCAACAGAGAAAGAGCCTCTGTCCACAAAATCACCATTGAATAAATAGGGATTCTCTTCTGAAGGCAACCCGTTCAGCTCAAATATGTTTAATAGATCATAATACTACAACAAAGATTGACCAAATGTTAAATTTTTTAAGAACTGACAATTATATATCACAATGACAGGGCAATTTCATATAGGCCCTGATCAAAATCCCATTTTTTTAACATGGGATTTCATTTCATTTGACTGGAAAATTTGTGTAAAAAATGAACGAATTTGGTTGGAATTTCCATGTCCCAATGAAATCAATTGAATTGAATTGAAATGAAATGAAATGAAATCCCACGTAAAAAACATTTTGATCAGGGCCATAATCTTGGCTAATGCCCCAAAAGTAAGTGTAGTTATATGTGATGGGTCATATGGAATGACAAAAACAATTACAGTGTCCTTTAACCTTAAGTAAAGGTAAATATTCTTTGAAGAAAAATTTCGACACTGCAGGTTGTTTTGTAGAGTATGCATGGTATCTATCATTTCCTATCCAGTGTTAAAATGTATGACATATTGACATTCAAAAGTTTCCAACAAGTACAAATCAAATTGCTGCTATCAATAATAAGTTACCAGATTAATAAAAAGATCATCTTCAACACATTCATGCTATATTTGTAGAGGGACGAAATGGAGGGATAAAGATATAGCTGTCATTCCATGTTCAGAGATAAAAGAGTTATCGCTCATCCCTCCGTTTCACCATTCCACTAAACACAACATAAGGCTGAAATAGCATTTCATTTTTTGTGCTATAGCTTTCTGATTCCATTACTAAGATAAAACCATGCTAGGAAAGCTGAGGCACAAGCATTCCATGGGCGATGAAATTGATAAGAAGTTAAGAACTAAAAAAAACAATTTTCTCAGGTCACAAGTTATGAAACACAGTAAAATACCATTCTATCAAATATTCATTTAAACCTTATGAACTATGCCTAATTAAGTATACCATCACTTGGGCAACTAAAACAATATAAGCCAAGGAAATAGTAAAAAATGCAGGAACGGTGCAAGGAAAAATTGAATATCAAATGAAAAAAAAATTGTAAGAATTATCTAACCTGTCCATGTACATCGCCACATATCGTAAAATGATGACCATCTGGGACAGCAACATCCACAAGAGAAGGCATTGCCTTTAGCAATTCTCTGGCTTGCAAAACTATCTGATATGCATATCTGCGTATAACCAAGAAACACAACTAAAATCACAGATGTGCAACCAAATGAGTTTCTACGAATGGCTGGTAGCCAGAAGCATTTATTTGTGAGATTCTTGTTTTTTGGTATATATCCTCAGCTGCCCCGACAACACTCCGACTTTCAGAATTGATCACAAACAGTGATACAATAGCAAATACTAAGGTACCTCTTATGAATGCATTTCTGCTTCTTGAAGTCCTCCATCATGTGCTTCACAAAATCAAGTGTTACCGCATCACCCTCTATTCTAGCCCCAGTATATTGTGCATCTACCTCTGTTAAATCAAAAATAAAATAAAAGAAGACAGCCGCGGTCAAAAATAGAAAAAAGAAAACCAAAATTATATAAGTCGAGTAATCCATGTTACCCGGAGAAGGCTGTTTCCCTGCTGCACCTTTATACAATATGTGTTTAATACGGATACGCATTTGAATGTTTATCGGATATGCCAGCTGGCATATTAAATATTACAATATTTAATTTCCAGCCGTTATGGTCAACAAAATTTCTCGATAAATGTAACCACACAGAAAGAAAAACAGTTTTACATAAACGCCCACTGGATGGAAAGACCTTTTAGCAGCCTAAGTCATAATATAGAGGGACGGAAGGACAGGAGAGCCAAATTGCCACTTTTGGGACTAAAGATGCGCTACCGGTGCTCTAATTTGCTCCGGATTACTAGTTACCAAATAAAATTATTATAACTTTTACGTTCCAGTCCACATATTTTTTATAATCATGTCAGAGTTTAATGTTTCTATGTTTTGTCCCTTGAAACCTTTTTCCCAATATGCTGTACATAGTTCCAGCCAACTAAGTCTAATCAACCCAAATAATTTGCACAAATAAAATTGTAAGTTTTTAAGCATTCTCTAAGCATTCATTTGTTAACATTTAAAAGAAGACACAAATAAAAACTTGGGTAACCACAATAAATATAAAAAAATGCACCCTACAACTGGAAATTGTGCATCACCATATCTGCATCGACATGTCAATACTTGTATATATAAGATGCATCGATGCCAACATAAGGACTAGAAATATATAAATAGAAGTATTTTATCCTTGGATATTAACAAATGTGTATCGTAATGTCCATATATGTCAGATCCAATACTCATGAAGTCATAACGTCTCTTATCCATTCAACATGGGAACAAAAATTACCTATGCATTTGTAATCAATCGTATCAGCAACTGAACGTCTTTCAGAATCCTGCACGGAAATGGCCTCCTCAAATTTAATCTTCTGCACTGCTTTCTCACACTCCTTTAGCTTTCTGCTAGCATCTGGATCATTCGGGCAGAGCCTTTTCAACTGTCCCAAGTTAAGGGTGAAAACAGTGTGAGATTTACGGTTGCTGCTACCCCCATAGGTACCGAAAAGCACCATGCAGGTTTAAACCCTAACCCCCCCCCCTCCCGGGGGGAAAAAAGACTAACATAACAATAAGAGCTGATCTGAACACGTGGCATATCCTGAATCAAGAGTTCCCAAAAGAAAAAAGCACGCACACAGAGGAGATTGCACTGAGGTAAACACGCATGAGAAAAGAATGAGTGATCTCAAAAGAAACTCAAGTTCTTTCTATCATCTTTCAATGTAATTACACATTGACCATCCTAAAAAACCTTGAAAATTACCAACAAAGCTTTTCTACAAATTAAAACTGAGAAAAACAAAAAAGAAATTATCCAAACTATGGCATGCTCAAATCAATTGGTTCCTAGCTAAGAGATATCTGGTTAGAATATAATTGCATTTGGAGTTACAAATTACAGGTTAACCAACATGACTAGAACTAAAAGAACAGCTGCAAATCAAAACTAATAAACTTTCAAATTCAATTATTATACCTGTACTTCAATACAACACAGACAGGTCAAACAAGAGATTAAACAGGAACCAACTTGCACTATCCAAAATCACTATATATGATAATAAGACCTAGAAAGTTACAACCTGTTGGAAATCCTTCAATGCCTCCTTAAATTTTCCCATTGCAAGGTGTGCAACACCTCGCCTATAATAGCCCTGCCATAAAATTATGGAAATTTAATTCAATATTTATTCTTGATTCACATAGAAGAGTGCTGGCACCAGTTGCATGTCAACTTCAAAAAATATGCATTCAGGTTTAGTCCATGTACTCTTGCCCCAAGCATTTTCCAAGTTTAAACAGTTTCAAGTCTAAGGTCACCATAAAGCCTACAACTTCGATAGAAATTATAAGCCTGACTAACATTGAATTTACCAGTTGGTTGTTATTTTGCAAGTACCAAAAAGTCAGTCAAAGACATCAAAAGAAAATGTTGGGGGTGCTGGCAATTCCGATGTAATATATATTGCAATTTACACAAACACAGACAACAAGTGTATATAGTGCATAAAATTTGAGTACCAATAGCTTCAAACTAACCTTAGAGTACCGAGGATCAACCTCAATTGCCTTGGTAGCATCGTTAATTGCACTGCCATACTCCTCAAGTTTGGTGTGAGCAAAGGCCCGGTTAGCCCAATACACAGCATTAGACCCATTAAGCTCAATTGCCTCACTGTACAACTCTATTGCTTGAGAAAACTTGTTTGCTATAATCAAAAGTAAGTTAGACAATATTCAGGATTAAAAAGAATAATAATATAATTTAATATTCTAATTTGAAGATAGACTAGTCACCTAAACAACAAACCCAAGTTCTCTTGATAAGACCTTAGTTCTCAATTCAACCCAACTTTTACCTCAATTGCCTTAATTCTTGGTCTATATTATAAGTTTCCAGTCCACATCTGGTTCAAATTTGGATACCATGAGCAATTGCATTACCATTTCATGACATTTAAGAGCTTCCTTCAGCTAACTTTCTGTTTCAATAACCCTCTTATATATATCTGAAACCATACTGGTACCAAACCAATCAGGCTCACTAATGCCAATACAGCTGCCATTACTGTGCACCAAGGACCAATAGAAAGAGATCCCATGTGCCTTAAATATAATTCTTTATCTTTGCGTCAACATTTTATTTCTTATAACCTGCGTTCTACACAGAAGCCTTCCAAAAGTAGTAACCAGACAAAATAAATAAAGAATCTACAGAGGCAAAGGAAAATGATAATGGACCGCACAACCAAAATGCTTGCCGTGAAAAAGAAATCTGTCTCGGCAATGATTCCCAATTGAAGCAGATGATCAGTATTTTGTCCTTGGTGAACTATTTGGCTGATCACATTTTGAACTTTCTCAGCCAATTTCTTACTAAACAATCTATTATCATAAACTTCTTTATTTTTGTATACTACAAATTATAATAATTTTTTTGCTAAAGGACAATTCCATTTATCTTTGTACACATCAGCACATGTACAAAAATGATGATGTAGCAGTTTTCTCAGTTATTAGAGACCAGAGCCAAACACCTTAAATTTGATACATCAGTATGGGAGCTCACTAAAAGTAGAAGGACCATTTATGAAATACCAACCTAAAAAATTTAAAAAAAAAACGATAACTACAAATAAACAAATGGTGTGCACCTTTAAAAGCCTCATTTGCTGCGGTTTTGAGCTCCTCAGCTCGTTTCAGATTTGTGCTTTCATCTGTTCCACTCATTTTTTAGATCAGGACCAAACTTTCATGCAAACTTATTTACCCCAATTAATTAACCTACAATTGGAAGAAGTATCAATTACAGCTGAGTATTCACAAATTATCTGAATTTACTACTCTTTAATATTGAACAGTATCTCATAAACTTTATGCATTTGTATGGTCTACTTTTGGAGGATATTGGGGCAGATTTAAGCTTCAAATAGTGCACTGGTATCATTTGGGGATACCAGTTTATCGGGTTTTTCTAGATAATAAAGTAGTGCTATGCGTTGTTGTCTTTGAGATGGATACAAACTTATGTAATAATTCTAAGCTTTTTCATTATGCAATGAAAGAGTGGTGGGATAAAAACCCACTTGTTTCACAAAAAAAAATAAACTGATTTTACAACTAACTAAAAGAAAATTGCAAATTTGAATTGTTGTTCCAGTCACAAGTTTCAAGGACACTTCCATTATTGTTAAGCTACATCTTGTAAGCCTCCACTAACATCTCTAAAACTCATACTTTCCTCAGTTAACTCAATAATCAGCAACTAATCAAGAGATAACAATTTACCATTGTCTCTCTTTTGTGAAAGGGAGAGAGTAGTTTTGAAATAACCTGCTTGACTGGAACAAGATATCACGCACTCGAAGTCTGAGGAGAGAGACGGAGAGGAGACAGGAAGAGAGAGAGAGAGAGAGGTTTAGGGTTCCGAAATGGCGGAAGGAAAGTAGAGAGGCGCCGCACAAGGCACAACAGTAAATTAATTGTCTTTTTTTCTATAACGAAATTGAGATGACAAATCGTTGTCGGGTTCGGTTCGGTTCGGTTCGTTGTGGTCTGGTCTGGTACTTTTGTCAAGTTTTCAGTACTCATCTACTTGTGTGTGTTTACTGTTTAGAAATAAGAAAATCAGATAGAAAAAGAAGCTTTGCTTCTTTTGACTTGAAAATATATCTATAATAATATTGAGTTACTGAACAATTATGTTTTTTCTCCTTCGTTTTCAGGTTCACAATTAATTTCTTTGACCATTCAGCGATTGACTTTATTATTTTTAAGTCTTCTCATGTCTCCTGTAAAAGATTTTTTTTAAAGGAATCCTGAAAAATATTGTTGCTGTGGAAGGACAAAATGTTTGTTGTTAATAAAAATGTAAGATTAGTAAGATATAAAAAATTAAAATTAGTACTTTTAAACAAATTTGTGAACTTTCTTGCTTAACAAATTAGCTTACTAACAATAAAAGTTAGACTAACAATATGTATGCCAAGGATTAAATTTGCATCAAATGTCACGTACGTAGCATATGGGTTTGTGTCTAAAAGTTAGATACTGATGCTAATTTAGTAATTTTAATGAAAAGTAGAAAAAATTTAAAACATCAATTATAATATGGTAGAAACAATAACATTTTTTATGTTTACAATAGCGAGACACACTTCATTTAACTTTTAAAACGGTCGCTAATTCAATTTTTCGTTGGAATAATGGAACGATGTGATTTAATAGTTATCTATCGAACCATACATCAAATAATCAGTAATCCAAATTAACACAATTACACATCAATCCAAACATCACGAAACGAACATGCCCAATTGGAAAGCGTGTTTAGAAGTCGTTTTGTTTGCTTTTAGAAAGAACAGTCAAATTGTTTCTAAACTATGAGGAGGTTCTTGTGCCTCATTTTTTAATGTCACAAATGCCACAATTTTTTATTTATTATAAAATTTAAAATTTTAACATCTGATTCAAATTGTTGAACTCGTTCATTTTCACAAAGGATGTGTTGCTCGACATCTGAAATCTTTCTCCTAAATTATATGCTTAGCTCAACATCATGCCTAAACTAAATTTTGTCAAATTGATCTTAGCAGATCGGAAATTATTTTAATTTTGATTGTTATTATTTTATTGTGCTAGAATTGTCTGAAATAAAATTTACGAAGAGAGTGTGATATACTCATTTATCATTTGCAGCCCGGAAATAAAGAACATCAAATCAGGTTAACTATCTTTAAATATTTTTTGTTAAAATAGAGTCAAATTTAAAACGTCAATAGCCGAGGCAAAACAATGGATCCAATTGGAATCATTTACTCGTTTTTATTGCATTATAATTTATTTAATTTCGTTGGAAATTCTCATAAGGATATTGCTTTTTTAGTTTGTAGTTGGTCTAAATTTTAGCTTCAGGGTGTTCAATTGGGCCCACAGCTTCTTTGGCAGTTTTGCTATGTTAGAAATTTTTGCGTATTTGGAAATTATTACCAACCATCTCTTCTCCATGCATCATCCCGTGCCATTTAGTATTTTGAAAACTGTACCGAATACCGGAAAATTTCGATAATACCGGGAATCGGAACATTGTCTGAAACGGCGGTATCTAGTATTGTGAGTTAGACAATTTCGGAAAATAATGGGAAATATTGAATTTCGGCCATCTGGACGGTAAGGGTGTCGGTACGATTTTAAAAACACTGGTGTTATCGCGTTTGTATTTGTTCACTTTATTCACTTATATGTTCACTTTGTTTATTTTTTGTGTTCACTTTATTCAATTATGAATTAGATTTTATTTTTTTATTGTTGTTTAAATTTTTATATGCATATTGAACTTATTTGTTTGTATGTGTTTACTTTGATTATTTAAATATTCATTTTGTCTATTTTATATGTTCGCTTTGTTCAAGCGATAGCAAAATTGCAAATTGCAATTATCATATTTGTATTTTGTTTGTAGTTGTATAAATTTCAGCTTCATGGATAGGCTGGCAAACGTGCCAAACGCACACGGAATAAGCCCATTCTATTTATGACGAAACCAAATGCATTATTTCATTTCCGTTCCGTTTTTGAAACGGCAAAGAAAATTGGTGCCACATTCCGTTTCGTTTCTTTTCTGTTTTTCATTATAATTTCTTATTTTTGTGTTCCATTTCGATAAAACGGTATAATTATCCATTTCGCTTTTGTTTCATTTTTTTTAAACGTCAGGAAAAATTAGTGCCACATTTTCGTTTCATTTCTGAAAACGGAAGGGCAGCACGTTTTTTAATTCCGTTTTGACAGGCCTATTCATGGATGTTCAATTGGGCCCACAGCTTCTTTTGTTATGTTAGAAATTTATGACTTATACAATCCGCGTCAAAGCCCATATTCGAAAGGCCCATATGAGTTGATCAACTTTACCTAGTTTCCTGTAACCGGAAATTATTTTTAATATAATTTAAATAATAACAATTTGAATAATATCGTTGATTATTATTCAAAATATTAAAATTCTAAATTAGCCTTATATTAAGTAACATTATGTTTTTCAATTATTGATTGCATTAGACAAAAAATTCGAAAAATTAAATATGAAAAATTTAAATGAATTCGAATATTTAAATTTTTTTTTGTAAAAACAGTGTATAATTAATGTTTATAATATTCCAAGCTTAGTTTAATCGTTCTAATTATCTACTCATAATTTTAAATTAAAAATCGTTGCCTGAACCTCTGAATCCAATTTGAAATCTCTCATGTTTAATATTTTCGAATTTATATAATTTTTTTAAGATAAATTGGGGGTCAAGTAGGGATGAAAACGGAGCGGATAAAATCCGCTCCGAAAAATGCGAGTAATATCCAATTCGTATCCATATTCGTATTCATATCCGTCAAAAAAATATAGATGCGGATATGGTTTTGAGTTTTTTGACATTATCCGATCTGTATTCGTATCCGACATGGATATTATCCGTATCCGATAGATATTAATCCGTTTATCTGTATCTTTAAGGGCATAAGATGATTAATATAATTACTTATCTATATTAGAAAATACGTTTAATTAGATAATACTTAATTTTTATTAGATAAATTCTTTTACAATAATATTTTCATTTGGACTAGTAACATAAAATTATTTTTATTTTTTATTATTGAGACGATTATATATGATAACAACATTAAAATTATTTTTTTTCCTCTAATCATGATGATTACATATAATTAATATACTATTTTAATGTATGATGACATTTAAGGTAACATGATATGATTTGCATTGAATAATTAAATATACTGCTGGAATTCAAAATGTGGAAAGACTAAATTTATTGATCAATCCTATTAGATTTGTACTCATGTGGTGCTTGCAATTTTAGAAGGTCTCTTATTTGCTTTCACTTTTAGCATTTTATTTATGTGTTGAAAGTTTGAACCCAACAAATAAATTTGCTTACTTGGGTTTTAAAGAAGTTCACTTCTAAAGTTGTACATTGTAATCGAAGACAATGTTATCAGTATTATAAATAAAAACCCGTGGGCGTCCGCATCCTAAATTTTTTACTCTTCTCTACACGGCACGGATGGTTTTAATACATTAATATTTATTGATACATTAAACTATGTAACCGAGTGTGTTGCTGGCGGTAAAAGGTTATAAAGTGACCCGACACAGCTTGGATGTTTAAAATGAGTTAAAATGATTATAAAGCGCTGCTGACCCTCTCGCACTTGGCCTCTCATCTCTCCCCCCCTCTATCACCTCTTTTATACATCGCTGGATCCAGCCAACTGCCAACGACTCCACATCCGCCGACATGGCAAATCTCTTCTCCGGTGGTTCTTCTCCCTCCGCCACTTCCTCTCAGCCAAAGCCATCGTGGTGCCGGTGATGGTATTAATTGATCCCGCGTTCCTACTTGGATGCTCATCTGAACTCCTTCAATTTACCGAGAAGGACGGCAATAAAATTCTTTTTTTTGTACTTTCTTAGGTTTTGTTTTTCTCCGTAGCCTCCACAATACCACCACCTCTCCCTATTTCCTCTTTCTCCAATCTGCATCGCTTCTATGGCCCTCATGTACATCGCCTTTTGATAGAGAAGATTAGAAGGTCCTGAGTTGCCGAGTCTCTCTATCTCAAGTTTATTTGGAAAGTTTCATTGGCCAATTCATCAAGTTTAAAACTACGCTTGCACGCATCCACCACTTCAACTTTGGTTGACTGCAAATCATCACTTACATACGTTGCAAGAGTTCACCTCCATCTCTCAACTTGACATTTGCAACCCCCGTAAGTCTTTCCCTTTCTTGATAAATTTTGGTTCTTATGCTATATCTTCTCTCTTCCTTTCAAATTCTTAATCTGGAAATTTTCTAGGGTTTGCTTTGCCTCTCTATTTCGTATTTCTCAAGAATTATTAGATGGCATTTGAATTTTTTATTGTAGATAAACCATGGTCATATACATCTTCTGTAAAATTTTCAGAATTTTTGGACATACGGATTAATTATAACAAATTTTTGTAGTCAAGCGAATTAAATTCAGGAATCCGTACCAGTAAATGTGTCTGAAGTCTTATGGCCTAAATCTCTAAGAAAGAGACGTCTAAACTTTCTCCAAAAATTACAGTAACTGTATCTTGATGTCTATTTTTAGATCTAAAAATTTCAAAATCAAATTCCAAACAGTGAATAGATGAAAATTCGAAAATCGAGGTGAGGTCTGATTGTACTGGAAAAGAGATACCAGTAAAATGGTCTGATTTTCATGCACAAATTGCAGTGTGGAGACTAACTCTTGGGCCTGTACAGAAAATCACGAGTGTATTTATCAGGTCAATATTGCAATAGCTCCAGCAAAGCATTATGTACAGACTGAAAGTTTGATACTATTAACAAATTTCTTCCGCAAGTGTAATTGGTGAAAATACTTTACAATGTAAGACTGGGTAAATGTACAAACAGCAAGTAATGGTACCAACCTTAATGTAATCATCCAATCTAATTAGTATGTCATAGAAGTTCAGTTAGGTACATCTAGCTGCCATCCCAAACCTGTCAGAGTTATATGATTATATTTCTGCATATGTGACTCAATATGTTGGCATGGCATCCCAATTTCTGATTATATTTCTGTATTTGTGTAGGTTCTTAATGAATATCAGAAAGCATTTGGAGATTCATGGAAAGTAGCCAAATCCGATGCAATCCAACGAACCTCCCAGAACTGCGCTTTCAGCAGCTTAATCAGTACTATTCAATTCCATTGCATAGATTGTAATCATAAGTGGTTCCTCTTAAGTATTTAGCAATTTTTACAATGGAAATTTATTGTATGAAAGGTGACATAAACTTTGGTGAGGTTATCTCATTCATAAATGTGTATTGCCTAGAATAGACTAAAGATACAGACATTCAGTCCCAACGAACTCCCATACAGCTGACCTTACCATGCTTGCAAAATGGGAACGTTAGTGCAAGTTAGGGATTAGGTAGAGTTCAATTCATAATTAAGATGACAGTAAAGTAAAACATAGATTAGCTCTCAACTTTCAACTAATACGGTTATTGCACTACTTGGTTTCACACATTTGGCAGCATATATTCACAATGATACCTGATCACAATAATTTGGGGCAGAGAAAACAGTGATAAGTTTCCCGTCATGATCTATCTCATACCCTTCATCTTTAACTTCATGTGATCTCACCACAAGACCTAGATTAAATTATGAGACAATAAACACTTTTAGAAATATCGAAACCATAATTAAGTATTTAGCTAGCGAAAAAAATTCCAATATGTTACCTAGTCATTTGGGTCATACCAATTAATTCAAACTGATATATCAGTCCTGCTTAGCTTTCCTTCTGTTATATTGGGGTCTTTGTGCAAGAACCATGCTTATTTGAGGCTTAAATAATAGTGGGTACTCTTTCATTAGATGGGATCAATAAAAGTGTCCTCAGATAATTCAATTTCAAACATCTGTTTCATGAGAGCCATTTGAGTTGGCTTTTCAGGTAGAGGTCAAATGTCTCCGACACTTATTTTCAGACATTTAAGGCCCTAGAGAAAACACCAAGTTAGATCTAACGTTTTAGAAAAAACAGTTACTGACTTAGACTATTGTCTTCTAAAAACCGTTTGGTAACATCACCACCAAAGGAAAGACCAACACCACGTTTGCTGGGGCCTCTGCCAGGCTGAGGCTGAGGATCACTCCACAATATCTCACACATTAAACCTGAAAGAGAAAATCATGAGTAAGATATTAGCCAAATTACAGAAATAATAACCTCAAATTTTAAAAGCCACCATCTGTGTGGCAATATTTCAGACTAACATTTTTCAGATTTTATTTTGGAATTTTTTGTTTTATTTTTTTAACTACTTTTCAATTTTATTCAATTTAAATTTAGTGTATGTTATTACAATAGTACCATTATCATCGCCAGTACTTTTGAGGAAGGATCTTTTTGAGGAGGTTTTCTTTAATAAATCTAAACGAACACAACAGATGTATGCAAGATTATCAAAAGGTAAGCTAATTAAATTTTACATATAGGCCATACATTAAAATTAAATAAAACTGGATCAAGCATCAACCCAGAACTGCAATGCTAATCTTCTTCATTTGAGAAATTGCACTCACAATTTGGGCTTGTAAGAAGCCCATTCAAAGTAATTAAGCTAAGTTTAAAATAAAGAACCAAAATTTATTACACAAAATGGGGATAATAAATAAAGTAATGGGCTCACCTTCCTCAGGAGGCTCGCAGAAGCGGTCAATGGAACGAATTTCATCAAGCTTGACACCGTCGGTGCTGAAGAGGCCACCATGCACCACAAATACCTTGCCATTGATCACATGAGCCAGTGGTAGGTAGCAAAAGACCTCTGCAAACAGCTCCACAAAGATATCACTCAGCTTTGACCGTACCTCCCCCTCAAACCCATAGATCTTATTCATTCCTCTACTCTCATGGTTCCCCCGAGCCAGATACATCGCTGCATCAAACAAATAATCGAGAGAAAGAAGGTATATTACAAATCATAACACTCAAATAAAAATGAACATCAGGAAATGTTGGGCCCAATAGTACACATTTGTTGCAGATGAAAGAAAAAACATTTGAATTTCAACCCTTTTGTTCAGTCATTCTCCATACCTGAAATGATTTCTTATATCAAATTATCTAACAATAATTAAAAGGTCTTTTATCATGTTTATTGCCTTTGCTCATTCAAGTGTTATACCATACAAATATGATAACAAATATGTCATTAAAATTTATTTGTCCTAGTCAGTTTTGGTAAATCATTAGCAATCCTAGTTGAGAAAACAAAACTCCATTCTTGACAGAAGCAGCAAACAAAGAAAAACAAGTAAATAGACAAATGAATCGACAAAATAGTTAGACAAGGAAAAGACCTACCATTAGGATACAAGCACTTGAAAGCAAAAAGTGTGAGAATAACTTCAACAGAGAAAGAGCCTCTGTCCACAAAATCACCATTGAATAAATAGGGATTCTCTTCTGAAGGCAACCCGTTCAGCTCAAATATGTTTAATAGATCATAATACTACAACAAAGATTGACCAAATGTTAAATTTTTTAAGAACTGACAATTATATATCACAATGACAGGGCAATTTCATATAGGCCCTGATCAAAATCCCATTTTTTTAACATGGGATTTCATTTCATTTGACTGGAAAATTTGTGTAAAAAATGAACGAATTTGGTTGGAATTTCCATGTCCCAATGAAATCAATTGAATTGAATTGAAATGAAATGAAATGAAATCCCACGTAAAAAACATTTTGATCAGGGCCATAATCTTGGCTAATGCCCCAAAAGTAAGTGTAGTTATATGTGATGGGTCATATGGAATGACAAAAACAATTACAGTGTCCTTTAACCTTAAGTAAAGGTAAATATTCTTTGAAGAAAAATTTCGACACTGCAGGTTGTTTTGTAGAGTATGCATGGTATCTATCATTTCCTATCCAGTGTTAAAATGTATGACATATTGACATTCAAAAGTTTCCAACAAGTACAAATCAAATTGCTGCTATCAATAATAAGTTACCAGATTAATAAAAAGATCATCTTCAACACATTCATGCTATATTTGTAGAGGGACGAAATGGAGGGATAAAGATATAGCTGTCATTCCATGTTCAGAGATAAAAGAGTTATCGCTCATCCCTCCGTTTCACCATTCCACTAAACACAACATAAGGCTGAAATAGCATTTCATTTTTTGTGCTATAGCTTTCTGATTCCATTACTAAGATAAAACCATGCTAGGAAAGCTGAGGCACAAGCATTCCATGGGCGATGAAATTGATAAGAAGTTAAGAACTAAAAAAAACAATTTTCTCAGGTCACAAGTTATGAAACACAGTAAAATACCATTCTATCAAATATTCATTTAAACCTTATGAACTATGCCTAATTAAGTATACCATCACTTGGGCAACTAAAACAATATAAGCCAAGGAAATAGTAAAAAATGCAGGAACGGTGCAAGGAAAAATTGAATATCAAATGAAAAAAAAATTGTAAGAATTATCTAACCTGTCCATGTACATCGCCACATATCGTAAAATGATGACCATCTGGGACAGCAACATCCACAAGAGAAGGCATTGCCTTTAGCAATTCTCTGGCTTGCAAAACTATCTGATATGCATATCTGCGTATAACCAAGAAACACAACTAAAATCACAGATGTGCAACCAAATGAGTTTCTACGAATGGCTGGTAGCCAGAAGCATTTATTTGTGAGATTCTTGTTTTTTGGTATATATCCTCAGCTGCCCCGACAACACTCCGACTTTCAGAATTGATCACAAACAGTGATACAATAGCAAATACTAAGGTACCTCTTATGAATGCATTTCTGCTTCTTGAAGTCCTCCATCATGTGCTTCACAAAATCAAGTGTTACCGCATCACCCTCTATTCTAGCCCCAGTATATTGTGCATCTACCTCTGTTAAATCAAAAATAAAATAAAAGAAGACAGCCGCGGTCAAAAATAGAAAAAAGAAAACCAAAATTATATAAGTCGAGTAATCCATGTTACCCGGAGAAGGCTGTTTCCCTGCTGCACCTTTATACAATATGTGTTTAATACGGATACGCATTTGAATGTTTATCGGATATGCCAGCTGGCATATTAAATATTACAATATTTAATTTCCAGCCGTTATGGTCAACAAAATTTCTCGATAAATGTAACCACACAGAAAGAAAAACAGTTTTACATAAACGCCCACTGGATGGAAAGACCTTTTAGCAGCCTAAGTCATAATATAGAGGGACGGAAGGACAGGAGAGCCAAATTGCCACTTTTGGGACTAAAGATGCGCTACCGGTGCTCTAATTTGCTCCGGATTACTAGTTACCAAATAAAATTATTATAACTTTTACGTTCCAGTCCACATATTTTTTATAATCATGTCAGAGTTTAATGTTTCTATGTTTTGTCCCTTGAAACCTTTTTCCCAATATGCTGTACATAGTTCCAGCCAACTAAGTCTAATCAACCCAAATAATTTGCACAAATAAAATTGTAAGTTTTTAAGCATTCTCTAAGCATTCATTTGTTAACATTTAAAAGAAGACACAAATAAAAACTTGGGTAACCACAATAAATATAAAAAAATGCACCCTACAACTGGAAATTGTGCATCACCATATCTGCATCGACATGTCAATACTTGTATATATAAGATGCATCGATGCCAACATAAGGACTAGAAATATATAAATAGAAGTATTTTATCCTTGGATATTAACAAATGTGTATCGTAATGTCCATATATGTCAGATCCAATACTCATGAAGTCATAACGTCTCTTATCCATTCAACATGGGAACAAAAATTACCTATGCATTTGTAATCAATCGTATCAGCAACTGAACGTCTTTCAGAATCCTGCACGGAAATGGCCTCCTCAAATTTAATCTTCTGCACTGCTTTCTCACACTCCTTTAGCTTTCTGCTAGCATCTGGATCATTCGGGCAGAGCCTTTTCAACTGTCCCAAGTTAAGGGTGAAAACAGTGTGAGATTTACGGTTGCTGCTACCCCCATAGGTACCGAAAAGCACCATGCAGGTTTAAACCCTAACCCCCCCCCCTCCCGGGGGGAAAAAAGACTAACATAACAATAAGAGCTGATCTGAACACGTGGCATATCCTGAATCAAGAGTTCCCAAAAGAAAAAAGCACGCACACAGAGGAGATTGCACTGAGGTAAACACGCATGAGAAAAGAATGAGTGATCTCAAAAGAAACTCAAGTTCTTTCTATCATCTTTCAATGTAATTACACATTGACCATCCTAAAAAACCTTGAAAATTACCAACAAAGCTTTTCTACAAATTAAAACTGAGAAAAACAAAAAAGAAATTATCCAAACTATGGCATGCTCAAATCAATTGGTTCCTAGCTAAGAGATATCTGGTTAGAATATAATTGCATTTGGAGTTACAAATTACAGGTTAACCAACATGACTAGAACTAAAAGAACAGCTGCAAATCAAAACTAATAAACTTTCAAATTCAATTATTATACCTGTACTTCAATACAACACAGACAGGTCAAACAAGAGATTAAACAGGAACCAACTTGCACTATCCAAAATCACTATATATGATAATAAGACCTAGAAAGTTACAACCTGTTGGAAATCCTTCAATGCCTCCTTAAATTTTCCCATTGCAAGGTGTGCAACACCTCGCCTATAATAGCCCTGCCATAAAATTATGGAAATTTAATTCAATATTTATTCTTGATTCACATAGAAGAGTGCTGGCACCAGTTGCATGTCAACTTCAAAAAATATGCATTCAGGTTTAGTCCATGTACTCTTGCCCCAAGCATTTTCCAAGTTTAAACAGTTTCAAGTCTAAGGTCACCATAAAGCCTACAACTTCGATAGAAATTATAAGCCTGACTAACATTGAATTTACCAGTTGGTTGTTATTTTGCAAGTACCAAAAAGTCAGTCAAAGACATCAAAAGAAAATGTTGGGGGTGCTGGCAATTCCGATGTAATATATATTGCAATTTACACAAACACAGACAACAAGTGTATATAGTGCATAAAATTTGAGTACCAATAGCTTCAAACTAACCTTAGAGTACCGAGGATCAACCTCAATTGCCTTGGTAGCATCGTTAATTGCACTGCCATACTCCTCAAGTTTGGTGTGAGCAAAGGCCCGGTTAGCCCAATACACAGCATTAGACCCATTAAGCTCAATTGCCTCACTGTACAACTCTATTGCTTGAGAAAACTTGTTTGCTATAATCAAAAGTAAGTTAGACAATATTCAGGATTAAAAAGAATAATAATATAATTTAATATTCTAATTTGAAGATAGACTAGTCACCTAAACAACAAACCCAAGTTCTCTTGATAAGACCTTAGTTCTCAATTCAACCCAACTTTTACCTCAATTGCCTTAATTCTTGGTCTATATTATAAGTTTCCAGTCCACATCTGGTTCAAATTTGGATACCATGAGCAATTGCATTACCATTTCATGACATTTAAGAGCTTCCTTCAGCTAACTTTCTGTTTCAATAACCCTCTTATATATATCTGAAACCATACTGGTACCAAACCAATCAGGCTCACTAATGCCAATACAGCTGCCATTACTGTGCACCAAGGACCAATAGAAAGAGATCCCATGTGCCTTAAATATAATTCTTTATCTTTGCGTCAACATTTTATTTCTTATAACCTGCGTTCTACACAGTAGCCTTCCAAAAGTAGTAACCAGACAAAATAAATAAAGAATCTACAGAGGCAAAGGAAAATGATAATGGACCGCACAACCAAAATGCTTGCCGTGAAAAAGAAATCTGTCTCGGCAATGATTCCCAATTGAAGCAGATGATCAGTATTTTGTCCTTGGTGAACTATTTGGCTGATCACATTTTGAACTTTCTCAGCCAATTTCTTACTAAACAATCTATTATCATAAACTTCTTTATTTTTGTATACTACAAATTATAATAATTTTTTTGCTAAAGGACAATTCCATTTATCTTTGTACACATCAGCACATGTACAAAAATGATGATGTAGCAGTTTTCTCAGTTATTAGAGACCAGAGCCAAACACCTTAAATTTGATACATCAGTATGGGAGCTCACTAAAAGTAGAAGGACCATTTATGAAATACCAACCTAAAAAATTTAAAAAAAAAACGATAACTACAAATAAACAAATGGTGTGCACCTTTAAAAGCCTCATTTGCTGCGGTTTTGAGCTCCTCAGCTCGTTTCAGATTTGTGCTTTCATCTGTTCCACTCATTTTTTAGATCAGGACCAAACTTTCATGCAAACTTATTTACCCCAATTAATTAACCTACAATTGGAAGAAGTATCAATTACAGCTGAGTATTCACAAATTATCTGAATTTACTACTCTTTAATATTGAACAGTATCTCATAAACTTTATGCATTTGTATGGTCTACTTTTGGAGGATATTGGGGCAGATTTAAGCTTCAAATAGTGCACTGGTATCATTTGGGGATACCAGTTTATCGGGTTTTTCTAGATAATAAAGTAGTGCTATGCGTTGTTGTCTTTGAGATGGATACAAACTTATGTAATAATTCTAAGCTTTTTCATTATGCAATGAAAGAGTGGTGGGATAAAAACCCACTTGTTTCACAAAAAAAAATAAACTGATTTTACAACTAACTAAAAGAAAATTGCAAATTTGAATTGTTGTTCCAGTCACAAGTTTCAAGGACACTTCCATTATTGTTAAGCTACATCTTGTAAGCCTCCACTAACATCTCTAAAACTCATACTTTCCTCAGTTAACTCAATAATCAGCAACTAATCAAGAGATAACAATTTACCATTGTCTCTCTTTTGTGAAAGGGAGAGAGTAGTTTTGAAATAACCTGCTTGACTGGAACAAGATATCACGCACTCGAAGTCTGAGGAGAGAGACGGAGAGGAGACAGGAAGAGAGAGAGAGAGAGAGGTTTAGGGTTCCGAAATGGCGGAAGGAAAGTAGAGAGGCGCCGCACAAGGCACAACAGTAAATTAATTGTCTTTTTTTCTATAACGAAATTGAGATGACAAATCGTTGTCGGGTTCGGTTCGGTTCGGTTCGTTGTGGTCTGGTCTGGTACTTTTGTCAAGTTTTCAGTACTCATCTACTTGTGTGTGTTTACTGTTTAGAAATAAGAAAATCAGATAGAAAAAGAAGCTTTGCTTCTTTTGACTTGAAAATATATCTATAATAATATTGAGTTACTGAACAATTATGTTTTTTCTCCTTCGTTTTCAGGTTCACAATTAATTTCTTTGACCATTCAGCGATTGACTTTATTATTTTTAAGTCTTCTCATGTCTCCTGTAAAAGATTTTTTTTAAAGGAATCCTGAAAAATATTGTTGCTGTGGAAGGACAAAATGTTTGTTGTTAATAAAAATGTAAGATTAGTAAGATATAAAAAATTAAAATTAGTACTTTTAAACAAATTTGTGAACTTTCTTGCTTAACAAATTAGCTTACTAACAATAAAAGTTAGACTAACAATATGTATGCCAAGGATTAAATTTGCATCAAATGTCACGTACGTAGCATATGGGTTTGTGTCTAAAAGTTAGATACTGATGCTAATTTAGTAATTTTAATGAAAAGTAGAAAAAATTTAAAACATCAATTATAATATGGTAGAAACAATAACATTTTTTATGTTTACAATAGCGAGACACACTTCATTTAACTTTTAAAACGGTCGCTAATTCAATTTTTCGTTGGAATAATGGAACGATGTGATTTAATAGTTATCTATCGAACCATACATCAAATAATCAGTAATCCAAATTAACACAATTACACATCAATCCAAACATCACGAAACGAACATGCCCAATTGGAAAGCGTGTTTAGAAGTCGTTTTGTTTGCTTTTAGAAAGAACAGTCAAATTGTTTCTAAACTATGAGGAGGTTCTTGTGCCTCATTTTTTAATGTCACAAATGCCACAATTTTTTATTTATTATAAAATTTAAAATTTTAACATCTGATTCAAATTGTTGAACTCGTTCATTTTCACAAAGGATGTGTTGCTCGACATCTGAAATCTTTCTCCTAAATTATATGCTTAGCTCAACATCATGCCTAAACTAAATTTTGTCAAATTGATCTTAGCAGATCGGAAATTATTTTAATTTTGATTGTTATTATTTTATTGTGCTAGAATTGTCTGAAATAAAATTTACGAAGAGAGTGTGATATACTCATTTATCATTTGCAGCCCGGAAATAAAGAACATCAAATCAGGTTAACTATCTTTAAATATTTTTTGTTAAAATAGAGTCAAATTTAAAACGTCAATAGCCGAGGCAAAACAATGGATCCAATTGGAATCATTTACTCGTTTTTATTGCATTATAATTTATTTAATTTCGTTGGAAATTCTCATAAGGATATTGCTTTTTTAGTTTGTAGTTGGTCTAAATTTTAGCTTCAGGGTGTTCAATTGGGCCCACAGCTTCTTTGGCAGTTTTGCTATGTTAGAAATTTTTGCGTATTTGGAAATTATTACCAACCATCTCTTCTCCATGCATCATCCCGTGCCATTTAGTATTTTGAAAACTGTACCGAATACCGGAAAATTTCGATAATACCGGGAATCGGAACATTGTCTGAAACGGCGGTATCTAGTATTGTGAGTTAGACAATTTCGGAAAATAATGGGAAATATTGAATTTCGGCCATCTGGACGGTAAGGGTGTCGGTACGATTTTAAAAACACTGGTGTTATCGCGTTTGTATTTGTTCACTTTATTCACTTATATGTTCACTTTGTTTATTTTTTGTGTTCACTTTATTCAATTATGAATTAGATTTTATTTTTTTATTGTTGTTTAAATTTTTATATGCATATTGAACTTATTTGTTTGTATGTGTTTACTTTGATTATTTAAATATTCATTTTGTCTATTTTATATGTTCGCTTTGTTCAAGCGATAGCAAAATTGCAAATTGCAATTATCATATTTGTATTTTGTTTGTAGTTGTATAAATTTCAGCTTCATGGATAGGCTGGCAAACGTGCCAAACGCACACGGAATAAGCCCATTCTATTTATGACGAAACCAAATGCATTATTTCATTTCCGTTCCGTTTTTGAAACGGCAAAGAAAATTGGTGCCACATTCCGTTTCGTTTCTTTTCTGTTTTTCATTATAATTTCTTATTTTTGTGTTCCATTTCGATAAAACGGTATAATTATCCATTTCGCTTTTGTTTCATTTTTTTTAAACGTCAGGAAAAATTAGTGCCACATTTTCGTTTCATTTCTGAAAACGGAAGGGCAGCACGTTTTTTAATTCCGTTTTGACAGGCCTATTCATGGATGTTCAATTGGGCCCACAGCTTCTTTTGTTATGTTAGAAATTTATGACTTATACAATCCGCGTCAAAGCCCATATTCGAAAGGCCCATATGAGTTGATCAACTTTACCTAGTTTCCTGTAACCGGAAATTATTTTTAATATAATTTAAATAATAACAATTTGAATAATATCGTTGATTATTATTCAAAATATTAAAATTCTAAATTAGCCTTATATTAAGTAACATTATGTTTTTCAATTATTGATTGCATTAGACAAAAAATTCGAAAAATTAAATATGAAAAATTTAAATGAATTCGAATATTTAAATTTTTTTTTGTAAAAACAGTGTATAATTAATGTTTATAATATTCCAAGCTTAGTTTAATCGTTCTAATTATCTACTCATAATTTTAAATTAAAAATCGTTGCCTGAACCTCTGAATCCAATTTGAAATCTCTCATGTTTAATATTTTCGAATTTATATAATTTTTTTAAGATAAATTGGGGGTCAAGTAGGGATGAAAACGGAGCGGATAAAATCCGCTCCGAAAAATGCGAGTAATATCCAATTCGTATCCATATTCGTATTCATATCCGTCAAAAAAATATAGATGCGGATATGGTTTTGAGTTTTTTGACATTATCCGATCTGTATTCGTATCCGACATGGATATTATCCGTATCCGATAGATATTAATCCGTTTATCTGTATCTTTAAGGGCATAAGATGATTAATATAATTACTTATCTATATTAGAAAATACGTTTAATTAGATAATACTTAATTTTTATTAGATAAATTCTTTTACAATAATATTTTCATTTGGACTAGTAACATAAAATTATTTTTATTTTTTATTATTGAGACGATTATATATGATAACAACATTAAAATTATTTTTTTTCCTCTAATCATGATGATTACATATAATTAATATACTATTTTAATGTATGATGACATTTAAGGTAACATGATATGATTTGCATTGAATAATTAAATATACTGCTGGAATTCAAAATGTGGAAAGACTAAATTTATTGATCAATCCTATTAGATTTGTACTCATGTGGTGCTTGCAATTTTAGAAGGTCTCTTATTTGCTTTCACTTTTAGCATTTTATTTATGTGTTGAAAGTTTGAACCCAACAAATAAATTTGCTTACTTGGGTTTTAAAGAAGTTCACTTCTAAAGTTGTACATTGTAATCGAAGACAATGTTATCAGTATTATAAATAAAAACCCGTGGGCGTCCGCATCCTAAATTTTTTACTCTTCTCTACACGGCACGGATGGTTTTAATACATTAATATTTATTGATACATTAAACTATGTAACCGAGTGTGTTGCTGGCGGTAAAAGGTTATAAAGTGACCCGACACAGCTTGGATGTTTAAAATGAGTTAAAATGATTATAAAGCGCTGCTGACCCTCTCGCACTTGGCCTCTCATCTCTCCCCCCCTCTATCACCTCTTTTATACATCGCTGGATCCAGCCAACTGCCAACGACTCCACATCCGCCGACATGGCAAATCTCTTCTCCGGTGGTTCTTCTCCCTCCGCCACTTCCTCTCAGCCAAAGCCATCGTGGTGCCGGTGATGGTATTAATTGATCCCGCGTTCCTACTTGGATGCTCATCTGAACTCCTTCAATTTACCGAGAAGGACGGCAATAAAATTCTTTTTTTTGTACTTTCTTAGGTTTTGTTTTTCTCCGTAGCCTCCACAATACCACCACCTCTCCCTATTTCCTCTTTCTCCAATCTGCATCGCTTCTATGGCCCTCATGTACATCGCCTTTTGATAGAGAAGATTAGAAGGTCCTGAGTTGCCGAGTCTCTCTATCTCAAGTTTATTTGGAAAGTTTCATTGGCCAATTCATCAAGTTTAAAACTACGCTTGCACGCATCCACCACTTCAACTTTGGTTGACTGCAAATCATCACTTACATACGTTGCAAGAGTTCACCTCCATCTCTCAACTTGACATTTGCAACCCCCGTAAGTCTTTCCCTTTCTTGATAAATTTTGGTTCTTATGCTATATCTTCTCTCTTCCTTTCAAATTCTTAATCTGGAAATTTTCTAGGGTTTGCTTTGCCTCTCTATTTCGTATTTCTCAAGAATTATTAGATGGCATTTGAATTTTTTATTGTAGATAAACCATGGTCATATACATCTTCTGTAAAATTTTCAGAATTTTTGGACATACGGATTAATTATAACAAATTTTTGTAGTCAAGCGAATTAAATTCAGGAATCCGTACCAGTAAATGTGTCTGAAGTCTTATGGCCTAAATCTCTAAGAAAGAGACGTCTAAACTTTCTCCAAAAATTACAGTAACTGTATCTTGATGTCTATTTTTAGATCTAAAAATTTCAAAATCAAATTCCAAACAGTGAATAGATGAAAATTCGAAAATCGAGGTGAGGTCTGATTGTACTGGAAAAGAGATACCAGTAAAATGGTCTGATTTTCATGCACAAATTGCAGTGTGGAGACTAACTCTTGGGCCTGTACAGAAAATCACGAGTGTATTTATCAGGTCAATATTGCAATAGCTCCAGCAAAGCATTATGTACAGACTGAAAGTTTGATACTATTAACAAATTTCTTCCGCAAGTGTAATTGGTGAAAATACTTTACAATGTAAGACTGGGTAAATGTACAAACAGCAAGTAATGGTACCAACCTTAATGTAATCATCCAATCTAATTAGTATGTCATAGAAGTTCAGTTAGGTACATCTAGCTGCCATCCCAAACCTGTCAGAGTTATATGATTATATTTCTGCATATGTGACTCAATATGTTGGCATGGCATCCCAATTTCTGATTATATTTCTGTATTTGTGTAGGTTCTTAATGAATATCAGAAAGCATTTGGAGATTCATGGAAAGTAGCCAAATCCGATGCAATCCAACAGTGGCATTATTTGACTGATGATCTTACCAAATTCTAGGTATTTCTTTCTTAATAGTTCCTTAATCATTATCTTTCACTTACTGTGTCCTTGAAGTACTAATCCCTTTCAATGGCTTAAATTGAATATGTAAATGAAATTATAAGACGTGTAATGTGCGTAAACCAAAATGCGTGCAATGTTCACGAATAATTGTAAAAAAAATGGTATATGTATATATTAATGATATATATTACTTACAGTATCATTCAAGAGATGTGATTATCGAAAGCCGTTCTGAAGGTTTTCAACGTATCAACTCTTTACACCCAAAATATATAGCAATGCAGTATCCTCTATTGTTCACGAGGGGTGAAGACAGTTTTACGGAGGGCATTGAATTTACTATAACCGATGAATCAGGCAGTTCCAGAAAGAAACGCGGGTTTGTTTCGATGCTTGAATACTATTGTTACCGTTTGCACATAAGAAATACAGAAATTGATCATTTGTTCAGATCAGGAAGGTTATTTCAACAGTTCATTGTTGATGTTTATTGTTATATCGAGCAGGCGCGTTTATGGTACATATCCCATAATCAAACTAAATTGTGCTGCGATACATACAACAACATAAGAACGGCTGCTCTCAATGGAGACATATTTGGCATACAAATTGGCAAACGGATTGTACTTCCTTCTTCTCATGTTGGAAGTCCTCGCTATCTATATCAGAACTACCAAGATGCTGTGGCTGTATGCAGACATTTAGGATCTCCTCACCTTTTTATCACTTTCACCTGCAATCCCCTATGGCCCGAAATTACAAGAAATCTGAAACCTGGACAGACAGCCAGCGATAGACCCGATCTGGTGTGTTGAGTATTCAAGATGAAGGTAGACGAATTAATTAAAGATATCAGAATAGATAATCACTTCGGAACTGTAGCAGCGTGTAACTATATCATTAACATACTACTTCTATTTCTTGATTTTATTAAATTTCTATTTAATTTTGGTATGCAATTTTATTAAAAATCTTTAAATATTTACTTACATTCAGGTTTTTAGGTTGTCAAAAATACCGTTATTTAATTTTTTAATATCCTGCTTTCTTTTTTATCAATGTCACAATACAGGTATCTATACGGTTGATTTTCAAAAAAGAGGGCTCCCTCATGTTCACATAATTGTGTGGTTAGCTGACAGCACAAGTCTGACAGACCCTACTGATATTGATTCAGCTATAAGTGCCGAGCTTCCTGATCCACATTCTAATCCTCTTGCATATTCTGTGGTAACTCAATTCATGATTCACGGTCCATGTGGTGTTTTTAGACCGAGTTCTCCATGCATGAAGAAAGGTCGCTGTTCAAAAAATTTTCCCAAGCTTTTCCACGGAGAAACAGTGATGACACCTGAAGGATTTGTTGTATACAGGAGAAGAGACACGGGGATAACAGTTGAGAAGAATGGTATATTACTTGACAATTGTCATGTTGTACCATACAACCTTGATTTGTTTATGAAGTATCGAGCCCATATTAACGTTGAGAGGTGTCATACAAGTTCTATGATCAAGTACCTTTTCAAGTATGTATGTAAAGGCCACGATAGAGCTTTTATTACATTGCAAAGAACAGCCAATAATGGAGAAAGGCAGGATATCAACGAGGTCTCAAATTACCTTGATTGCAGATATATTGCACCGCCAGAGGCTGCGTGGCGGATTTTCCAGTACAGTGTGCACTTCAGTCACCCAACTGTCGAAAGATTATTAGTCCATCTTCCAGAACGACAGAATGTTATGTTTTCTGATTATCAAACTCTGGATGAACTAGCCAGCAGTGATACTTTAATGAGAACGAAATTGACAGCTTTTTTCAAGCTCAATAAAGAGGATCCATTGGCTAACGACCTAACTTATCCTGAGGTCACAATGAGGTACACTTGGTCAGACAGTCAAAAATCCTGGGGTCTGAGGATAAAAGGGCATCGATTGACTAGGATGCATTTCGTGCATCCTAAAGCAGGTATTATACTTTTTTAGATATTTCTGTTACATCATATACAGATAAGAATAACTACTTTATAAAACTATTTAATCCCTACCTTATCGAACCTGTTTATTGTCTAAATTACCCTAGATACAGGAACTGCACGAATAGTCAGAAAAATAACTTTACATATTCCTTAACTTTCGTATTAACACCCTAAATTACAAGTAAATGTGTCAATAGTAAGCTACATAGCCTCCATGTTATCATATTCGACTTATGCACAATTGATGTATTATTAATTTCAGTAAATGCAACTTCATTAATTATAAATTCTGAGGGCAACTAGTTCAAGCAGTTTCTTGCACCAGTACGGGCGTATATTCTGATGAAAGCAGAAATGCTCATGTAAAAAATCATAAACCATTGTTTTGTACCATCACTGTTTTGTTTCCCTCTTAACTCTTTCCAATTTTCTGTTCCCATTGAACAACGCAGCATAAACTATTATAAAATTTTAATTACCAAAATGTCAGTATATTGAACTTCATCTCAATAATAATTTTTTGCACTTCAATGTTAACTCTTTTTAATTTTTTTTTTGAAGGGGAGCTGTATTATTTCAGAATTTTGCTGAATATAGTACGTGGACCTAAATCTTTTGAAGATGTCCGTTCTTTTAATGGCCTGAAATATCTGACTTACAAAGAAGCATGCGAGGCACGAGGGTTATTAGAGAATGACAATGAGTGGATAAATACAATAGAAGAAGCGGCAGCATCAGCTAATAGCGATCAGTTAAGGCATATTTTTGTAGAGATTTTGCTTTATAACCAGGTGGCCAATGTGAAGAATTTCTGGAATGCATGTTGGAAATATCTTCATGATGATATCATACATGAACTGAGGACAGCTCACAGAAATCCTCAATACACTTTGCATGATGATATTTTGAAAGATTTGATTCTTTTCAAACTGGACGACCTGCTTACTGTAAGAGGCAGTTCTGTTAAGGATATTAAACTACCAATTCCTTCGACAGAGAGAACAGTTGTTGAGAACAATAGATTGATACTTCAACAATTATCTTACAATTCAATTGAACTCCACGAAGAGTTACCTACATTAATATCTGGACTGAATGAGGACCAGAAGATTGCATTTGACAGAATTGTCGAGTCAGTGGACAACAAAGATGGTAAATTGTTTTTTGTTTATGGACCAGGAGGTACAGGAAAAACATTCCTATGGCAAGCATTGACAGCTTTTGTTCGTGCGCAAGGAAAAGTTTTTTTAACTGTGGCATCATCAGGATTGGCATCCCTACTTTTGCAGGGAGGAGTGACAGCTTATTCTCGGTTTAAAATTCCTTTAGAACTAAATGAAGAAACCACATGTGATGTCAAGAAAAAATCCCACATAGCTGAACTTCTAAAAATGACAACCCTGATTATTTGGGATGAGGCTCCGATGAGTAACAGAATTTGTTTTGAGGCTTTAGATCGAACTATGAGAGATATTCTAGGGGATGTCATTCGCTCTAACAGAGATCGGACGTTTGGAGGGATCACAGTTGTTCTTGGAGGAGATTTTAGGCAAATTCTGCAAGTTGTTTCAGGTGGCAGTAAGGGTGATACCATCTCAGCTTCGATCACAAATTCATATCTATGGAGGAGCTGCAATTTACTTAGGCTAACCATAAACATGCGTCTATCTAGGTTTGGTTCTACAACAACAGAAAGAAACATGATAGAAAGCTTTGCAGATTGGCTCATTTCGATTGGAAATGGTACAGAAGCTCCCGTCTAATTTTTTGATGGAAATGAATCTGATTGGATAAAAATACCAGAAAATCTGTTGGTAGAACCTGGAGACAATGCAGTCCAAGCTATTATTGATGCAACCTATCCAAACTTTAGAAATTTTTTTGCTGACGGTACTTACTTGCGCTCACGCGCGATTATAACACCGAATAATGATGCTGCTGATTTGGTTAATGAGTTTGTTCTGGATTTGATCCCTGGAAATAAACAAGTGTATTTGAGCGCTGACTCAATAGATGGGACAGACAATATGTCTGATGACTTGCGATCGATTTATCCAATCGAATTGCTTAATACAATAAACAGAGGAAGCTTGTCGTCTAATCGATTGATCCTCAAAGTCGGGGCACCAGTCATGTTCCTACGAAACATTGACCAACCAAATGGTCTATGTAATGGAACAAGAGCTATAGTTACAAATCTTGGGAGAAGAATTATACAGGTCAAGATAATTACTGGAATTTCAACTGATAAGGTCATTTGCATACCAAGAATTCTCTTTATTCACAAATCAAAATCTCTTCCTTTTGTAATGAGGCGGAGACAGTTTCCAGTAAAGCTTTGCTATGCAATGACCATCAACAAAAGTCAAGGTCAGTCATTAGATGCTATTGGTCTGTATCTTCCTGAACCTGTCTTCAGCCATGGTCAACTCTATGTTGCTCTCTCTAGAACAACCTCACCAGATGGCTTGAAAATTCTCATCGAAAACGAAGACGATATGTACAGAGGTCAGACAAAGAACATTGTATACAAAGAGATATTTACTCTCTTAGGTGACCGCAATTTACTTACCCCTAATTCTGTATTTCTTATTTTTTACGGTATTTTTTCTATATAATTTTTCCCCTTCTTCGCAGATGCTTCGTATGATGATACTCCTGCCGCTCAAGGTTAAACAGTACTAATTACTCCTGCCGTATTTAAGGTGAGCGTATTGCATATACTTTGTTTGCAACCACATACATTCTTTCAATTATATCATCTTACTTTTCATTGATATTTCCTTTTCCCTACAGATAGCATGTATTTCCGATATTAAAGTTCTGGGTTGATTCCAGCTTTCGACATTTCACCATCTCAAATCTCGGCAGAACATACTGACAATGAGGACATGCGGGTAATTCATTATGCTTAGAGCTGTAACTTTAATTATCTGTACTTATGTGTTTGTCTGTATGTTCATGAGTGATTACATATTGTATAATGGGATTTAGGTTTGCAACAATACATAACCCATTTTGTATAATGATTACATATGTCCATGTACTTACCACCGACTTAATTACCTCATCTAATTGAATTCTCTAAAACACACCTCTGCATAGTCCCTAAACTTAAAAAATTGGTACTGGTATTGGTAATGGTAATTTTTCAAAGCTCATCACACATGTACTGGTATTGGTACGAGTTGTGCACTGTGTTGGTACTGTGCAAATAATTCAGCTTAGATTTTACAAAAAAATTATTAAATTTGAAAAGGAAGAGTTGAGATAGGCTAAATAATTATTTCTATTTTCTAACTGGATTACTTATCGAGCAGGATCACACAATATGTTAGCAACCGATTGCTTGACGATCTAAACCTGATGCCAGTGTGTGCAATGACTCCATGTGCAACCTCTAATTATATATCTCCATGTGCAATGACAAAAGTTCTAATTTTAATCGAATTATAAATATTTGTATCCATTTTTATCCTTTATAACTATCAATTGTCGTTTCCCTTTTTACAATAGCATAATTGCTTATTCATTGCCCCTTTTAATAGCAATCGTTCCATGCCTTTCACACACTGTTGATTTCTACTTTCCAGATACTAAAGAAAAATAAAAGTAAAATAGGTAGAATTTAGAGGGGAGAGGAATTTCAGTTCATCAAGAACTAGGATATTTATTATAAACCCTTATAAAATTTATGTTAATGCACTAATTTTATTTTCTAAAATTAAGAAAAACTATAAAATTATTTTATATTTATTAAAATTTTTTAAATATACGTTTTAATTCAGTTTATATTTATTAAGACGATTAAGACGATGTAATTCAGTTTATTTTAAAATTATTTAATGAACTAATTTTATATTTTATATTTATTAAGACGATTAAAAATTTCATTTCACCATACGAGATTAAGACGATGTACAGGAATTATGGGATTCTAATCCTTAATTCCATCTTATGCGCATATCTGACATAACTCCATTCATATTAATTACGTTAAAATTTCCAATCATAATTTCTATGGTATGCGCTAGAAATTTATGTATAGCATTGACAAAGGACCTAAATACGCCCTAAACACGCTTAACAGTATTGATGTATAGCATTGACAAAGGCCCTAAATACGCCTAACATATTGCTCATTTATAATTATCGTACATAAAACGTAACTTAAAATATATATAGGAACGAAACGGTCAGTACGACATAAATTTTAACTCTTATTTATATATATCTCTCATTTTACAACTCAATCATCCATTTTGGATTATAATTTTATATCCAGTGTTTCATAGATAATCTTTCTCCTACAAATTCTTTTTACATCCAACCATCCTATAAATTCTTTTTACATCCACTATGTTTGTTTGCATGTACGTTGATCTTATCGTTTTAATTGAACTACTGCGTTTACAACCTATTTTTGGTTTTCTTCCAAGGTAATTACGTTTCCTCCTTATAAGCACTATTATTTTTTCTTCCATTTCTCTTACCTTTTACTATTCACCACATTTGCCAGCGTTATATTCTTTCACTTCTTCTGTCATCAAATAACACTTCAATTATTACACCCGACGTAGATATCGAAGACGACGGCTATTTTGGAGATGACGAGGACAATTTTTCAGACCATGCGTCCATTTATAGCTTCGAAGACTTTTAAATTTATTTTTTTTATAAAAAATTCATATGCCATTAATATCTCCATTATCTTATTCTCTTTCATTTTTCTACTTCTGTTTGTTTTACTTTCCTTTTTACTCTTTTTCAATTAAATGGTTGGTTTTGTCATTATTTTTCCATTTTATTAATATTATTCAATTTAACCTTTCATATTTTTTTCCAATTTTTTTACCCCGTAATAACACCTCCTCCTATGTAATTATATCATTACGTTTATATTATTAACAAAATAACGTATTTTTTCTTCCTCTTCATTGGTAATCTATACCTCATATATCTCCTCTTCATTTGTAATATGTACCGCTTTTATCTTTTCTTTATTGGTAATTTGTACTGCATATATCGAGCGAAGCTCGATTTCCCCACCTAGTTAAAATTAACTTTCATATTTTAAAGAAATGCTCATTTGGCTCAAACCATAAAAAATAATAGATATTCATTCACATGTACTACTACTGATCTTGACGAAGTACTAATATAGACACTGAGTATGTTGAATAACATTATATTTACGGAAATTGCTAATGTAAATAAATAAAAAAAGATTAAAATGTTATTCGTATCTGACAAAATATATTAGTATTTAACTCCGTATCCGAAAATATCCGAACCGTATTCGCATCCGTTTAATATCCGAGCCGTATCCGTATCCAAACGCATTCGTATTCGTATCCGTATCCCGAAAAAAATATGGATGCGGATATGGAAAGACCAACATCCGCTCCGTTTTCATCTCTAGGGTCAAGCCTCCCAACTTATTTTTTAAAATTGAATGTCTATTAAAAGACCCCAGCCAGGTTTCGAACTTGCAACCTCTCACTTAAGATGTATTGCTCTTTGTCACTAGATCAAGAGCCGGTTCTTGAATTTATATAATTTTATTGGCACTTAATAATTACAAATAAAAAAACTAATTAAATCAGAACTAATTTCGTACAATAACACTCTTCGAAAAAAATTAATAAGATTATTTATTTTTTTTCATTACCGAAACGTGAACCCAAATAGTAAATACAAGCATCAGTTATTGTTTTATCAGCACCCTTCTTTGCTGGCTTATACAACTAACGGAAAAAAGAAAAATCTGCACCGGTGCCTTTATAAAAAGTTAATAAGGCCTGATCAAAATGTTTTTTTATACGATATTTCATTTTATTTTATTTCAATTCAATTGATATCACATGATTTCGTTGATCTAATTATACGAGAATTTTAATCAAATGACATTAAATCTATTATTTTGATAAAAATGTATTTTCCAATAAAATGAGATGAAATCTCACGTTAAGAAAATAGAATTTTGATCGGGGCGTAATATACTACCATCATCACTCCTTACAACGTTCCATTCTCATTTCTCATACGACAAACCGGGAAGCAAATAGTGGTTTTAATTAATTAATTAATAATAAAGAGCACAGAGAAAGACATCCGCATTAAATAGATTTCCAACTGTGTGCCGTTATACATGCTGCTCAGTTCCCTGAATCCCTACCGATCCGACCTGTTATACCTGTTACAATTAAAAACACAATAAATGGCCACAAAACTCCTAACAACTAACTCAGGCCGAAACAGTCCCACTACTTAACAATAAACAAAGAAACTCAAAAGACGACAAAAGTAAAAAAGTGTAGTAAACTAGTAACTCTGGTCTTCACTCTCTGACCTCTCGAGAGAAACCCATTTGACCAGAAAGAGAGAGAGAGAACAAAAAAACAAAAAACAAACCCTAATCCGACCCATGGCGTTGCTCCGCCGTGCTCCGGCGGTCCAGTGGTGTCTACGGTGATCTCTTCACGAGCCATGGGTTGCATTTGTTGCAAACCTTCCACCCTCGGAGATAGCCGTGAAGCCAATGCCACCGCCAGGTCAGCGTCGCTGGCTGACGTGGCGTTGGGAGGAGGCGAGAGGAGAGAGAAGCAACTGCTTTTTAGTGGGTACGATGCCGAGAAGAGGAGAGAGAAGGAGAGGGAGAGAGAGAGAGCGGTGAGTTACTTGAGGTATAGTCATAGTTTGAGCGAGAGGGAGACTCTTAGAGCTGTTCCTAAGGCGGTGGAGGGAGAGCAGGTGGCAGCGGGATGGCCGCCCTGGCTTTCCTCTGTCGCCGGAGAGGCCATTCGTGGCTGGGTCCCGCGCCGCGCCGATTCCTTCGAGAAGCTTGATAAGGTTTGCAATGCTGAATCAGTTTCTTCTTATTATTATCCTTCTGATTTCATGGTTTGGTGTAATGGCTTCTCAAAATGTAAATAAGATCAAAATTGGTGCTACCTTTAAAATGTATATTTTGCATTTGGAAATTTGGAAATGGTAGATATCATGAGGTATAGTATTTGCTTTCAGGTGATGAACACACACAAAATAAATACAGTTACCAACAAGGTAAGATATTGACAATTGTCAGGCAATGTTTAAAATCTGACAAAATTTTGAATTGATTGTATTCTGTATTCTGTACCTATTTATTCATATGTGAATATGAGGTATAGTATTTGCTTTCAGGTGATGAACACACACAAAATAAATACAGTTACCAACAAGGTAAGATATTGACAATTGTCAGGCAATGTTTAAAATCTGACAAAATTTTGAATTGATTGTATTCTGTATTCTGTACCTATTTATTCATATGTGAATGCCCACAATTGGGTTTACACTCGCTTGGTACCACAGATAGGGCAGGGGACATACAGCAATGTGTACCGTGCTCGGGACCTGGATGGGGATAAAATTGTGGCGTTGAAGAAGGTGCGGTTTGACAACTTGGAGCCCGAGAGTGTGCGGTTCATGGCCAGGGAGATTCTCATCTTGCGACGTCTCGACCATCCCAACATCATTAAATTAGAAGGCCTCGTCACCTCTCGCATGTCATGCAGCCTCTACCTTGTCTTTGAGTACATGGAACATGATCTGGCTGGGCTTGCTTCTTTTCCTGGCATCAAATTTACTGAGCAACAGGTTAGCTGAAAATTAAGCTTCCCTTGGTTGGTATCTCTTTGATTCCTTTTAGGCCAATTTGAACAGAGAGTGCAATTTTTGTCAAGTAAGTTGAAAATTTTCTTGTGCCGGTGATACTCACTTGACATGAGTGGTAATGAATCATCAACAATGTCCCAATTTGGCCCAGTTAACTTCTCAGTTTAACTGCATGATTGAGTTATTTTATACTGATCCATTTTTCTGTTACTAATTTTATGAATTGGACCTTGGATGCTGTTATATCCAATGCCCTCTATGATACTTAAAAACAACAATAGATCCGAGGAAACAGGTTAATTGAAGTTTCCAAGGAGTACATGCAAAGGTACAGTACCATATCATATTAGAACCATATTTGGGATGAAAAATTTATAAGATTCTGAATGCAGTTAAGTATGTTTAAACCAACCACTTAATCATCAAAGATTCATATTGATTTGATATTCAATATTTCAGATAAAATGTTATATGCAACAACTTTTACGTGGTTTGGAGCACTGCCACAGCAGGGGAGTTCTTCACAGAGACATAAAGGGGTCAAACCTTTTGATTGACAACAAAGGAGTTCTGAAGATAGCAGATTTCGGACTGGCAAGCTTCTTTGACCCAGCACAGAAGAACCCATTAACTAGCCGGGTGGTCACACTCTGGTACCGTCCACCTGAGCTATTGCTTGGTGCCACTAGTTACAGTGTAGCTGTTGATTTATGGAGCACTGGGTGCATTCTTGCTGAGCTTTACGCTGGCAAGCCGATAATGCCTGGAAGGACTGAGGTATGTGCTTCTCATTGTGTATATGTAAGAATTGCATTGTGTTTGAGTATGTTGTTTGTTTGGCTGAAGAGTGCTTGCTTGTTTGCAGTCTGTGCATTCATATGATGTGTGTTTGTGTGATGAAGCTGTAGGATGAGTTTTTGTGTTTTTGTTGTGAAAAGAACAGGTGAAGTTATGCCTATGGCAACTGCAAAATGTTGTCCACATTTCCAAGCAGGTCGAAAAAGTATACATGCTCAAAGAAGCTGTTGCAAGGTATTATATATTGCTCCAAAACAGGTTTCTTATGTGTTTTGTTTGTTATTTGCATTTTTAGGTGGAACAGTTGCACAAAATCTTCAAGCTGTGTGGGTCCCCATCAGAGGAGTACTGGACGAAATCAAAGTTACCCCATGCCACCATTTTCAAACCGCAACAACCATACCAACGACGTGTGGCAGAAACTTTTAAGGATTTTCCTGTACAGGCACTTGCTTTGATTGATCTTCTTCTCTCCATCGAGCCAGCGGACCGTGGGACTGCGAGCTCAGCACTCAAATGTCAGGTTTGTGGTGTGATGCCTTCTATACTTCTTTGTGCGAGAAAATGAGATGCAAAGTCAGTACATATTATACAAATACTTTTTCGTTATGCACTGGTTCCATGTACGAGAATACGACATGAAGTTTAAATATTTGCAGAAATAGAGAAGACCTGCAATATGGCCAGTTTCTTGGTATGTGCTAGTTTTTCTCTATTGGGACTTAGTAGGGATGTTACAGTGAAATTTAGTTCTGCCATTTTCCCTCTTCATTTGATAATTTTATTATTCTTTTTATCTGAGACTTCAAGTTATAAGAATGTTATTTTTATTCATAGGTGTTAACTGTTAAGTGAACTTAAATAATTGACCCCCCCCCCTCCAGACTTACTGATTACACGTCTGATTGGGCACCTGCTCATCTAGGAGAAACATACTTGCTGATTGGGCACCTGCTCATCTGAGTACACGTCTTTAGAATGTTTGTTCAGTAGGTAAAGTTTAATGTATATGTCACTTTGTAATTTAATTATAGTTGTTTATTTTTGTTACAGTATTTTATGACGAAGCCATTTGCTTGTGATCCATCAAGCTTGCCAAAATATCCCCCTAGTAAAGAATTTGATGCAAAAAGAAGAGAGGAGGAATTTAGAAGGTTTTATCTCTGGTTGATTTATTTTTTGTCTTCAAAATTGAATATTTTTGCTCCTGACGCTCTAATGTGTGATGGACCTGTTTTAATGTAAAAGGAAAATATAAGTAACTAAAGTTGCTTGTATAGGATCCCTCTGGTAGATTTTCCTAGGGACAATAACCATTTGGTTGTTTGCATTATGAAGGATATAAATAGAACAGGATTCGTATGCTATTTTGAAATAGGTAAAGATTGTTACAAGGAGGAAAAACTATATCACAAAGTGAAAAGACGTCACTGTCCAATTTGCGTCAGATAAAATCCATCTAAATGTTTTCTTGTTGATATAATTTTTCGAATTCAAACTTGTATCATAAATTTAAGCAACTTATAGCATCCAATTCTGATAATGTTATTTTATTTTTTTTAGCCTGTATTGCATGACTTAATTGTTCAATGGTAGAAAAAATACATTTTTTGTTTTACACATCAACAAGTCATTAATAACCATTAAAAGGACTGCTAAGGCTAGCAATAAAGAGGAGTGATTTTGTCAATTTTGGAGGAACAAATTTATTGCGTCAGAGTGGATCTGCCCTCCCATAGGACCTGGGCTAAATTGGAAATCTCCTGTCAGGAAAAGCAGTCAAACAACTTAGGACTATGTTTCTCCAAATTATTAATTTTTTTGGTAAGTAAATCATTTTGCCAAGCAGCAACCAAGTTTCTAGTGAATCGCAGCTTTGATATTAAAAAACTGGGATCACAGTTTGAGAAATATCAAATGTAGATGGGGACATAAGATAGATTCTGTGTTACTCGTGTGTTCTCTTTTTTATTTATTTATTTATTTATTTTTTTGCAAGGCAATCTAAAAGATCCAGTTTTGTATAAAATCGGATCTATATAATAATTGTGAACATCTTTCGAATATCTTTCTAGAGATGTCTTAATTGTGTTTTTTGCATTTACTAACTGTATTCATTTTTGTCTGCATCAGCAGGAAAGGTAGCATGGTGAGTAAAATACAACCAGAAAAGCGACAAAGAGAATCAAGGGCAATTCCTGCACCAGAAGCCAATGCCGAGCTAGCCTCTTCCATGCTGGTAATGCAGCATCTCATGATTATGTGTGGTATATTCTGTGTAGTCCATGTTTCCTTCTAAGTGTTCTTGTGTTGCACCACCTCTATGAATTCCCACATAAAGAATTAATTTACCGCATAGAGATTTTGTTTGGCTACCACAATAAAAAATTGTATCAATATACTTGGTATACTTTTTAGGTCCATGATAAGGATTTCTGAAATTTCTCGTTGGGGGATAGTTGAATTCCAACATAAATTATCTCATGCAAGCCCATAATTAATTGAAATCAGACAAGTCAAGTCAAGTCCTATTTAGTATTCACAATTCACATATTGCCTGCCGGAAACGTTGTTAGCATATGAGCTGAAGACGAATTCCCTCTCTCTCTCTCTCTCTCTCTCTCTCTCTCTCTCTCTCTCTCTCTCTCTCTCTCTCTCCCTCTCCCTCCCTCCCTCCCTCCCTCCTTTCCCCACCCCCTAAGCAGAAGAAGCAGGCTCAAGGAGGTTCAAAGAGCCGAAGCGAGATGTTTAACTCACACACAGAAGAAGCTGGTTCAGGCTTCCGTATTGAACCCAGACCGGTCCCAGTACCTGAGAATGTGCAACAGCGACAACATTTCTTCTCTAATACCAACACTCGCTCATTCCATTCGGGTCCTTTGGTCAATCCGACAATTATCCAATCCTCTACTGACAAACGAGCCCCTCCACACAAGATGGTAGCACATGCTAGGAGGTCATCAGAGGTGAGGAGAAACTATGAGGAAGAAACCAAGGATCAGATGATAGTCGATACTGATGCAACTATTATGGTATGTTTTTCATTTTGAAATCGTATGCCTTGTGTTTTTTTTTTTGGTGTACTTTCCCAGCCAAGATAACTGTCTTTTAATTTTCTGCTAGTCTGGACAGACGGTGAACTAAAATTGGAAAATTATCTGGCATATAAATAATCATTGGATGAGAAATATTGCATTTTGAATTCATAATAGATTGGATCTGAAAAGGCATACTGCCCAAAGACCAGGTTTGTTCATTTTTTCGACGACAAAGGGCATACTAGGCTTCTTTGATATGCATACTTATTTTGTCTTTTTGTTTTGGCAAAAAGTATTACCATGATCGTTGTAATCCTATTTCAGGGATATGGATCGAAAGGAAGCAAGATCCACTACTCGGGTCCACTTGTTCGTGCCTCGGGAAATGTGGACCAAATGCTGAAGGACCACGACCGTCAGATCCAAGAAGTATTCAGACGGTCCCGTGGTGACAAGTCCAGAGCTAAAAGATTACATGGGGATGGGCCTCAACCCCACTGGTTTGGGTACAAGCGAGGGGAACATAGTGATGCCCCACCTGTGTATCCTTCGAGCCACAGTACATCCATACCATCGCTAACTTCCCATCTATCCTTTGGCTCAACTCGTGGTCTTGCAGAGTAATGATATTTTTGTAATTTGTTTATTTAATTGGTAAGATAGTTCAGGGGTTACTTTTTGTAAGCATGTTTGGGATTAATTAAGGTGTATAGAGGTTTTCTAATTGTGTGCTTATTTCGAATTGTTGGGAGCTACGGAAATGTGAT
Organism: Rhynchospora pubera; assembly: GCA_028095005.1. NCBI lineage: Eukaryota > Viridiplantae > Streptophyta > Magnoliopsida > Poales > Cyperaceae > Rhynchospora > Rhynchospora pubera. Next base: position 219,615,417 of record CM051462.1, on the reverse strand, counting down.
CGAGTTTACTGCTTGGCAAGCTAGTGTTTTTATTATATTTCAAGCGGTCAAGTATGAGACTTTTTCATGTTATTAGTTGCATTCGGTAATATAATGATGTTAAATTGTTTTTCTTTTACTTTTTTTTTGGCTAATGATAAATTCAAGTTTACTTGTAGTTTCTAGTAGAGGAAGAACATTAGTTTCTTATTTCCGTAGCGATGCGCGAAGAGCAAGTTGAGAACTTTTATTTTTTTTTTTATTTAAGTGTCACGAGTACAATAGTGAGACTCATAATTCAATTAGTTTAAGAAATTATGGTTCTGATCGGAAAGAAATTTAAATTGATTTGATTGGAATTTATTGAAGTAGAAATGATTAGATTTTTTAAATGAAATTTATTGATCGGATGAGTGACAGACTGACAGTTCTGGGAATTTATCGGTAACCACGTGGAATGGATGATTCGATGTTCTAAATCAATTCTCATCAAAATTCTTTCTTTTAAATGAAATTTTAACATGAATTTTGAGGGATATGAATTCACATCAATTCAATTCTCGCGGTTAAATTTTCTCATTTTCCAATCAACGGATTTAGACAAAATGAGAATTCCAATTCCTAATCCGATCTTAAACGTGTCCTTCCGACCAAGGCCACGTTTGGCTTTTAGTGTTTTAGTGGTGGTTTAAATATTTAAGGTATCGAAGAAACTGCTTTAGGACGCTTCTGAAAGGTAAAGTCAAAGTAGTTCTGCAGGTGCTTTAAACTAAATACGCAAATCATTTATTATTAAAGGTGGTTTTGCATATACTAAGTGAAATTGAGGGGTATATTAACAGTTATTTTCATTTAACAATTGTGTCATGTAACAACTATAAAAATATTTATCGTTGGACAAATGTTTTTTATATAGTTTGAAAAAAATTGTATATCAAATTTGGTATAACTGAGAATTTTTTTCTATCACTGAGAATTATTTATGGATAACTGAGAATTATTTAATAATTGTATATCAAATTTGGTATAACTGAGAATTATTTATGGATAGTTCCAATAATTAAATAATTTCGTTGTGAATATTTTTATTTCATGCTACAATTTTTAGGTGATTTAATGCCATTTTTTTCAATTAAACTTCCAAAATTCGTTAAAACTAAAGTCTCATCCATAGTGAACCGGATGGTCCGGATCGGATCTAGTACTTACTAAAACCGACATGTAAAGCTTTTTGATTAATTGCATGCCAAATTGGATCAAATCGCATTTTACGTTTTAAAATTTCCTCTGACCACACGGAAAATAGAGCATTCAATATCAACACATCGGCACATCACAAGATCATTACCAAAACTAAGAAAGCCACTACATGTTTAAAATTAACGAGTTGACATTTGATAAGACGACATAAAAAGAAAGCCACTACACACATTTCATCACTGCAAACTTAATTAATTCCCTCTTTGCAAAAAATTACCACTAGTTGCTCGACTTCCCACAAAAATAAAGCTCAAAACCACTTTTGACAGATGAAAAAGTAAACAAGTCATTTTACCCCCATTAAACTAAGCTGAAAGAAGTACCACCATTGTACCGAACTAAGTATAGAAAAGGCAAGCTCGAAAAATGAAAGAACAGTAATCAAATGACAACCTCTGTCTCCACAATTGAATCCTTGTTCAGCTTGATCCAGCCACATTAGAAGAGGGCTTGAGCATGTGGATCAATTTGTAGAGCCAATTCTTCTGATCCAGACAAGTCACATGCTTGACTGAGTCAAGGGAACCCGTTTCAGACAGAGACAACTGGAACTGTTCTAGAATCTTAACAATTTGCCAGAACTCGGGCCTTTTATCAGGTCGTAAGGCCCAGCATTGTTCGATTAAGGCCCGTAAAGCCACGGGACAATCAGTTGGGACCGCAGGCCTCAAATTCTAAGGGAAAAAAACAAGAAAGAAGCATTGATTAATGAGTGGATAAGAGAAACAATATATACAGTTAACATCCCACCAAACTTTGTTTGAAGTATCCAAACTATTTCTCATTTGTTTAAAGTCTGTGTTATAAAGATATAAACACAATACTGATCAATAAAGCCACATGACAATCAGTAGGCACCACAGGCCTCAAGTTCTGAGAAATGAAAAATAAAGAAAGAAAGAAAGAAAGAAAGAAGCATTGATTAATGAATGGATAAGAGATGACAATGTATGCACTGAACTCAACATCCCACCAAACTGGCTAACTGTCAAAAGTATTTGCACTTATTAAGAGTCAGGTAATAAGATATAAACAAAATACTGATCAATGGTTTTTGTTGCCGAAGTTTTTCCATTTGTGAAGTCACAACTAAATACTTCAAAAAAAGGAAAATGACTCCATATACTCGGCTATGATCGAACACCATTGCTTGTCAGTATATACGGTTGTACATTATGCCACTAGGAAACTAGGAACCTCATTTTACTTCCAGGAGAACAGAGTTAATCCCTTTTCTATTAGCTATTAACTCATCTCAATCCAACCAAAATTGACAAAAATAAAGGATAAAACAGAAAAAAAAAATGATGAAAACAAATAAAAACACAGAAAAGATTTTTTATGACTCATAACTTTCAATTAGTTAACCTCTGTCCCCAAAAAACTCATTACCATATATTGACTGCAAATAACAAACAAAAATTTCCAACTCACCTTGTCAACTACAGCAAATGCAGCCTGGATCGGTGTCATGTCCTCGAAAGGCATACGCCCCGAGACCATCTCCCAGAGAAGTAACCCAAAACTGTAGACATCGACCTTCCTGCAATATGGTTGACGTCTTACCATCTCAGGCGCCATCCAGCGGTACGTACCAGAGTCCTCCTCACTAACTACCTCACACAGTCTCTCCTCGCATGAGATGCCGAAGTCGGCTATCTTGACATTAATGCCAGCAGAGTCACCACTACGGTCAAGGAGGATGTTCTCAGGCTTGAGGTCGCGGTGCACCATCCCCTGTGAGTGGATGTACTCCATCCCACGTGCCACGCCAAGGGCAATGGAGAGCAGCTCTGGAAGGGGAAGGGATGTGTGGTTTTGCTTGTGAAGAAAGCTGCGCAGAGACCCACCTGCCAGGTACTCGGTAATTATGCAGAAGACTGGAGGTTTCTTGGTCGCCCCCAACAACTGTTTGGATTTTGCAAGTGTGAAGAAAGTTAGCAAAATTTGTAAATTGGTAATTTAAGACAAGTAATTGTTGATTTTTTTTTTCCCTCTACATGTTTGCAAACTTTTGTTTAATAAGCTTCTTAATCGGTGACTTATAGATGCATGTGAAGATGAGCTCAGGATAAATACTCTTAATAGTTTCATAATTAATATCTGGCCTCTCATCATCTAAATGGGGAGTACTTGTGCAAATGCAATTGGATTTCTGGTGACACAATCATTCCCACAATCCCACCTAAACTATGAAAATAGCCCCTCATTGTGGTAGCACAACCTTCCTTAACCGTTCTAAATCATTACTTCTTTTGCATTTAATTGAGGAACAAAAGGTAATTTCAGAATTAGATAACAGTAGTCAGGAAGGAATTGAGAGGACAATTGTCATACCAGTGGCTAGTAAGGTAGACTTAACTCAAAGATCATAAAAACAAGTTTCAAAAGTAAAACCCTTGGGCAAATATCACTTGGGTTAAATGAACTGGTCAGTACACATTAAGGCATAATTAAGAAGTAGCTAGCTCAGACAATTTTAGACATAGAATTGGATAGAATCACTATGAGATGTACCTTAATAACATTGCAATGGCACAGATGTGACAGACAGGCAACTTCCCTTTCATACTGCTTCTCCAGCATGGCAGCCATCTCTCCATTTTCGCCATCATCAGACTGTGGGCACCTAATGATCTTCACAGCCACTTCTTCCTCGTTGTAGATCCCTCGGAACAATCGGCTATGGGCCCCACTCGCAAACTTTTTACCCACATACAGTTTTGACATGTCCACCGAACAGTTAACCTCACTACATGTCGTCTCCAGTGCACTCACCCGGCTGACACCATGGTCTAAGTACTTTTTCGACCAGCTGCTCTCCTTCTTCGGCATTGTGGGTGGCTTCACTGTTCCCATCCCTTTTCTCTCTCTGGGTGGTGGTGTCGCAAACCGCCTCCTAGCAGTCTCCTTTGCCTCTCTAAACACGTCAGAGATAATTGTCGAAGGAATTGGGGAGGGAGGCCTAAACTTGAATGATGAACCTGATTTTCTAGCCATGGAGTCTGAATCTTTTTGCACCTCACAATTATAATCTCTATGAGAGTTAAACTTCAAATTCAGCTTACTAGTGGATTCCCTGTCAGAGATCTTATGCTTGGAGGCCCCGTCCGGAGTGACCCGCATTAAAACAGAGGCACGGAGCTTTATGTCCTTGGATCTAGGTTCAGGAACAGCGAAATCAATATCCGGAATTTGCGAAGGAAGCAACCGGTGGCAAACTGATTTAGAGTACCGGGTGCGTCTCAGCCAAGAGTTGTTGTCCTTGAGTTGCTCCTCCATTCTCTTACACTGTGTCTCTCTTTAACCTTCCTCAAATGAGATTGAGAAAGGGGTTAATGGGGAAAGAGATTTGAAGAAAGAAAGAAGAGGTTTTCTGGAATAGAAATCTGAGCCATTACTACTGGAACCGGAGTCGAATCTTTCTCAGACAAGAGCAGTTTACTACATCAACCCAAACAGGAACCCAACTGGAAGGAGGAGGAGGAAGATTCTACACCTCCAAATTGCTTTTTCAGGGATTCTACAAGAAAAAAAAAAAAAGATCATCAAACAGAAGGAAATTAACAATAAGCTTCTTCATAGAGTAGTTATTACTTTTGTATTAGGTTATCTCCATTTCGGTAAATATAAAAATTCAACAAGGCTAGAACAAGAAAAGGTCAATTTCAAAGCAAATAACAAATCAATCACACCTTAGATTCATTCAACAGAGACAACGACTAATCGGCATTGGTATTTCATGGATTCTAAACATAATTTAAGCAAACTAATTACTTTTTGTCCCTTAATGAAACAAGATCAAATTTAATTTCCCATCAAGAATCAACAGAAGCCATAAAACATCACATTTCAGATCCAAAAATTCAGAAAAAAAAAATACAAAACTCACATCGAAGAAACCATAATGGTGCAAATACAATCGGAGAAGTGAATCGATCCAAGAAAGACCTCCAAATCGAAGAAATTGGGAAGAGGAAAGAAGCGAGAAAAGGGAACTCAAAAGAGTCCCTGTTTCGCTTGAATCGATCAACGAATCTCTCTCTCTCTCTTTCAAACCTTCTCCGTTTTTATACGCTCTTTGGCTCTCGACCAATTTGAGGTATTTCCCGAAATGATGGATTGTTTTTCTCTGTTCTTTTTTTGTATTTATATTTATGTGAGATTTCGTTTCTTGTCTTCTCTCTCTCTCTCTCTCTCTCTCTCTCTGATTATTTCTCCTGCGTAGATTTTCTTCAACTATGTGTTATTATTAGCGTCCGTCACGGAGCTATTCTCGTCTCCGGGATGTTATTACTGGATGTGTCCATTGTAGTACCTAATAATGTACAAATTCTCTATAAAAAGGTTTAATAAAATGAATGATACTATATTCAATGTGCTTTTCTACTTCTAGAAAACTATATTAGTTACATAGAGTAATTATTGCATTTGTTCTATTTTTATGTTACTTCAATTAGCAATCAAAATGTTTGTGTGTAGAAGAAATTACAAAATGAATAAATTAGAAATATTTTGTTTCTACTTTAATTACTGACCCCACTTTAGGAAATTTTTTGTGCTAATGCTAATCTGATTGAGCATAATTTTTTAAGTGGCAAGAGGCAATGTCATAAAAGGAACTGGAGAACAGTGGGTACCAATAAATGGAGAAATGGTCAACTCCTGCATTTATTGTCCGTTAGGGTAGAGTGCGCAAAAGGCAAAGAAATGTTCATGGTACCGGAGCATCACATCACCAAATTCTCTCTTTTGCTTTTTCTTTCCGTTTTCTATTATGTACGTCATTTAGAAAACTGAAATTTTTATATGGAATTCTATTCTAAATTAATTATAATTGGTATATAAATATTGCATGCGTGTTCAAGTGGTCATGTCTCCTTTTGAAAAGATTAAAATAAAAAATATACGCATTTTTAGTTTTTTTTTTTACAAAATGTGTGTTATTTTCTGTTATTATTTAGGAGTATTCCAAAAAAAATAAAAGCCTAAAATATAAATGAGCAAACTTATTTGTAAATCACAGCAAGTATAGTGTGATTTATATTGTCCATCTTGATAGTCGTTCAATTATAATGTAAATCATTTTATTCTTATTTTAAAAATAATAATTAATTTTTATGCAAGTTCATCAAATTTTATTTCAGTTAATTTATCAACTTCGTTCAAAATTAGTGACTAATAAAAATTGTATGACGAATGGTATATAGCTACATAGTATTCATGCTCGTATTTGTTTTAGACAATTATGACTGTGACAAATATTACGTATTGTTTTATATCCTTTTCGGTTTGTTTCAATTTTTTTTTTCCCTCTTCCTTCTTTTAACTTACAACAACTATAAAACCACCTAATATTCGAACTTACAATTTTTACATTGTCTTTTAATATTCCTTTGGAATTTATCATAGATGCCAAATTCGAGTTGTTATTTTATATTTTTGTTTTTATTTACTTCTGTGATTCCCTATGAATCTCAATTTGGATCATCCATATATATGGGCTAATATCATATTTTCCAAGCCACAGATGCCGTGATATATATACGCCAATGTAATTTTAAAATTAGTTAGTTTTTTTTTATCTAAATAAAGACTGTTGTCGTTATAATATGCAACTAACAACAATAATTCTGCGAGCACTCCCAACTTGTCAACTCTCAAATAGCATCATATTAGAATATTGAACAACATAATGTGGTTACTTTTAAAACATCCTCTAAGGGTCTGCTCCAGGAACCAATATTTGAGGGAATGGGATGGAAGGTGGAGTAAAGTGTGACTGTTTACTTGCTCCAGCGACAAAAACATGAGAGAATGGAAGGTGAAAAAGAGTGCGTCAAAAAGAGTGCGTCAGTTCCATCAGATTCTTAATTTTGCTACCCTCCGATTTAGAGGGTACAAAGAGTAACATTGAGTAATTTACATAAATGTCCTTCAAAAAGCAATGCCTAGTATAATGAGAATGGTTAAATGGTCAAGTTTAGTTGGATACTTAATTGATTAGTCGATACAGTTCTTTCCATCCTCTTCCCTCGTATAAAGGCCCTGGAGCAAGTAAATCAAGAATTCTTTTTACTTTCCATAACTTCATTTTCCTCTCCATATCTTTCTATTACATTCCTTTCCTTTAATATAGAAGTTCTGGAGCGTAGCCTAAGTGCCCAAGAGGACTAATCGTTGTCCAATAACTACTGCATATAGCACTACTATGTGTCATGTCTCTTGTTTCAAATTTAGTTCAGCTGAAGTGTCAACAAACTAGCTACAAATTAAGTGGTATCTTCATATGTCTGCGTTTTTAATTTGGTATAACGTCGATTAATAATCGACCAGAACTGATGATTTATAGCGAAATAAAATGTTATATTAGCATATAAACTGTTATTAACATAACATAAAGCGAATTGCAAAAAATAACATAAAGTGATAATCTGAATACAAAAGGTACTTAGTCAGGGAAATAAAATAAAAGGTCATTAAGAAATGATAATTTCGGGGACAAAGTCAATTCCATGATTTCAATTATCTATTAAGTGACAATGAAAGCCGTCCATGAATAAATACTCATTTATATAATTTTTTTTTCTAAAAGAAGCTAGAGTTCAAATATATCTATTATTATTATTTTTTTAATAACAACAATTATAAAATTTGAGACTACAATATATGATCTATATTATTTTCTATTTATGCATGCATACGAAACCTTAATGTTTTACTACATTTTGTTATATTTATATTCTGAAAAATCAATAGTTAGAAATTGTCTATAATAATGCATTTTTTAAAAGCTATTGATGCCCTTCAAATTGAAATATTATAATTTTATGCATACATAGAGGAGAATAATATGAAATAAAGCTAATGATTTTATTTTGATATTTGAGTTTCCAGATTTTAAATGCTTTGAGTTTATGTAGTAATGGAGACACAAAATGAAGACGCGTGAGCCATCTTCCTCTTTAGATTTTGAAGCCGATAAAATTGTACCCTCTTAATTCTAACAATATTCTTATGAAAAGATAAAGTGACAACTAATTTTGTTTGATAATTTTGACCATTAATTAACATCAAAATTCTACAAATTTCGGGAGTGATATATCTATATTTTTGTTTCTTAAGACACGTTATATTGGTTGTGAGGTTGTCAAATAACTTGTGTATCGATCGTCAATAAGACCTATCCATACTATTATAATTCTAATTTTATAGAAACATTAATTAGTTGACTTAACTTCTTAAAAAATTGTAATAATAATAAGTAAATCTAGTAAAGTATCTTCAAATCAACGAAAGACGGTGTACTCGTTATAACTAAATATATGTTCCAAATAATAATATGAATTTTTTATTCAAAAGATATGGTTAATTTTTTTTTTATATAGTCAACCTATTAAGAATACGGTGCTTATGGTTCCAACAATGTTCGCGTAAAACAAACTAATCAGGGCTTATGAGAAAAAAAAAATTAAAGTTTAATCTACGTCTGGTTACCTGAATCAGTGAGTAAAGATAAAAAAATGCTTAATTCAAAGATAAAACATGTACTAGAAATATATATAATTTAGCTATAGAATAAAGGGTTAATTCAGATATAAACAGTGGGATGGACATTTATTTAACAATTAAATGTTTAAACAAAACAGAAAATAAATATAATTCTCGGACAAGTTAATAATAATTCAAAAATCTAATCATCAAAATATTTAAAACTAGATATACTAAAAATGAAAAAATTGACGTGTTACACCAGGACCAAGAAGATATTATTCAAAACGGCGGTGGTGGGACCCATCTATTCATAAGTCAAATGTACATTGACATAGGGAATGCAAAAATGCCACCGTCCTTTTCAAAAGACCTAAGGGTGTTTGGATGGCTTAGGAATTGGGGGAATCGGGGAATTTGCTATTCCTAGACATAAATTTATTGGGAAGTGTGTAATTTTGTGAAGAGTTTGAATTGTTTATAATAAATTTGGCATATGAAATTCTGGAAATTTGCAATTCCTATGCATATGGTTCACAGTTCGATACTTTTATTTTTCCTTGGTGGGTCCAACTTGCTTATGATGATTTGGGTACATCCGTAAAATACAAAAATGGGCCATGTGTTGTTATTGGCGATAGCTTCCACTTGGGTTGGAATTTTATCCTTTCGTCTGCTTGACTCCTTCCTTGGTGCAGTTGGAAATTTGGAATGGGGATAGGGCTAAAAACGGTAATCGTTTCAATCGTTTTTTCGTTTCGTTTCGTCCGGAACGAAACGGTGACGGATAAGAATTTTAGTTTCATTTAAGGAACGGAACAACTAACGCAATGGAAATATTGTTTCGCCTTAGAATGAAACGATTAGTGAAACTGGGACGTTTCTTGGTCGTTTATTTCACGCATTTCGTCTAAATTTTTTTTTCATGGTTTTATTATTAGATTGCAGAGGACCTCAGCGGAGAGATCGAGGGAGAAACGAGTAAAATTAGATTTCTGCAGCGTCGCTCCCGTCATTTATCCGCCGAACACAGTCACATTTATCTCTCTCGCTTCTGCACTATCTAGTACAATCGCCGTCGAGAGCGAAATGTGATGATGGTGCCTCCTCCTTTCCCGCTTGACTTAACCTGTCATTTCTCTATCTCCGTTTCATAGAAAATGCAGAATAGTTTATTTTTTTGCATCTTAATAAAAATGCAAAACAGTTAGGTAGTCAAAGACGGTTATAACCGTTTTGATCGTTCGCATCAACAAAACGATCAATGCAACATGTGTTAAACGGATGCAACAATCAACGCAACAAGTACAAAAATTTCGTGCATTTGGTCGTTTTCCATGTTATGCACCCCTAAATGGGGATTGTGGTTCTTGACTTAACAAAAAAACTACGGGGTCGTTTGGATGTTGTAGGAATTTGGGGAATTTGCAATTCTAAGCATAAATTTATTGGGAATTGTGTAACTTTGTGAAGAGTTTGGATTGTTTATAATAAATTTGGCATATGAAATTCCGGGAATTTGCAATTCCCTCTTATTCCAACCCCATCCAAACGCCCCCTACAAGTCTATTTGGCGTTTTGCAACGTCCATTTTTCTTTTTTTTTTTTGGTAGAACAGCCCGTAGGCATTGCAACGTCCAATTGATGACATCATGACAACATTGTGGATCTAGATAAATGGTATTCGAACCTTTTCAATGCATGTATAGTGCTCATTGCTCAATTTTCTTCGGTAATCAGTACTAGCACGTAGTTTAAGTTGTGCGCGTACTAACTTTGATGGGTCATAAAATTAAAATGTGTATAATTTAAAAAATTAGACATTTTTTCCTTATTCTGATGCATAAATGTGCCATTCTAATATTCATATTCTATAAGTTCATATTTAGTCCGTGGACTTTTGACGTATTAGAAATCATACTAATACATGTAGTCTTTATAAATAATAATTTTGTATATGCTTTTTTATTTTGTAGCACATTATAATTCATGAGCACGCGTCGAAACTAACATTTTTGCTGGCTTGAATGGATGGATACCCTAATTCCAAACTTAAATTCTAAACAAGTTAGGTACAACTAGGGAGCTTTATTGACTTTGGGAGGCATGCTCAAATGCTTACGTTTAAAAAGTCTTGAGTCCATCATTTTCCAAATTTTTAATATGAAGTGGCCAAATTAACTTACATGAGGCATGAAAGATACTGATGTTCATCAGTCAGCTATAACGGATAAATAATTGCTATTTACTTGTGGAAATTGAGTTATCTTGACAGTAACAGAAAATTATATATTTTTTTTAATTCCATTTTAGAAATTGCTTTATTGTTAGCTCCATAATCAACTTGAAATATTTAACAATCTTTTTTCAGCGCTAAATTGTCAGTTGAAAATTGCAATATGGTTACGTTAAAGCACTTAATAGATAGGGACCTCAACGGCTCATTTTTTGTGTGATTTTTTAATATGTTTGTGGTGCTTTTAAGTATCTCTGGGTTCATTTAAAATCATATAATTTTCAAAAATATTTGTTTAATATCATCAAAATCGTTCTAATAAATGTGTTTCTTCTAATTCCAAACTTAATTGTCCATTTTTTGCAAGCCTATATTGCTAGAGCCTGAAATGTATTTACCATTTGTAAAAGGTCCCAATTAAAATTACACAATCATTGAAATTAGCTTCTGAAATAATTAGCTTCTAAAATTACACTATATTGCTAGAGCCTGAAATGTATATTTTCTGTCCGTTTCTAAAATTAGCTTCTGAAATATCTGCCAAAATAAATATATTTCTAATAATTTGTATTACAATTATTGAATTCAATGTATCGATCTAAGCTCGATTATGTACACTTCATTGAAACATTGAAACATTATTTTTTTTGTGAACTTGAAGATTACATCTTGACATCATATACAGAGACTGCCACAGAAAATCGAAAAATACTATTTGGACATTATATAGAAACTATCACAGAAAATCTGAAATACTGCTCCTGCCGCAACAGATTCGAGCTCCACAGAAGATCTCGAACACTATTCAAACTATAATAACGAACAGAATATTTCTTAAATTTTTTTATTAATGTCAATGAAATTTTATCCAAATTCTTTTATAAATATTTCCAATTCCAGATGGCGATCTAATACGTGGAGCTGGACAGTTCTTCTGCTTGGAGGTCCGGAAATTAGGTTTGTTAATAGGGCTGTCAATGAAACCCGTTTATCTGTACCGTATTCGATAAGATGGATACAGATAAGGTTTTATTTTCGTTAAACTAACGGGTATGGGTACGGATAAAGAAAATTTTTCGTTAACTTATCGGGTACGGGAACGGGTAAGGGTTATTTCGTACCCATTATCTAACGGGTAATATTTTATAAATATATATGTATATATAATCAAGTTTTTAGCATATTTCGAAAGATATGTTATTAATTTCGATCTTCATCCAAACTTATTTATGATGATGATTTTTCATTCTATATTATATTATAATTTATAATGAGTTATATAGATTTTTTGAATTCAATTGATATGAGAATAAATTTCATAATTTTTGTTATATCTAAAATATTATCTAAATATTTTATTTTATCTATATATTTATTTGATATTATTTATTTATCACATTATATATTTTTATTAAATTAATATTATTATAATTACCCGTTATGTACCGTTACCCTACCCTTACCGTTAATTATTAACGGGTACGGGTATGGTACGGATAAAGTCTTTTTTAACGGGTACGGGTACGGGTATGGGTAAAGAAAATTTTAACGGGTACGGGTATGAAAATACCTTCTACCGTACCGAACCATTGACAGCCCTATTTGTTAATGGATCCAATTTTTAATAGACTCTTATGCTACTTAAATTAAATGTGAATATAAAAAGTACCGAACCAGAATTCAAACAAACTTTGCTTGGAACTTAATTTTCTACATTTTCATTTTAAAATTATATCACTATTATTAAACCTTTTGCCTATTTTATATATTCTATTAAATATGTTAGATTATTATACTTGATTTATATTATATTAACTCATTCCAAAAAATTTAAATAGTTTCATTTCAGAATTCTTTGACTCTTATATCAAAATTGTAGCTCCACTTTGAGGGAGAAATAGTGACCTACACCCAAATGCTTGTGAATTAAGTTTCTATATTTTTAGTATTGGTATACAATTTATCTATCTATTTATTTATTTTTTGTAGGCCATGCTTGGTCTGATTCGAATGCTACGCGCCTACGCCGAATATCCAGATAGATATATCTATAACTTAATTTTATTTCCCTTATTTCGTGGTAGTTGAATTTGGATCAGGCCGACAGGCCCGAAACAATATAATTCTTGACTGCTTTCTGCTAAAAATAGGTAGCATAACGTCCAAAACGGTAATAAAACTGGATGTTTCGTTAACCGTTTCGTTTTAGATACGAAATTGACTACTAATTTCGTTAACCGTTTCGTTTTGAACGAAACGATCGAAATCACAAAAAAATACATGGACGAAACTGCAAACTTTCGTTAACCGTTTTGTTTTTGAAATACAACCAAAATCTTTAACCGAAATGAAATAGCGGTTAAAACAGGTGCGGTTTTCATCCTGGCTTAAAGAAAAAATTACGAAAATTTCCTCATAAAAATTCTATCACCATCCATAAAAGAAAATTTTCTAATAAAAATTATAACGTTTCACTATAATATAGGGCAACGCGACAATAAAATTTAAAAGCATAACTTCAAATTAAATTATAATCTTATTTAAAAAGTTATCTATGTTAAAAATTATATTATTTCTTTCATAGTAGGAGTAAATTTTTTATGAACCATGGTTCATATAAGCTTTCGTGCACCATGACCGTTTTGGTCGGTGATTTCATAAATTGTCAAATATAATTTAACCAACCTAATCTATATATTGAAATTCTATAGCAAACAAAATTTTTTATTTTTTTTACTATTTTATTTCGAATTTTTAAAGCTTGCCATTTTTTTTTATAAATACACTAATTTGTATCCAAAAAATAACAAGCTTTAAAAAATTCGAAAAAAATAATAATATTTTTTTAAAAATTGAAATTTTGTTTGCAATGAGATTTCAATATATAGATTTGATTGGTTAATTTAGATTTGTCAATTTACAAAATCACCGATCAAATAATCTGGTGCACGGAGTCCTCTATACATCATGGTTCAAAATATATTACTCTTCATTGTAGTACATATATATAATTACCAAGAATATACTTTTTTTAGTATAAATAATGTTTATTAATTTTATCATATAGAAGTAAGGTGCTTACCAGAGAAATTTTAACGGGCAAATGATAGGCTTTGTTCGAGTACTGCAAGAGAGCGTTTATACTTTTGGTACATCTCATCCTTTTGCGCAATTATTATTTTCGAGTTTTATATATATTTCTTTTGAAGAACTATATTAGAAATTCGAGATCTCTAATAATAAAAACTAATTCTTGATATAGTTACAAATACAAACTTGCAAAGGACAATACATATTGAGTGACAAATAATTATGCTGACTAGGCCTACGGGCCTTTTCCAGGATAAAGAAAAATAATAATTATGCTGACGTGGCAAGTGCGATAGCTCGGATTCCTGCATTAAACCCCAACATCTTTTGAAGAATTGAATAGAAAAGAAAAGGAAAAAAAAAAGCGAAGTACTTTTCCTCAAATATGCAATAAAACAAAATGATGCTCCCTTTTTTTCGGGTCCAACAAAATGATATACTGGAGTCACAGTCACATAGCTGCCGACCTCTAGATTCATCCCAATCCTAACGCCAGCCGTTGGATCAGGGTTCATCATCAGATCGACGGTGTAGATTAGATTTCGTTGAGACCTGGTACATTGACTAACGTCATGAGTCAACCATTTATCTCTTTCGGTCAACATGCACACGCTTCCGAATATCCCTATTAGAAAGCTCATCTAGACTCGGTTCATCCAATGTCAATTATGGACCGTTCTAATTTTCTACCGTGTTCAGAGACTGCAACAAACTGGTCCAAAACAATAAAGTGAAAATAATAACAGTATTTCTCTTCAGTTGCAGTTTTATATATGAAGAGAACTGGCATAAGTTGGAAGAGAATTAAAGCCAAAGATTTAAATCATGTATTTGCACTAACAATGGAATAAAAAAAATTATTAACCACTAATTATTTCATGTCGTTCTTATTATTCCATTGTTGGTTAATAATGGAACTGACATATATATTGTGCATGGATTATTGCTCTAGTTAGTCAAATTAAAACTACTCACCTGCATGCTTATATATGTCATATCCAACAATTTGTTGGAAATTAAACCACATAAACAGCGACACCTGCAATAAAAAAAAACACATTTCTCATGACTGTTATTTTTTTTAGGCTAAAAGGTCCTTCAACTGATTTATCTCAATCTTATCATAAAATTTAATTATATAATTACAAATACTGTCCTTTTTTTAAAAATAAAATACAGTATTTTTTTTTTTTTTGAAGAAAAAACATGGGTCAGTCCCAGCCTTCTACAATTAAAAGTACTTAGCTCGTCTAAGTACGTTAAAAATAGACCGAGACCATAGAAAAATGGAATTCAACTCGGTAGTCAAAAGGATCAACCGCCACTATCACTTGCTTTTGGCAACCACTCAGAACATTCCCATTTTTTTGGTTTCACAGCATCTCTTCCCTCTTTTCTCATATATATACACATGAGAATCGTTTTGCGCTAGAACCTAGCTTGAGTGCTTCCGAAATTGAAGCGCAACTGAGCTCGGTAGAGATATATATATCACATATTCTACTTACAATGGAGAGCTCTGGTTGCGCACCTCGCAAACCGGATCGCAAAACCGTGGAGAAGAACCGACGAATTTACATGAAATCTCTCTACTCTAAACTTGATAGTCTTCTTCCTAACCAAAAGAAGGTGCTAGTTAATTTCTTGTGTTTTGTTTTTGAATTTTGGTATGGAGTATTAATTAATTAAGCCTAATAACAAAACATCATATTTGCATGATACTACACCATAATAAACTGCAAAAGTTTATTTAAAAAGAAATATGTATACAAAAGATCTTAGCAGCCCCACTCCTTACCTCTCCCTATAAAATAAAAACATGTACTTAAAACAGATAATTTATGATGAAATATTGATGAAATTAACAGGACCAAATTAATCTGCTATTTTTCCCTTTTTTAGGATGGTATAGCACTGACGGTACCTGACCGGATAATCGAGGCAGCTGACTATATAACAGAGTTGAGGGAGAGAGTGGAGAAATTACGAGAAAGAAAGAGACAACTCATCGCCTTAGGCTCGCACAATAGTACTCTGACAAAATTATTGCCAGATATAGAGGTTGAAGAGATCTCTGATGGATTAAAATCAGTAAAAACAACTAGCGACTTAAGAAATAACGAAGTTGGGTTTTACAAGATGATTCAGTTACTAGAAGAGGAGGGAGTAGAGGTATTGAGTGCGTACCTACCACCCTCTAAATCTGAGGGATCGGTACGCTATACCCATTTCTTGATGAGAATGTAATTAATCTGCTTGTATATATATATATAGGATGCTTTGCTCTAGAGTCAAGGTGTTGTATGAAGCATTAGCTTAAGAAATAATTAAGATCTTATTTATTTTCAGAGTGTTATTATCTTTTGTTAAGATCTTATTTTGCAAAACCATAAAAAAAATCATCTTATCTTAGGCTCCGTTTGAATAGGTGTGGGAAGAAGGGAAGAAATATTGGAAAGTGTGTAACTTTGTGAAGAGTTTGAATTGTTTATAATTTTTTTTTTCTTCTTCTTCCTTCTTCTTCTTCTTTCTTCCAACGATCCAAACGCACCCTTAAGAAATAGTTCTGTTTTCTTACTAGAAGTCAATTAAAGGAACATCATTTGAAATGGGTGTATTCACATTTTTCTAGTTTAGGATACAGAAGAAGACATTTATAAGAAGTTTGTGCTGATGTATATCGGAATAAATTTCAAAGCATACATCACTTGACTGGAAACAAAATTTTAATTATCCTCTCAGTTTTTTTTTTATAGAAATCTTTAAATAAAGAAATTTTGGTATAATAATTATCAAGTTTATCAATTTTTGAGTTTCAGATTAAACATAAAAATTCGTTGTTTTGTTTCTAACTTTCTATCTATACACAAAATTGTGTTTGAAAGAGCTGCCCAAGTAAATTAGGCCAGAGGCCAAGGCCCAAATCAGAGGCATCTCTATCTACTTAAATAAGGGCCCTCATAACGTGAAGTTTTGACTTGAAATTTGTTGGTATGGAAATATGGAATGATGCACTTGCTAGTCCAGAGCATTTAATATTGTTATTTAATATGTGTCCATGAGTCCATCTAATTAATTCGCCAAGTCAACTCAAAACATGACATGTTGGAATTCTTCGATATAATTTTTTATTCCTTCAATTTTTCTTTCGTGCTGCCGGGCCACGAGCAAACTGGCAAAACCCTAGCAAGATAACATGTCCACGTGAATATGACCCTTTCCTCCTAGTATAGTAGTATTAATCCTTACCTCATCTATCGCCCTGCTTTATGACCTGAACCTGTTAGGTTTTGATCTAAATGATTTTCACGCGTATTTTATTTGATTTCATTTTATTAGAATTTATTTTTTAGGATTTCGTTGAATCTAATAGTATGAAATTCCCTATCAAATAAAATCAAATTCATTTATTTTGATAAAAAAAAATAATCAAATGAAATTCCGCATGAACAAAGTGATTCTAATCAGGACAATTTTAATTTGTAACAATACAAATTCAGATATGTATCTTTTACTATTTTTCAAGAAAATCTCTATGTCTACTATTATAAAAACACAAATGGAAGAGATGTTACACTCTAGATCTAGCATGTAAACAGATGTTTTTGTCGTTCAATCGATTTGATTTGTGGTTGGATAACATGTCTTTTTTGGTTTCTCGTAAGATAAAACAACAATATATTTTGGTTTTCCGTCTAATAGACAAACAAATTGAATAACATATCTATTTGTATCATTAGTAAATTAAGCAACATATTTTTATTATCTAATATTATTTTATTTTTTTATTTGCATATGACATCTTAGGCTAATGGTGAAATGAGCATGACAATTCCAAATATCAGTGCCTTAACATTAAATAAAAAATCAACCATTATTTTAAGGAATATTATAGTTAGCTCAATGTTCTTACTTCAAGTACCTCACACTGTTTTTAATTAATCTTGACAAAAATAACAAATCAATGTATTTAAGAACTAACTCTTGCTCTAGTGGTAAAAAACAATACACCTTAAGTAAAAGGCCACAGGTTCGAAATCCGATTATGAGGTCTTTTATAGATATTTAATTTAAAAATAAGTTGGATGGCTTAGACCCCAATTTATCTTAAAAGAAAATAAATCGATGTGTTTTAACTTTTGAATATTTACTTCACTTTTAAGAAGTGTTCATTTTGGGTCAAATCAGTGTACATTTTATATTAGTTTGATGAAAATTTACTAGTTTAGACAGACGTTTTGTTTATTTCGGTTCAGATAAATGTCGACTTTTATTGCAGCAAGTATTTATGCATTTTAGGAGTTAGTTTCAGTTCCAGGCAATATCTTAGAATTCTAGATATGTTACAACGACCTTTGTTGAGTTCAATGAACTTTTTTTGCCCCCTCCTTTTGGCGAACATTTAGTATTTTTTATTGCGCAAGTTTGAGGTTACCGGCGATAAAAAATATTTCTCTTATGTCATCAAATTATAAATGCATACAAAAATTAATTTTGAATCTTTTAGTCATGTTATATTATTGATCTTCATCATCCTCTTATCATACTTCTTTCTTAATTAATTATGATATTGATTGGGTAACTTATAACATCTTTAATAAAAAAAAATATTATGCATCCTCATACTTCTTTCTTAATTAATTATGATATTGATTGAATAACTCGTAACATCTTAATAAAAAAAATCATTATGATTTGATGTTTTTTTTTTTTCCTTTTGTCTTCCTGAAGTGCAAAATAATAAATTTTGAAGTACGTATTTTGTGCAGGCAATTGTTGCCGACAATCATAAGCCAACCTAAGAACGACATTTCCAATCCAATTGATGTGTGTGTTCATGTATCATGACAGACTGGTACTTTTCGGCCAGGTCAAAACTTTATTAATAACCCAATAAAAATGTTTGGACACGTCTTTCGTCTATTCTCATTAATTGAATTTTAATTCCCATGCTTTGTTTATCCTTTTTATTTGCTGACTGTATATGCCAAATCTGTCTTGGACGGATAGACTCCGTCCAATACGATCGTTTTCATATTTTTAAATTTCAAATAACCGATCCGAACCGTTCAATATGTTATTCTTATTGAAAACTTATAAGAAACCAATTTTTACATTTTTTCAAAATTTTTTACTATTTTTTTGATATTTTAGAAAATCGTTGTTATTGGACGATCCATAATGTTTATATCATGAATATTAAAAAATACTACAAAAATATTAGAAAATTTTGAAAAAATGTAAAAATTGGTTTCTTGTAAGTTTTCAATATGGAGAACATATTGAACTGTTCGGATCGGTCATTTGAAATTTAAAAATGTGAAAACGATCGTATTGGACGGACACCATCCGTCCTATATATAGGACACTAGCAATTCTCTGTATATATATATATATATATATATATATATATATATATATATTTACGGGAATAATAACTTTCTTTACTTCTTAAAAGTTGATATGATTAGATTAGACGTCACTGCTTAAGAAACTGGTCCGATAATGCGAAACAGGTAGTTTTGATCCAGTTTCCCGCATATATAAACTTTCAAAATCAATATTTAATTTAACTCCATAAAAATTAATTACTTTTATGTTCATGAAGTGTTTAACGGGTGAATTTTATTGGGTTGATGATATGTTTTTCTTTTTTGCCATTGAACTTCGATATTAATCAATATTTGATTAGTTCGACAAGTTTTTTAATGGAGATAGTAACAGACTAAAGTAGATGATTAAAACTGGACAAAAATTAACATTATTGATCATTATGGATGTTCAATTAAAAAAAATCTAATATTAATGACTATAGGGCTAATCTAAAAATTATCGACAAGAAATGAATTTCATACCAAGTTCAATGACCTCCCAAAAAAATAATCCATAATTAATGTACAGAAAGAATTTCTTTGTTATGGTGTTCATGACATTAATCAAGAGTGCAAAATATGTCATCTTGGTTTTTATGTATCGTAACTGTTCAATTGAAAAATGATGTTTTTGATTAAAAGAAAGAGAGCCAAATAAATATAAAAGAAATTACAGATAACACAAAGCCCCTTAAAATAGGAGTTATATGAATCCCATGGAAGTTGATTAAATAATTTTGTGGATATCTGTTATCTTTAATTATAATATAACAAATTTTGTTTTTTTTTCCATATAACACGGCATAATTTATGTTATTGATGTTTTAGTTAAAACAAAAAAAAAATCTAAACATTCAATACATATCATGTGCTGATGTTCGTGTAGATGAACAACACTATAATTATTAAATATAGATAAATGCTAAGAAGCTTCGATTGTTAACCTTTTATGAAAAATAGATCGCATGATGGATATTGTTTTGGTTGGCGAATATTAGATCCGGATAGGTTATGGTCGGTTCTGAATAATAATGCAAAGTAACAAGGCAATAATAAAAAAAATAAATAAGTATTTGAATACCAAAATGGAATTTATTATAAGCTGGAAATATAAATTTTTAATTGGTCATGATGGATCAGTTTTTCCAATTAGGTTCTAATTTGGCCATCAGCACAAATTTGAAGAGAAAAATAAAAAAATAATTTACTTTTCAAATGCTTTTTTTTGTTTAAATTATATTTTTCACAAACGCAAAAGTTTCCGCAGTAACGAGATTGAAATTAATAATACTCCCCTATAATTTCTGCGGTGGTCATTGTCATGCTTTTCTTTATTTTTATTTTATTTATTTTAAAGGGGATAGATTGGGAAAGGAATCAAATTTGTATGTTACTAAAAAGTCTAAGCCCATCATTTTGTCTTCAAAACCTGTTAACTCGTCAGATTCGAGTTTTTTTTTTTTTTCTTTTTTTCAGAGTGAACCTCCATAAATTGTACGCGTGTTTTACTTTTTTTTTATAAGATGCTTTGTCAGTTATTGTATGATACTCGATTGAAAGCTCTTGATTGAAACACCTTGGTGCAGACTTATTCGATTCGTTAATTAGCAAATTAAGCACCTCTTATTGGGTCAATAACAATAATTTCATGTTTTTGTTGATAGAAATGTGGGGTTGAACTTTGTAATTTTGAAATAATAATTACGATAAGCCATTTTACAAGGTGCGTTATTTTTAGATGAAAAATTGATTATAATTTATGTTTAGCACAATAGAGCATAAATCATATTGCAACTTGATACTTCTTTAGACTAATTATTGCCCGCAATATTCTAGGCTTTTTAAGTAGGGACATCAAATCAAATGAAAACGTAATTATTGAAGTGAAAAGATCATTAGGATAAAATAGTGGTTAATGCCTGGTGGTAAGTTATAAGTTCTTTAGGTTAGCACTTTCTCTTATTGTGATTTTGGCTCAATTAACTGAATCTAATTGAAGATAAGTGTGGCTCTGTACTAATTTACAATATAATTATAAAATTAATTAATAAAATAGTTTGACGTTGGTCATGATAGCGATAACGGTGGTATGATAAGGGTACAATTATTATGTAAAGTTGATTGCAAGATGCATAATATAGTTTTAATGAAATTTTAAACTAGTACCAAGAATTGACAAGTAACTATCTAGCAATATATTATGATTAGCAATGTTCCTCGTGCGCTCATTGTTCTGCATTCTATGATTAGCAATGTTACTCATCGTAATTGAATCAATAATTATATTGAATGCAAAATTACAAGAAAAAAAATCTGTGGTTTGAGAATTTTTTTTTGTAAATAAAATATTATGAAAATTTACTGAGTGTGTAGTAGTTGATTAAAATAAAAAAATACTTCTAGTCTTATTGAATTTTTTTTTCCACATATTGTTCCAAACTAAAACTAGTTACCACGCGTTGCGTATAGTACCATTAGTGGGAAATTTGGGGTCCTGTTGAAGAAAATTGCGAGTGGCTTATTAAAGGCAAAAAAATATTAATTCCCTTGCTTGCATCACTTGTTGGAGTAACAATTCTTTTTGTTATGGTGGGAAACAGGATCAGATTCTATCATTTTAATTTCTTGATTTACTATTTAATTATTTATAGTACTTCTCTCAATTCTCCCTAGAACATTGATGATAAGACTAATTTTTAAGTATGATTGTGACAATTATTCGTGGATCGTACACATTATATTTTTAAGCTTTTCACTATCTTCATACATTAGGCAGTAATTCCAAAAAGAGAACATTTCTTAGTATTGTAATTATCAGATTCTTTTTGGAATTTTCCGGTGCTGAGCTAGAGTATTTGTTAATATATTTGTAGTTATATACTATAGACACTTTATGTAATAGGCTAATTTTTCTTTTTTAAATATGAGATGAAATATACCATTCGCAAGTTTAAACTTATAAACTGTTGTGATTGAGCAAGGTTCAAATTGGACTTAAAAAATTAGTGTAACCATGAAATATTCTATTAATATAATATAATATAATATATGAGAGAACTTTAATTTGGCAATTTAGAGAATCTAAAAGAAATATACTGAAATTAACAGTGTTTGAACGGAGCAGAGAATAAACACTGAGAATTGCTGTTCAAAAGTTAAAGCAAAAGCTACTGCTATCCATTGTCAACGGATCCTGCTCTTTTTTCGCACTAGAAAAGTTCAACATGGAATCGTGACCCTTGATTTATAAGAGAATTTCTGTAAGATTAAAACTAGAACGAATCTCAAAACCAAACTAAAGATTTAAATACAGCATTGCATGTTTACTTGGCTACATCGTCAACACCAAAACAGGACTCTGCATGCTGTAACTCTGTTTTTGTCTTCACATTTTATTTTATTTTTTGTTGAAACGTGTATGCGCTTTCACATTGGCTTATTTGGATCAGGATATCATAGGACAGACAAGGCAATTCTAAATTATTTTATTATATCTTGAAATAAATGGCAGAAATTCTATAAAAAATTGAAAATCCGGGTGCGTTTTAACCGGTGTTTTTAAAATCGTACCGGCATTTCTACTGTCCAGATGACTGAAATCTGATAGTTCTGAAACTTTCCAGTATTTTCTCTCAAAATATTATTTTTTGATGCTATGTGCAAAATAAAATTAAAATCTATAATTTTTTATAATTAATAAAAAATCTCACAGAGCCTAAGTGAGCTTTCTCTAAAGTTATCGAAAATGACAACTATTTTAACCCCCCCCCCCCCCCCCCAAATTGAGGCATTTGCATTTCATTATTTATTTTATATGATAGGATGGGCCCGATTTTAATTGATTTAACGTACACCATATATATATATATATTTTAAAAGAATGGAGATGTTTGCCATCTAATTTTTTAAAATAAAAAATACATGCAAGGTTTGAACTTTTGATTTTGTTTTGAGGCCAGCCTAATAAATATACATTGCATTCGATATGTATAATTTCATCTATTTTAACGACACGATGAAACCATTATATGGAAAAAAAAACCGTCATGTCTTCGAAATCATCCATAACATGGCACATATCTTAACTTTTTGTCTGTTTGATAAAACATTCAATGTGAGTGAAACCCACTGTTGTGACAAAGGTATTAATAATTCGATTAACACTTTTTTTTGTTTAGTACAATTGATATTCAATGTGGACAAGGAAAGTGAGTTGATGCATTTCAGAAAATTGTAATTAAAAAAAATTCATAACACAACGGATACTAAAAAAATTGTAATTTTTGTTAAGCTAAATACAAATAAAATCAGGTGAGTGAGTTGATGAATTTCAGAAAATTTTAGTTTCGTTTAACTGCCACACGAGGATAGTTGTAAGCTGATTGAAGAGCGACACAGAAAATACAAATTCCTGACAAAGACAGATCTGCACAGGAGAAATTCATACTCTTTAAGTGGTTCGTACATAATTAAATAATTAAAGAAATTAAAATCGTACATATAAGTCATTTGGCACACATGGAATCTGACTTTTTCGTTCTCTCAAATAAAAAAATTAATCTGACTTTTGGGACCATGCGTCGTTTCTTCAACGCATTTCCTCTTACCTCTCTAAAACCCTAAAATTAAGCGCGAATGCGGTACCAATGGCGCCATTCAACTCCAAGTTCGCTAATTGTCAAATACCTTCAAATTTAAAAGTGTTGTTCTTGAAGTTGAAATTATGAACTCAAATATGAAACTGATCAACTTAGAAAAGACGGATATATTGAAGTTGAGAAGAATCAAATATCATTTTGTATTTATATATTTTTTTTGTCTATCATATTAATGTTGGATTTTTATCTCAATAACCAATTCCGGTTTAGTTGGGACCATTTAACTTTTCATAAGATAAATTTTAGCATGGCAATTTGTGCTTTAATTAACTAATACCAACTTACCGATTGGACCTTGTTCGTTGTCTTTGCGTATTGATTGAGCCTAATTACGGCCATTAGTAGTTAGTAGATCTATATAATATCTTGATCTAAATCTTCAAAAGAAAACAAAAAGTGAACTTAAAAAACTGAATACGTTATATTAACAACAAGAGGTGATCGAATTCGACAAAGTAAAATTACAATTATATTTAATAGTTTTAAGTAACTTGTATATCTATTATCTAGGCATACTCAAACGCCTTAAAAAAATTTAAAATGAGAGGGAAAAGATTCAATATTTGATTTTTACCTTTAAAAATTAATAATATAACAGCTCTACTTTTTCATTGATATCAAATTAATTCTAAGTTTACTTAAAAAGAAATAAAGAATTAAGTTGGTTGTTAACGATTCAGCTTACCATTTTGAGTATCCTTCCCATACTACTGATGAAGTTTTGCATGGAAGCTTATAGTTCTCCCGAGAATGAAGATTTTCATGACTAGTCATTTCTATAAAAAATACTAACCACTAACAACCTATAAATATTAAAGAGTCGCAGCTTGCTTGCATTTATTTCTTATGTAGCGACAGTCTGAATTAGTGGATCAAATTTGCAATATTATGGATGTTTTTTTCTTCGTATTGTCACCGTCAGATCTCTTGGAGGTTCAATGCCACAATGATTTTGTCTTAAACATTGACACATTGTCACTAATTTGAAACATCAGTTCAAAACCAAATGAATAAATATAAGGAAATATGACTTTGTAATAGCTGTTAATTGAACTATGTTTATCTTCTCTGTTTTTCTGTGTTGTCATTTCCTCTGACCTCTAGCTCATCTATATTTCCACTTCATTTTACTTTTAATTTTTTATTTATGTAGATGAACTTTAGCAGCATATTTAATTTTAAAATTCTTTAACATAAATATGATTGGATCTTGATCTTCTCAAAATTATACTGCATGTCTCACGATTATTGTAAACTACATTGATTATATTAATTTTTGTGAAGTATTGCTGATATTTTGGTAATCTGAAGGGTTACAGAGTGTTTTCCAAAATGACACGACACGAGTGTGTTGGTACGACACACACGCGTGTTGACACGACACGACACGTCTATGGAATTAGCACAACACGTGTGTGTCAATGTGTCGTGTCAAAATCGTGTCGTGTTGGAGATTTCTAGACATTTACACGTCTTAACACGACACGAGTTGACACGTGACACGAGTTAACATGAATAATAATATTATTATCTAGTATTTATCAAATTACATTGAGTTTATATTATAAATTTAATAATTTTTTATTCATAATTGTTGAACCCTAAAATATTCTCATAAATACCGGAGAACGGTAAAGAGGAATTTGATATTTTATACGGGACAGATACAGGAGACGCCCGATAATCTGAAATTATCTCGGATAAATCGAGAAGGAATATTCGTGAGGATTTAATGTCGTGACAAAACAAATGGTGCTAAATCCCAAAGGCTATATTGGTGTCCGTATTAATGGGAAAAGTAAAATCACGATAATTTGGCATGCGATATATATTCCTGGAACTCACGAAAAACGCCGAATCATACCTTGAGGTGCAACAAGAAAATAATTATATAATTTCATGAGTGGAGCTATATGATTATACGTAATATTCAGACGGAAAAATATATGTATCAAGATTCGTGCAAAGAAATGATCAAATAACTTCTCTGACCCACTTTGCTTCAGCCCGGCCCATATCAACTCAAACAAAAAAAACGGAAAGCCCATAATGAAAATAAAGATGCAACGGCCCGGCCCATCACATTACTTCGTCTCCTTCGTTCCGACTACTCCTGTTTCTGACGAACGCCATGACGCAAGAGATGGACCCTCCCTCTCGCACGCCTGTTGACAAACGAAGCCAAGTAATAATGGTAGGGAAGGGAATCTCGTTCTCCTCTCCTTCTCGCGCGGTGCACAGAGGCATACTGTACACATTTGTCTCCTCTCTCGCTTACTGAAATGCAATGATTCCGCTGGCACACAACGCCTCATTGCATTTACCTCTCCGACAGCTACTGACAAGGAGAGAATAATTTTGTAGCCCAATTGGAATTCTAGCTTCCTCAATTGAAATCCCTTCTCTTATCACCAGAGAGCAGCTACAGTCCTTTCACGATTCATGGACATTAATTAACAATTAATCCAGTGTGGTGAAGAGAGGAGGGAATCTTGATGTCAATGGATAAGCTCATCTCCATCCTCTCCAGTAGAGCTGGAATAGAAGAAACTCAATTATGCAAGACTTGTAATTTGAGTATTGTTCAATTGAGAAGAATGAAATTCAATTGAGTTAATTCCATGACTAGGCCATAACCAGGGAGCATCAAAGGAGATATCTAAATCATCGATGATCATTAATAAATAGAAAATAAAATGAAGGCAAATCATGGAAGAATTCGAACTCTCAATGCTATGCTAACTGAAAATCAAATGGAGATGTGATAACTCAAGGGGTACTGGATTGATATGGCTCAAGCCAGAATGGGAATTAAGGTCCAGAAGATGAAATTGCATTGAGAAGAGGTTGCAAAGCATTGTTGGAAAGGCAAAGTCAATTAAATTGATATTGTGCTGGACATAACAAGTTCAAAGGAGCATGTATTAAAACCAGAAATTGAGTCATTCGGCCATAAAAAAAATAAAGGTGACATAACATATGTTTGAACTGGAGACCACATGACACAAAGAATTAATGCTGCTGAAGACTAAAGCAATGGTGCCTCACTGGTGGAGTAATGAGTAGCACGAGAATAAAGAAGGTTATTCCCTGAAGATGAATAAATTGGGCACAGTAAGGCACTGTGTAGAAGTGATGAAATACCCAAAATAGGCAGCAGGGGTAAAATTGTCCAAGCCTTTTAAGAGTTGTATAATTGGTGCCATCTACAGTGATTGATCCATTCTCTCTATAAATAGGATGCTAGGTGGCCATGCAAAAAAAAAAACCCACAACAACACAACCAGAGATACACGAGAAACACAGCAATCAAGCATACATTGCAAGGCTATACTGCCAATAGCACTTTGCACACATTCTGTGAGAGTAAGAGGAAGAAAGTATTGTTAAGTTAGGATAGCTACTAAAAAAAAAAACAAAAAAAGAGTGTGTGTTAGAAGTAGTTTCATATTTCCAGCAATAGTGAGGATTGTGTAATCTACTTTTTATTTTGGTGTAACCTGCCTTGGTAAATCAAGAAGGTTTATTCCTTTTCTTTGCAACTTTCATTTTTTTTTTTACTTTCCTTCTGGTTGCACACACACCTGTAAGCAATGTAAGGAATAACTAGTAAAAATGTTTATGTAAATATGTACATAAATGCATTTAACTAACATAAGCATTAGTAACAATGTAGGGAATAACTAAAACTAATTCTCATTTTTATATTCTGCCTTTATATTCTGCACTCATGTAGATTAAAAATCGCACTTGCATTATAATATAAGAAACCATGCGATAAATGAAGTTAAAGTAGGCTACTTTATAACTAAATATGCATATCTAATATTTAGCGAATCATTATATAAAGAAAAAATATAAAAATGTGGACAACAACAAGGACAACAGGGATTATGGACAGTAGATTTCTTTCTAAAAGAAAGAGGACAGCAGGTTGAAAAATAAAAAAAAAGGACAGCAGGTTATGGAGCTTCATGGGGTTGCACACACCTCATCTCGCCAATGCATTGAATAAGGGGACAGGCACTTCTGACCCAGGAAGGGCTGGACAGTGAGGATTCAGCTGTGTTAGCTTGATAGCTTATGCAAGCTGTTAGGTTCATACATCTCCATCCTGTGCCTAAGGGATGCAAAAATGCCTCACCATCACCACCACTACCTCAACCATGCCAAGGAGAAGCAATGCATTGGAGGCTCTCTTATGTTGGGTTAATGGCTTGTTATATCCCAGCAACAAGTCATTATACTCTCATACATTCCCTTTTCAAGTTGATACAAGGCTGTCTCATCACAACCACCATGGCCAGATCCAAATCGAGTGGGAGTATACTGTTGTGGCCTTGTGATGCAATTGAGAGAGGAACGCACCTTCAGAGGCATGCTAAGGTGCTCCCCAATCCCCAATCAAGCTCTCATGGCTGCTAGGAAGTAATGACAATCCAAGGAAACCCAGCCGAAAGCTTATCACCATGGCCATATCAAAACTGAGGAGTAACCCCTGGAGGGAGGCGCTCGACAGTCAAATTGACAGAGAAGACACATTCCTATACCTCTCATGAGCCTCGTAGGCGCCTGACCCAATCCCTATCATGGCCAGTCGACTGAATTGATCAACTCGCCGTCACAGAAGGTTTAAGTGGAACAGAAATCACATGCCGGAGGATTTTGGCAACCAAATTGAAGTTATACCAAGCTTCTGAGACCTATCACGATGCTCCCTGACGCATTATCTCGACCCAATGACCATTAGGAGCTCACAACCACCGACAAGCCCTGCCAAACCCTAGCCGTCTGGGAGGAGATGATTATGATGTAAACGGAGGAGATGGGCTCGAGAAGCGAGTCCCGCGACCTCCTGAGGGCTCTACGATCCCATTCGGCACTGTCCCAAGGCTGAACAATCGCTTGACAAACTCAATCAGACGGCCATGGCGGAGAGCCTCGCCGACGACGAAGAGAAGAAACAGAAAGAGAAGGGATTCATTTTCCCTACCTGCATGGACCTGGCTCACCATCAACGGATCGCAACACTCACTGACTGTGGGTCCCACACACGGAGGGGTCAGTTATTCCACGAAACACCGGGAGTATGAAAGGCTTTACTAAGGGGAGGCCCAAATCTTGTGATTCTCTGTGGCAGTTTGGTTGCGTTGAGTCAAATCCGTGTGATAACCCGCTAGAAGCCCACTCAGTCCAATCAGAAGGAGCCATGTGTCACTCTCAATAGCTGAGGTCGCTGCTGACCCCTCATTTCCTCCGCTGATTCGGACCAATCAGGCGCTGCCACGTGCCATTGCTGCTGATATGGCACCATTTTATTGCTGGAAGTTCAAAAATTTGTAGAAATTCAACCGTAACTCAGAAAAATCCAAACCAAATTTCTATAGGACCAGAAAAATATGAAGAATACAGTCATGCCAAAACCATAACCAAAATACAAACGAAATATTTTAAATCTATATTCCAAGCTCTGGCCAATCGCAAATTGCCACCTCAACTGTATATTTATTTAAAATCCAGCAACCTTTAAAAATTCATGAAAAATCACAGGAGGGTCAGAAAAATATGAGAAAAAATCCTGGAAGCTCAGAAAAATAAAGGGAGTCTATTCGGCTAATCATCACCACTAAAAACCCTACCAAATATATTCCTACCATTATCCTCTCCTAGAATACCATGGAGATAAGCCGTTTCGGCAAAGGCTCAAAGGCTCATGATCAAATCACTGAAGGTATGGATAATATTATAAAAGTCATACCGGAATACTAGCACAACCGAGTCTAGTGCTCCGTTTATGACTTGAGATAAAGCTCATCGCAATCCCAAGTGATCAAAACCACCAGACGGTTATCGTCACGACGAGTGTGGATCAGAATGGAGACACTAAGTACTGTTGCTAACAAACAAGAGTACTGGTGAAGTATCAAGCTCAATGATCTGGTTAAATTGAGACTCGCTAACCTCAAAATGATGGATAGTGAAATCTACCACGGCGTCACGGGACTCTATCAAGAGACCCGAAATAATATGCAAATCAGATGAAGACCAAAACAATATTCAAGCAAACTGATAAAATTCCAAAGAGAAGACAAATTACACCGCAAAATATTATCGGTGAAGAATATGGATCCAACCACATACGAGCAGAACTCTTTGCAGTCTGAGAAAAGCTCACAATGTTGTCCCAAGCCTGCTGAGACGATGGAAGCCACGATTATCAAAGGCACCCGCTCTCTCGAGAAGGCAGGAGGTCCTATCTTGAGTGTATGCAATCTACCCGCCAGAGATAAACATATGCCAACACCGCCGACACAGGCACACAGCATTATGATCCTATCAAAGATATGCAAATATTGTCACCATGGACAAATTCCACATCATCATACCCGTGCCTTGGGGAAAGATCACACTTTTATTTCAGGAGTCTACGGTTATCTAAGGCACCCGCTCTCTCAAGAAGGCAGGAGGTCCTAACTTGAGTGTTTGCAATCTAACCGCCAAGGATATATCGAGGCCAACACTGTTGCTGTAAACGACTCCCTCATATTATATTAAAGACCTTATCCCACATCATACCACTACATCAAATGGATCCATAATCCTTACCCAAATAATATCCTCATTCAGAAACCTTCAACATTTTCCCTAGTCACATTACTTATGGCTCAAACAGCTCAATAATGTTGACTTGGTCTATCTTTTAAATCAACAACCAGATCTCACACAACAAAACTTACCTCTTTCGGTGTTGGAGGGAAATTACAATGTTCCGGTCGGAAGCCGGACATTACCTGAACACTCGCAAAGATTGCCGAGCGTCACCCTATTGACTTTCCTTGGCTAAATGCCAAGCATTATGTCACATTGACACTTGATCAGGAATCAAGCGAAGCTTCAACAGCTGGTCAGAGACTGAGTGTTAGAGGAACACTGCAATGATCGAGAACCAACTGTTCATGACGTACCGGTCGGCAGCCGGACGTTACTTGAACGCGTAGCGTCATTTGAGTGACTTGTCTTGCCTAGATGTCAAGCATTACGTCACATTGAATGATTGGTCAGAGATTGAGCGTCAGAGGTACGCTCCTATGATCGAGAACCAATTGTCACCCGCACCTAGGGAAGCCAAGGGGCAGCTGACTTAGGTAGCACCCGCGCGCATAAGATTTTTTGGACGCCCACAAACCCAAGGGTCTGGCGAAGGATAGTTTCAATGCTTCGGGTGAGAGCCGAACTGTTGAAACCTTGGATATTTCAGGTGGCAGCTGAACTATCTACTGAACGTTTGAATAGCAATCAGGGTCCCTTGCGAGGTTTCGAGTAACGCTTGGACTATCTGCATGATATCTCGGCTGGCTACCAAGTATCGTCAGATTATTCCAAAGGAGGATCGAACCGTCTGCTCAATACTCGATTGGCGAACAAACGTCACATTAACATCTGACTGGCATCCAGATGAAATTCGGACACTTCAGGTGGCAGCTGAACTGTCCATTGAACGGCCGACTAGCAATCAGATTCCTTTCAACATTTCGAATAACAGTCAGACTATTGTTTGATACCACTGCTGGCTACCAGGTATCACCTCAATACTCTGAGTGAGGATCGAATCGTTACTTATCTGATTGGCGAGTGGACGTCACTTCAACGCTTCGAAAAATAATTGAGTCATCTGTCCGATAAGCTGGCTGGCTACCAGATATCACTTCAGAGTCTCAATTATGATCGAATCGGAAGGGAACATCTGACTGGCACCCAGATGTCACTTCTAAACGATTCGAATAGCAATCTGACCAATTGTTTGGTACCTTGGCTGGATACCAGGTATCACCTCAATACTCCGGATGGTAATCGAATTGGCACTTAACACTTGGCTGGCAACCAAGCGTCTTCGGTTCAGGTGGCAGCTGAATCGATTCCTAGATATTTGACTTGCGACCAGATGCACTGTCGACACCTCAAGCAACAATCGGATAACCTGTGGGATATCTTGGCTGGATACCAGATATCACCTCAGTATCTCGAATGATGATTGAACCGTCTACTCAATATCTGAATAGCAACCAAATGTCTCCTGAACGCTCTGGACAACAATCGGAGCATCTGTTTGATAGTCTGGCTGGCTACCAGATATCACCTCAGTACTTCGGATGGAGATCGGAACGTCACTTAACGTCTGATTGGCAACCAGATGTCTTAACGATTCGAGTGACAGTCGAATCGTTCCCCTGATACCTTGGATGAAAACTAGATACCACCTCAACTCTTCAAATGGCAACTGGATCGTCTACTTGATATCACGGCTGGAAACCATGTATCAACGCAACGCTTCAAGTGACAAGAGAACCGTTTATTTGATATCTTGGCTGGAAATCGAGTATCACCCCAAGGAAAAGAAACCGAACATTGCCAAATGTCACTTCAACGCTTCGGGAGCAAACCGAACCATCACTTTGAACATCGCCAAATGTCACTTTTAACGGAAGCCACTCCGTCTATTGAACGTCTTGGTCAGGTACCAGATGTCACTTAACGCTCTATGCCCATAGAACGAGTGTCACCCCGCTTCCCGGGAAAGGTCAAGGGGCAACCGACTCGGGTCGCACCCGCGCGCATAAGATTTTAACGCCCATAAACCCAGGGGTCCGGCGTCTTTAACATCCACAAGCCCAGGGGCCTGATGTTCACTCAAAAAAAAAAAGAAGAAAACAACCTCAAGCACCGCATCAACCAAATTTAACGATCTGATCAGGAATCAGATGTCACTTTCAGACAACCTCAACAAAGATCAATAGGGAGTCTAAGAAACCCGCTTCGCGAAATCCATGCCTTATAAATACAAAATTCATACCAGAAGAGCCTAAACCTTGATTCCTCACATTACAAAGAGAACTCGGAAAACGAGAAGATTACAAGCGTCCAGCGACGGCAGTCAACTGAAACCTCTACAAGCTTAGAACTCCAAAGACTGCTGTCCCTGCAATCCAAAGTCCACAAAAAAATATATATAATAATACGATATAAATTAATATTGCATTATAGTAGTAATATTAATAAAAAACAAAAAAAAAACAAAAAAATATATAAATGCATGATAGGACCGCTAATTGCATATTTACAATTCCCTAACAGCTCACGACACACAATCCTTTGATTTTCCCGATCTAGAGGTGCTCCTGACCATGTCGGAGGTAATTAACAGTAGGGGCTTGCGCCTACTGGAAAGAAAGGACCCCTTCAAATAATAAACCCTCGTGAGAACTCAAGACCATACAGGTACCGCGCTTCGGGGTGGTATCGGTATCGGCCTCTTGAGGCTCGCGAGGGGTATCTGATCCGCATTCTTTTTTGCCCCTCAATCCGAGACCGGATTTTCCTCTGTTGATCCGAGGGCCGTGAAAAAGTGCGAGACAATAATATTTTGATTCAATCATTAATTTTCATTTTAATATATGAAATTTCAATAATTTATTATATTTTTATATTTAAAAAAATTAAATATTTTTAATGGCTTTCTAGTGAATAAATTATAATATTGCTTGACACGTTTAACACGTCGTGTCAACACGACACGACACGTCGTGTTAGACGTGTCGTGTCATTACGCGTGTCGTGTTAACTAATTCTTTCATTTGACATGACACAACACGACACGTTAAAAATATTAACTCGTGTCAATACGACACGACACGAACTCTGACACACGCGTGTTTGACACGACACGACACGACACGACACGACACGACAGTTTGCAATACACTAGTTACACGACGAAAAGTTATATGGAGTAAAATTATATTCAACACAAGTGCATTCCCTCCTAAAAAGCTTGTATTCTCTTTTTATCCTCTTTTGTTTTTTTAACACATGTTCTTTTTTTTGGGCAATTACAAAGTTGATGACGTGGGCTAGAGCCTAGAGCTAGCAGCGTAAAATTGTAATTGGTCGTGGGGCTCACCATTTTTATTTCTTTATTTCCAATTATTATGCTAGCCTAATAATTCGGGAAACTAAGGTTAAATACTCCTGTATGTACAATTTTTTGACCCAAGAAAAATGACTTTTGAGTTTTGATTGAATAAAAATTTTCAAGGTTCACTATTCTTTTTTTTTATTTGATGTTATTATGATTTTTATAGAGCAAAGTTCCGCTACCAATATTTTGGTTGTCTTCAAATACCAACATTTCGCTATTAATTTTTTTTTAATTTTAAAATTCAAATGTTAAATTCAAACCATCGATCTTATTTAATTTAATGAGAGATGCGTTTTCATGTAAGTTTTGTAAATTTTAGAATTTATTTGATACCTAATCAATAGATAGACAAATAAACGAACATTGTTAACTATGATAGATTCGTTCTAATACGTTCATATTTTAGCTTTTGATCAAGTATCAAATATACTCTAAAATTTACAAAATTTATATGAAAATGCATCGCTCATTGAATTAAATAAGACCAACGGTTTGGATGTAATGTTTGAATTTTAATATTTTAAAAACTAACTAAATAGTAAAATGTTGACATTTTGGGACAACTAAAATGTTAGTAGGGGAACCTTAAATTTTTTCTTTAAATGCTCATCAATAGCCTTAAAAAAATAAACACGTTTCAGTGAGATTTCCCTCTCAAACTATCATTAGTACGTTACTGATTCTCTAAAAGGCTCCGTTTGGATAGGTGTGGGAAGAAGAGAATAAGGGAAGAAGTATTGGGAAGTGTGTAACTTTGTGAAGAGTTTAGATTGTTTACTAATAAATTTGAGTCCTTTTTTTATTCTCTTCTTTCCACCCCAATCCAAACACTGCCTAATGAAGTTATTCTTTTGATTGCAACGGTGTCCAGCCTACAAATCACTTACTTTTCTTATAAGTTATAATTGTTCACTATTACGATCATTATTATTTTTTTTTAATGTATCAGACCTTCTTGATTGAATAAAACATCTCTGCAAAGCAGAAACATTTTAAGTTGTTACTACTTTTCGTGTGCAAAAGGTGCTTTACTTACTGTAGCGACGTTTATTAAAGTTTCGGTGCTTCTTGTGATAGATATATATATTTTTTCTTTAGTCGTTTTCAAAGTTCCTTAATGTGTTATTTTACTTATCACTAAGTTTCATGACTAAATGTAAAATTTATATAACGATAGCTCAAAGGTTAAACAGCAGTGCTAAATTAGGAAAGAATTAATATGTTAATAACGAACTTATTTAACAGCGACGACACATGTGAAATCCAACACAATACTTATATCAAAATAAACAAACTGTGATTCTCTATATGATATAAATAGAAGTGTATCAAGTTTGGTTTAGAAAATTAATTGGTTTATAAAATTATTATAATTTTATTGATTTACAATCAGTGTCGTATTATTTTTTAACTTGCACCAAATCAGTTACATGGTCAATCCAAATGACAAGGAACACATCCATAATTTTGTTATTCAGTTTTGATGGATTTTGACTTGGTTATCGAAATTAATTAATAAGTTTGGTAGTCGACTCCATCCTTTACAAATTGAAAAAGGGATAGCATACCAAGATTATTTCCTAATTTAAACAACCTTGACCATTTTTCTTTTGAAACTCGGAAAAAAAATTAAAAAAATAAACTTATATATTTCATTTAAAATTTAGATAGATACAATTGGAGGTTACTTCTATGATTTGTCAAATGTTGTTCAATTTATATTAACCAATCCATGGTGTATCTTATTAGGTAAAGAGGTGATTTTAAGATTTAAATAAATAATTAAGAACTGAAAATAAAAAAAAAACAGGCAATGATGTTAATGGCAATTTCGGATTGGTGTTAAATGTTTTATTGGTTTTGAATTATGTACTTCTGTGGTTAGAGTATAGTTTTCATACATGAATCAAATATACAATCTTTTATTTTTTTTCATATAGTGTAAATTATTTAAAATAATATTATTATAATATACCTGCATGTAAGTGCAACAACGATTCTAGAATGCGGAATTAACCAGGAATCGTAAAATACCTCGTGCCATCGCTAATCGAAATCGAGTGTTGAGTGGATGAAGTTGAAACCCGTAAGCCATGCACGACTCCTCTTCTATCACATCTGCTCTATATCCAAATTGAAGAGCAGAAATCGTTAGTCATTAGGAAGAAGCGTTAGTATTGATCTTCTTTGAGTTTTTCTCAGCCATAATGATGGTCAACAATGACGTTTTTCTCTTTTTTTTACTGAAAATTCTTAATGGCAGAATTATGGGAAAGGGTGCCTTAAAATTTCAGATTATAGAGTATTTAATGCTGAGGCAACTAAAGGGATCAAGTACAATGAATCTGGTCCATCAGAATTTCCATCAAATTATGATGCACCCTTTAGTTAATTATCTTAGATGAACTTGGCTCACACATTAATTATCATAGGCCACATATTAAATATTCCAACATTCTCCCACTTGGCCTATGCTGAAAACATCATAATTAAGCACAAATTCAAAATTGGCCAACATCTTAAACCTTGTTCAGTTAGAAATACCAAACTAAACTAATACAATCAAAATAACTATTAATGTTATTTGACCCCCACTAATTATAGCATTGGTATTCTTTCCAACAAATGGTTAATATAATTCATTCGATCCACTTAAGTAAATTTGCTTAAATTAAACATAATGCGCAACATAAGAAATAAGCAAATTTCATAATCCAAAGTCAAACTCATAATTTGAAGCTTCACATTATAACTTAATACATAATTCAATACACCAAAATCAAAATTTAGCGACCAAACCCATGCCGACAAAAATGGGTGGTAATACTTTAATGAGATAATCATTTAGCATAACTCTCAAATTAATATGTTGTATTTGTATAGTCATATCTTTGACTTTGTATTTAACAACAAGATATTTAATGTCAATCCATTAGACATGTTACTTAATTTCTTGTTATTAAAACACAAAATAGCAGTCGCCGTTATTACAAAAATAAGATAAGTGACCTTACAATATGCCACAAAAAATTCTGCTTGCATGGTGAAAGATGACATTATAAACTGCTCAGCATTCTTCCATAAAATTAATCATTATATATACAAGCACAGATAAATAACCTAATGTGAATTTCTTATTGACTAATAAAATATCAACCACGTACAAAATGAGAATGATAAATTACTCGCACTAACCCTGAGATATATACATTAATTTATAATATTTTCTTTAAATGCAAACTTGACCTCATCAAATTTGAGATATAATTAAGAAAAATTAGTATTTCATCATCGCTGCCTTTATTGATAATTGCAGCAGAATCTTTTCATAATGTCTGGTTTAATTTCAAAATACCAAGACAAATCTCAATTGGTTCTTTTCAAGTTGGAATAATTAGTTTTATTCAATACTGTAAAATTCAGGAAATATAAAGTGATTAATAGTCAACTAATATTCACATAGCATAATAAAATTAAACTGAAATGAATAATAAAAACGCCAAATAATATTTCAGATTTAACATAAAGCTCTTAACATTTTCAATTTATATCACCGTTGGGCAGAAAATAAATTGAAGATAATGAGATAATTCTATTAATAAACTATGATGTCAATTAAAGTTGTTCAAATTGACATCCTTAATATTTATTAAATATATACATTATAGTGATACATAAACTAATATATCACAAATAACATAATAATATAAATAAACAACTATGATGAATGATACTTAATTAAACTGAAATTAATATTTAAAAATTTCAATTTTGACAAAATAGTTGTTCCATGAAATCAATTTGCATCACCGTTGGGCAGAAACAAATTGAATTAATAATAATAAAATTCCACTTAATAAACTACAATGACAATCAAAGTTGTTAAAATTGACAATCATAATTTATTAAATGTAAAGCTTTATTGTGATATATATAAATAAAATATCACACACTTTTTTTAATAAAATGATAATTACAATTAAAGTTATTAAAATTGATAATGACCAAATTATTAAAAGTAACTTAGTATGAGTAACTTAGTATAGTTTAAATTATTCATATGCATAACTTTACTACTACAGTATATTCAAGCATATCACTATTGACTAACCAACCTTCAATAAAGATGCCAACCATCTATATACAAATTCAGTATTCTGAACAAATTGTGACTATTCTATAGATTTACATAATAATTAAGTAATCTACAAGGTTCAATTGACAAGAGAGAACCATAATATGTCTGATTGTACCTTAATTTTATCATAAAAATCATTTCTGGACCACACTTTGTTGGAACGGGTCGTTCCAAACCCAGGACGGATCGTCCTACACGAAAATGTGCGACCAGAGTTCATCCAAAAACTTTCAGACAGCCTGAACACTCTCTGGTAATCTGACAATAACTTTCTCTATAATCATCCGTTTTCTGTGTTCTTGATCATCCTGGAAACTAGATTTAACGATCTTTACAGTGACATAAGTTTCATCAAAAATAAGTTTATAGATCAAAAGGTATAGCCCTCGTAAAACAGACTATCCCAGACGAAAAATCGACAAACTGTCAAACAGACTTAACTTGCAGACAGCATTTCTCACTGATACTTTATTGGAATTTTACAAATTTACATTCTATGGAAAGATATATGAAATATCTACATTCCAGTAAAATTTCATGCAAATCTGAATTACCATTTAAGAGAAAAATGTCCCGTACTACTGAAAGGTCAGAAATTTCAGAACCCTGACATTCTGACCTCTTGTGATTGCGAATTGATTATCTCCCTGTGCACCCGCTTGATTTTCAAGATGTTGATCTCTTTGGAAAGTAGACCCAGAGATATTTCCAATTCCGAAAACCTCACTAAAATCGGATAAGCGGATCTTGAGATAATGATCCACGAATTCAGATAATTAAGAAAATCAGACAAAACTCAATCCACTCAACACTTACAACAGAATTTCTGTTGAACCGTTATGAAATTCTATTTCAATAAAGGCAATCTAGCAGTATAACCCGCTCTGATACCAACTGTAAGTGCAACAACGATTCTAGAATGCGGAATTAACCAGGAATCGTAAAATACCTTATGCCATCGCTAATCGAAATCGAGTGTTGAGTGGATGAAGTTGAAACCCGTAAGCCATGCACGACTCCTCTTCTATCACATCTGCTCCGTATCCAAATTGAAGAGCAGAAATCGTTAGTCATTAGGCGGAAGCGTTAGTATTGATCTTCTTTGAGTTTTCCTCAGCCATAATGATGGTCAACAATGACGTTTTCTCTTTTTTTTTACTGAAAATTCTTAATGGCAGAATTATGGGAAAGGGTGCCTTAAAATTTCAGATTATAGAGTATCTAATGCTGAGGCAACTAAAGGGATCAAGTACAATGAATCTGGTCCATCAGAATTTCCATCAAATTATGATGCACCCTTTAGTTAATTATCTTAGATGAACTTGACTCACACGTTAATTATCATAGGCCACATATTAAATATTCCAACACTGCATTCTTTAGGTTTCTTGCCCAATAAACGTTACCAACCTAACAGCACTACCTTTTGTCATTTTTCTACGGTCTTTGATTTTTTAACTAATGAACATCTATATCGTTCCCTTTGCATTATTGACTATTCCTCTCTTCATTAATCATAACGTAACTAATAAGTAATAATTGTATCAGTAGACCATATCACTGTACAAAAAAGTTGAGACAATATTCAATTTTCATTTGGATTAATGTAACATTAATTGTATGACTGTCTTAGTCAGTACTGCAGTAGTTATCCAAAACTAAATACACTTTGCCTTGATTCTAGCACTACAAAAGGAATAATTAGTATATAAAACAAAACAAATATATAAATTAAATAAATCCAAAATGGAATTGCTGTCATCATCTATTATCAGGAATAAAAATCTCTTTTCATTACGCAAAATCAATTACACAACATCACTGCCTCATTTGAGTCATTTGATGATATATATAGTGCATGCTTTTAGCAATCAATAGAACAACTGTGCTTTCTCAGTGGTAAAAAGTAAAAGTGAAAGTCAATCCACTACATTACATGAATGCTCTTTTTCTATGAAATGTAAATATACCAATTTCCAGCTTAGTTAAAAAAAAAATACTGGCAATAAAACCTTCGACTTCTGATTGACTGTTTTTAGTTTCAATCAACTATTTAGATGGTCACATGAATGCACAAGTATGACACTAAGACGACAAAATTTCAAGTCATCAATCCAAATACAGTTGAAAAGCCTACATAAACTTATTAAGGTTACAAGTGCATAAATATTTCAATAATGCACCAAGCAGATCAGGGGAAATCCGAAAACCCCATTAGGGGAATATTTAATTCCTCTCTAATTACCTAATTAGCACCTCCATAAAAAAAAAAGATACACCATTGACCATACAATGCAAAATTTTTTAAAAAAAATCCCAAATGAAAAAGAAAAAAAATAGCATACACTAGTAAACAATTACAATCTAACTATAATAACTTCTAACACGGATTCAGGGCCGTACCGCAACCCGCTTTGGATCCGGCCGTTGGAGACGCAACAGGAAACAGCGGCAAAAGCCTCGGCGGATCGACACCACGTGGCGACGGGTGGAGATAAAACCCCTTCTCAGCAATGGCTTTCTCTTCAGCGAACGTGGCGGCCTGTGACCCGGCAGGCGGTTTATTAAACGGGTCGGGCACGAGAGGCGTAACCGGGCTGAGAACCAACGAAGGGAAATCCAACATGCTCGGAGACAACACCGGCGAATTGGGACCCGGAAAGGGACTCAACGAAGCGGGCATTACGTTAACGGGTCGGATTATGCGGAGATTCTTGGTATTGGCCCGGCGCTCGTAGAGTTGCTGAGCGGGTTTGAAGGGGGTTTTCTTGGGAGCAGTAGTGGATGTCGTGGTGGTGGGTTTGGATGCGGCGGAGACGGTTTGTGGAGACCCAGTAAGGAGTTGCACGACCTGCTTGAAGGAGGAGGTGTCCGCCTGGACGAAGGTTGTTGGGTACGGGTTCACATTCAGATTCGGGTTGTCTTGTGGCCTGGGAGAGAGAGCACTGGGAGTCGGATTCGGATCTTTCTTCTCAACATCCATTAGCGAGGGAGAGAGAGAGAGAGAGAGAGAGAGGGAGGGAGGGAGGGAGGGATGGAGTTGGGAAGTGCGGTTTCGGTTCTGTCTGTCTGGTTTTTGTGTCTTGGTGTTTGGAGTTGGTTGTGGTATTTTGGGACTTGGGAGTTGGGAGTGTGATCTGGTCTGGTGTTGGTGTGTACTGCTTTGGAGTTGC
Source organism: Rhynchospora pubera (assembly GCA_028095005.1). NCBI lineage: Eukaryota > Viridiplantae > Streptophyta > Magnoliopsida > Poales > Cyperaceae > Rhynchospora > Rhynchospora pubera. The sequence goes on along the minus strand of CM051462.1, from coordinate 219,574,044 downwards.
GACTTGCGAGTGATGTGAGGTGTGGGGTTTGGATTTGGAATTTGGATTCGGGAACAGAGATGGAATCGGAGACTAATTGGAGAAGGAGATCTGTCGTTTTGTGGGTGCGCCTTGATTGAGGGCCAGAACTGGAGAGGACCTTAGATTCTCTTTCTCACCTCAGGTTCTCTCTGGTTTATACACTTAATGGAGGGATCCTTTAATGTTTAGTTTTGCCAAATTGTGGGCTCAGATTCGCCATTCAAATCTTCATTCATGGATTTTTATATCTTTTTTATAAATTTCAAAAATTTTAGATTATTTTAGTAATTGTTATGTATTTTATCTTTTAAGTCTGTATTTGCTTATTAAAGTCTAAAGACATCCATCGTGTCTTTTCACATTTAATTATGTTTGAGAATTAAATTTTATCAAAGAATTGAAAATTTGTGTAATATCAGAACAAAAAATCTCTCTGTTTTTTTTCGTACTTTTTCATTATCGTTTTTTTTTATCATTCGTGCATCAAATTACATCCAAAATAAAAAGCATGCGGAACTTCTAATCGAAAGAAAGAATACAAATAAATAAAAAACGTACGTTTTCCGGTTAACTTCTCTGAACTTCGTTTCGAGTTTTCAGCATAAATAAAAGAAAATGTCGTTGCTTTTTTAATGTAGGAGTAAGGAATTAATTTATTGTTACTTAGCACAAAAATACAAAAGGAAGTTCAATAGATATTTCAGATTACCATTTATGTTTCCGTTAGACATCTCACATCTGCAAGAAATAACGTCGTACTGCTGGAATTAATTATTCTAGGTAAAACTCATATAACTCAACGCAAAAGAATCTCGATTTATATTAATATTCCGTCTAGACTGCTTTAGTGCTTTTTCCATTTTTCTTTTTAATTTTACAATTCGCAATTAGTATGCTCCAATTTGAAGGTTTTAACTTTTCAAAAGTATATTCTATTTATGGTATTCCTTTAAAACTAGACTACAGCCTCCATATTCATTATTCGTTTTCTTTAAGCAAGATAAAATATATATTATTGAATCACTATCTGTTTGGCCTGGTTTGACAAATGCTGCATCCATATATGTACCTTTTGTGCGTTTGGATATAGAAAGAAGGAAGAAGTAAGAAAAAAATTATAAACAATTTAATTTTTTCACAAAATTATACAATTTCCAATACTTCTTCCCACTTCTTCTGTTCTTCCCACACCTATCCAAACGGAATATTAAAAAAAATATGATACCCGTCTTTTCTTTGAACAAGGATTTGGTTAATTCATGCAGTACTTGTCTATAAACATATTTTGCTAAATATTTTTTTTACCTTATATTTAATTTCTTGATTGTTTTTCCCATTTTTTTTTTTGTTAAATCCTAGCTATCCTAAGTGCCTGGTTTCATTCCTGCCTTCGACTATGCAATTGAGAATTATTTTCAGTTAAAATAACATGCAATTTTACTATTTAAGGGTTGACAAATGAACACACTGGAAATAATGGCCGTTATTTATTTGTAGGCTTCATAGCAAACTTTTAAATGTTTGTCCGTCAAATCATGTACAATCCAAAAGTATACAGCGATGGCTTCAACCGTTCAAGTGACATTTCGCTTTTGCAATGTACGTTTAAAAGGAGAAATATAAATAATTTTTTAAAAATTATTTATTTATTATTTATTATTTTAAAGTTTTTTTGTTTTTTTTTGGGGGGGAGGGTCCCAACTTTTTCATTAAGCCCCCTCAATTATTGTCAAAAAAAAAAAATGTTGATGCACAAAACATTAGCCTTAAATTATCTTTCCTCGTACTGTTCTCTTTTGACCTAGCATATCAAAACATAGTATTTATTTTTTGAAAAAAAATTTGTTTTATGCCACTGTATAAAACTTGTTAATTTCTAATATGACATTCTTAGATGAACAATAAATAATATACCATATTTTAATTCGGAATTGCTTAAGATCATCCTATCTTCTGTATCATCCCCATCATCTCCACGGATAATGCATCTTTAAGAACGCGTTAATAACTGCCTCATCCCCTCTTTACCGTCATTTCCATCATCTTCGTCTCATCCAACGTTATTTCCTTGCCATCTCTGGTCCCATCTTCCTTCCTCCTTCCGTCTAGTCCCATCTTCTTTCCTTGCCATCTCTGGTCCCAACTAAAACTGTTAATAGAACAGTTAAATATATTAACTAGTTTAACTAATTTAGTTGCTATATTAAATAGAACTATTATATATATTAACTAGAATCTTTATATATATAAGTATAACTATTATATATATTAACTAGAATCTTTATATATATAAGTAGAACCTTTATATATATAACTAGAACCTTTACTGTATTAACTAAAACTTTTAATGTATTAACTCAAACTTTTATATATACTAACTAGAACCTTTACTGTATTAACCAGAACTTTTATTGTATTAAGTAGAACCTTTATATATATTAACTAGAATCTTTACCGTACTAGCTGGAACCTTTTATATATATTAACTAGAACTGTTATGTATATCAAAACAGAGGAGAGGGAGGGATGAGCGCTGGATAGTAGTGAATCAGAGAGGAAGAGAGGGAAGTTAGCGAAACAAAGAGGGAGAGAGGGGATGACTCCAGGAGATGATGAATGAGTTTCAAAAAATGGAATTAAGTTAATTACGCGTTTTCTAAAAATGGAAAACGCAATTTGAGGATGATGGTGATGATAAAAATGGGGGATGGTAGAAATCGGGGATGATCCTTATCAGCTCAGATTTTAATCGTCAAAATTAGTTTTATGCCACTAGTTATTTCTAAATTAGATTAAATTCTATATCAGTCGTTCTAACATCTATTAGTAAATTTATAAAATCCCAAACTACCCTTATAATCGAATTCTTTAATTAGGTCTTGAAAGTTATGGAAAAGAAACAAACACCGCCATGCCTCCCATGTTTTCCGTCATTGTTTTTTAGATTAATGGGTGTGGTACCAAATAGTATAACTGGATTTATGTACGAGAGGATTTCAATGAAAGTTCCTTTTTTTTTATTAATGTTGTGTTTTAAGTAGAAGTACATATTTCGTAGTGTTTTATTTATTTATTTATAACATATTACATGTAAAAGTCAAGCACAAAATATTATTATCACATCTAGCTAATTTTATGCTCACCTGAAATTTGGAAGAATAACGCCTTAAAAACATGCTTATTGGATAAAAAATGAAAATAATTAAAAGAGGTCAATGTCAACAAAATTTTTAGATAAAAATTTAGCAAACATTTTTTACAAAGGAATTGTTTAAAGTTAAAAATCTTTTATCATAGATGAATAAACCAAAATTTTAATGGCATGTGTGGCATAAAAAATATTTTTATTAATTTGTAATTTGTAGTGGCCTAAAATAATTTTCTTCTATTTTGTAATGGCATAAAATATTTTTTCTATTATGTAGTGGCGTAAAATCGATTACTTCATTTGTGATGACATATTTTGAAATTTAATGTTGTATAGTGGCATATTAAAAAATGTATGATGGTCATTTTAGTTGGTGGATGGCATAAAAGTAATTTGCACTTTTTTATACAACAACAACAACAACTAAGTCTTTTGTCCCAAACAAGTTGGGGTAGGCTAGAAAGAAACCCAACAAGAAAACACATCCCAGAACAAAAAAAAAAAAAAAAAAAAAAAAAAAAAAAAAAAAAAAAAAAAAAAAAAAAAAAACTAATAGTAAGACTAGCCATACTAAAAATAATTAATTATTTAGGCTCTGTTTGGATTCCATTTGGGAAGAAGAGAAGAAGAGAATAAAGGAATAAATTTATTATAAACAATCCAAACTCTTCACAAAGTTACACACTTCCCAATACTTCTTCCTTTCTCCCCACACCTTATTGAAACGGAGCCTCAGTCTGTTTGGATTGAGGGAAACAAAAGTAAAATCACGGAAGGGAAGGAAAATTTCAATTTTACTCCATTTGGATATCGATCTGTCCGAAGTAGAACCATTAACCTATGAAAATTTCTTTCCTTCGCTATTTTTACTTCCTGTACTAAAATCTTACCCCCCGATTCGGGGTGTAACGAAACGGAAAGAAAATCGAAGATTTTCGCTGGACCACGATGCCCTCGCGATTTCTCCTCTTTTTGGCGCGACCAGAGCCAAAATCTTCATTGATTCTTTCCTTTAACGCACAATTCCTCTCAGTCCAAGAAATTTCCGTTGATTCCTATAAATTTGCACACCTTTCTGCCTCTCCTAACAGCTAGGGTTTGCTTTGTTCTGGTAATTTCAATTTTCACTTTTGATTTGGCTAGGTTGATTCCAACACAAATTCTTCCACTGTCTGTTTCCTTTACTTGTGCCCAATTTTCACTTTTGATTTTATTTACTTGATTCAACCAGTTGTCTATTCTTGTTTATTTCAACCTTTGGTTTTTTGTATCAGGTCAATATTATATGGTTTTAACAAGCAAATATACTGTTTATTTATTTCAAAATAGTTTTATTGAGTTAACCTGGATTTATTTTACTGAGATAGAGAAGCATGAAACAAGAGAGGATGAGCGAGCTTGAAAATTTATTTCTCTGAATGAGATATGCTCTAATGGGATTTTTGTAGTTACTATTAGTTCTGGTAAATAGAATATTATTTTGTTTCAACGTGCTTCCTAAAACGAGATTATTAATAGTGTGCTTCCTAAAACTTTTCAACATTACTGAGTTAAAGTTTTTACTCTTTTACTCTTTTATCTCATCTGATTCTATATAGGTACAACGGTACAAGGAGGAGAGAAATTGAGAGATGAACCTTTATTAGATGCTTATTCAATCAGATATAACATAATTGGTAGTGAAATTGCCTGCTGGTACACTTTGTACCAGTCCGTACCTATTCACGAAAATTTAATGACGTTTGGGTTGAACTGCAAAATCTGGTCGGTATTGTCTCCTCTTCGGTACATTCCAATTATCGTATTTTACCCATGCTTTTCACTCGAAAAAAAAACGTGAACGTCAAAATGATATTCTCAATGATGTATGCCTTATTACAAAGAAAACATTACAATACCCAATTAATCATTCAAGGAATGTAAATTGATTTTAATTATACATAGTCCTCTTTTTTTCCTGTATAACTATTCGGCACTAGCAGTCTAGCAACAGTGGATTCCATGAAGATACTATGGTCAAAATGGTCACATGTAATTAATTAGTCATACTTTTACCTCCTTTTAATTTGATCATCCAAACAGGGAAAAAAAGGAAGGATAATTATTTTCCTTTCCTTCTAATAATAATCCAAACAAACTGATGTAAAAAAATTTCCATTCCATTCTGTTCCCTTCCCTTCCCTTTTATATTTTTCCTTCCTTTCTATTATTTTTTCCAAAACCAAACACAGTGTTAGTGAAGGGTGGAAGGAATATCACAAATTTAAAATTTTTGCAGCGGCATAAACAAAATTGCCTGCCTCTTATTTTTTTTTACATAAGCTAGGCCCCTAGAATTCTTGTGACATTTTTTGAATACATCATGATTTTTGCATAATAATAGATTCATTGTCATTGATAAGCTTCAACAAGAACAATGTTCTTATAAAACGATCTTGTGAATTATACTAGCGGTACAATAATTGTGGTAGTATTAGTGCCTAATTTAACATTTGCTTTAGATCAGACATCCTTCAAAACATGGCGTTAATGGGAACACGTTCCTAGCAGCGGAATTATAATGTTTTCTCAAATCAATGTTTTCTTTTGTTTGTAATTTTCAAAAAGTGATATTTTATTATGAGCCATCTGCAAAAGTCCAAAATAAGGATGGCACCGTTTTGACTTCAGAGGAGTTTCCCTTTGTTTGTGTAGCCTGTAGGTCAGGTCTTGCCAGTATTTTGTCTCCTCAGTCCTGAATTTGGATCCATCCTAGGATCCAAATCCAAAACTCATTATGCTGGTTATCTCCAGTTCTCTAATACTGTAAGCCTCCATTTTCATATCATAACGTTTTCATTTCCATCATCTAGCAATAGCAGGGAGTCTGCTATTGTCTGGCACTTGCCACTTGCCACTTGCCACAAGCATGCAATTCATACTTTTATATACACACATCATGTGTCATGTGAATATGTGATAAGAACTGATAAACCTTAATTCCAAATGGTACACAAGTTGCAAGATATTTAATATAGCCCAGACTTTTAAAGGGGGCCCAAAGAACCAACTAGTATCAAAAGGCCACTTCAGCCCAAAATTCTCTAAAAGTATTCATTCCTTTGCAATTTGCATGTTTTATATTTAGTCTAAATCTCCCCATTTGCAAGCCCACTAAATTGGAATAGTATGAGCGTCTGAGCGATGTAATTAGATAGACAAAAAATTGCAATAGCGATTAACTATCTGACTGACTCCTAGGGGTGCATAACGTCTTAAACGACCACGAAATTGACAACTTGCGTTAATCGTTATATTGATGAACGAAAATTCGGTACTTCTTGCGTCAATCGTTTCATCCGTTTAAAGCACATGGCGTTGATCGTTTCGTTCACCAGAACGATCAACACGGTTAAAACCGTTTTTGACTATTTAACCGTCCTCCATTCTTATTAAACAGAGGCGAGAGAAATGCATAACTTTACAAGCTTGTCAATCTAGTAAAATGGAGATTAAAACTTCCATAAGCAACATAGAGAAAACCAAAGCAATGAGATAACAAGAAATAGCATACACAAACAACTGTTCTTACAAGCCAATTACAAGCAACGCTTCTTACTAAGTCAAAAACAGTACTTGAAAACAATTCCATTCTTCAAGCTAAAGCCTGATTTTCAATTTTACAATCAACTGTTAACAAACACAACACTAACTAACTTGATTATCAGTCTTCAAGTACTGTTATTTCGTTTTGATCATACTTTTTTGTTTTGCAAAGACTAATTTCATTTTGCAATCGTAATTTTTTTTTGAAGCAAGCAGGAGTAAAGCCAGAACAGTAACGAACATCAGAAAGAAAAACACTCGAAAATCTCGCACCCAAACAGCTAGCCTTTGTAAAAAAAGAGACGCACCCCATTTATTCAGCAAAGCCCCCAACAAATCTAAAAATAGCAACAATTTGAAAAGAACCAATCCAAAAAACAAAGCACATTTACATGAATGCATCAGAAACAAAGTTTTTACATTTCAACACCATTTTCCAATCGTAATTGTCTACTCACCTCTGTTCCACCTTCATTCCCACCATTTCAAGTGGTATCACATAAAATCTAGTGCTCGAGTGATGCTGTCATAGAAAATCTGGTGCTCGAGTGGGGAAAGAAGGAGGAGGAGGTCGGATCTGTGGCGCCGGTGGGATCTATTGCGGGGCTCAAGCCAGAGAGAGGAAGGAGGAGGTCAGATCTGTTGTGGGGTCACGGTGCGGCAGTGGGATCTGTTGAGCCGATTTAGGAGGTAAGTTGTGACTTGTGAGCATGGCTGTGGAGGTATTTTGGGGGGGTTGGGGAGCCATTGGAATTATGGTTAGGTTTCGGATTGGTGAGGGTAGCAATCAGAGAGAGGCTATGGTGCTCTGGTGAGGTGAGTGGCGACAGATTTGAAAAGTGAGCGGCGACAAATTTGAGAGAGGCGAGTGGGAGAGAGAGAGAGCCGAGAGAGAGATCTGCGACTGCGAGAGAGAGACAACATATTTTAGTCTCCGCCTCGTTCTCTCCGCCTTTTCTTTCTCTACAATCAACAAAATAATAATTCCAAAGAATGTAACGAAATAAACGATATAAACGATAACGAAACAGAGCTGTTTCGTTATCCGTTTCGTTTCATAGACGAAATTGAATTCTATTTGCGCTGACTGTTTCGTTTTTAAAACGAAACTGAAATCTTTAACCTTTACCGTTCCGTTTTGGACGAAACGAAACGATTAGACGGTTGAAACAGTTTTCATTTTCACCCCTACTGACTCCTTGGAATCATAAAAGCAGTTTAACCAGATATGCTAAATCACACACAATGACACAAATTATTAAAGACCACGAAGTTATAATTTATAAACAAAACAATGAAACAAAAAGGAAGTGAATCAAAACAATGAAAAGCCCAAAATTTGATTCAGCCATGACATTTGTTCAAGAAGGCCATAATATAAATAAGAATAGTACCCCAAATCCCCAATAAGATCAATACAAGTTAATCAATGTAATCAAGCGTTCTGCCAACACAATTAACAAAATGATAAAAGATAATTTATAAGATTCCATGCATGCAGCAAATAATCATGCATTGTACGTCCCCTCTTCTGTCATACCATACTTTCGCATTTCAGTCAAGGATACGAGCGCAACGCGTGATAAAACTGCACCCACGATGGTACGGGTTTGCACGGCCTCCCCGCCGGCAATTGTAGTATGACCATCCACGGCGACCGCATGGCACCCGATTCTTCTTCAGAGCATCATAGCTTATGTACCTGTTACATTAGATTATTCGTTAATGGTTTTATTTATTCAATTATTTGGTTGTAAGCTACATCCTAGTTCCGAGGCGATTATTTATTTATTTTTGGTTTCAAGAGACCTCTTTTTACCTATACACGTATAAATAGAGAAAATGTAAAATTCAAAAAGTGTTATCGTACACCAATTCACCAAAAAAGGAATGGTATGCTATACTTTCTAGTATACAACATACGAAATGCTCTTTACTGTAAAAAAAAGAAAATTTAACTGAATAGATTTCCTTTTCGCAAATGATCACATAATTTTCAGATACTATTTGAAAATTCTATAAAATGTTTCCCGAGTACATATAAAAGCCAACTACACCAGACTGCCTATGGGCTGGTGTTTTTTCATTAAAAAAGAAAAGAAAATCTACACCAGACTCAAGATTTGCTATTGAACATTCAGAAAACAGACTATTCTATACGCTAAATAGGAAAGCAAGAAAGACAAGAAAAATGATGATTCCTTTATGGCTGGTCGGATTTAAACATGTGCATAATGTAAAATCTGATGATCTAATTTTTCTCTTTTGTAATCTTCAAGAAAACAGTATTAAAGTAGGTACTTGAAACATAAAAATATCATAGAGCATCACAAATTCCAGGTATCAGGTATGCTACATAATAAAAACACAAACAAGCAAAAGAGACAGACAGAAAGAAAGAAATTAAAGTGCATTTACCTGCTACGAAATGCGAGCCTGTGCCTGATCCCTGATGAGTCACATGAACCGGCATAGCAGACAGACAACTCAGGCTCGAAGAATGTGAAAGGAACACGGCCAAGAAGCCCGTCAGTGTAATCGATGTCAGAGTCGTGGTCTGGCTCGACGAAGTCAAAAGTAAGTTCGGTAGACTGGTAGTCCCACTCGAAGAGTACAGCATCAATCGACTCGACTGAGGATTCAGCGGTGACTATCAGAGGTGTGAGCACTAGGAGGAGAACCAATGCATGGCGAAGAGCCATGCCAACTGGTGCTTTTGGTTTTGGTTGTGCTTCTCTCCTCCTCTGGGGTTTTGGGTTTCTTGGTTTCTGGTTTTTTGGTGGAAGGAGAAATGGAGGAGATGGAAGAGGTGTTTGTTGGTGTAATGGGTTGTTTAAAACAGGGATATATGGAGACTAGCTTTTGATTTAGCCCTTTTATAAAGCGCGAAGTCTGTAATATTTAGTTTACAGGGATGATAACTGCCAGTTTTGCCATCTTTACCATCACTAAATATAAATGAACATATACAGCAAACAAGATAAACATATGAATGATCTAAGTGAATACTTACAAACAAATAAATGCTATCATCACTTATTCAGAAATTTACATGTATATTCAACTTATTTTCATTAAACTTATTTGTTTGTAACTATTCACTTAGATCGTTTATATGTTTACTTTGTTTGCTGTATATGTTCACTTTATATTTAGCGATGGCGGAGATGACAAAACTGTAGAAGACAGTAATCAATTTCCTTTAGCTTAGCTTGCCTATTAATTAATTTCAAAAGTTTGTGGGGTCTAATTTAACGAGATGTGTCTCTGAGATTTGGGTCCCACAAAGTCACCTGATGAGTTCTTTCGGACCGAAAGGTAGTTTTAAATTGAATGGGGCCGATAATTTGTTTGCTAAAAAAAGGGCCGTTTATTTGTGATTCTTTTACATATTTTTTCTGTGTTTTAAATATTTTGTTTATGTTAGAATTTTTTTAACCAAGATATTCTACTCGGTTTCTTATTTTACCAAACCATTGTACTTTTTCTTGATTTTCTACTTCGATTTTCATTTTAGTAAATAAATCCTTGTCTTCAATTTAATTTTCAAGTATATTGTGGTTGCATAGTTTTCAGATATTTCTTTTTAAACTCTTTTACGTTGTGTTATCAATGAAGACTAATTAGTATGGAATTCTTATGCGTTTGGATAGGTGTGGGAAGAAGGGAAGAAGGGAAGAAGTGGGAATTTGGATAGGTGTGGGAAGAAGGGAAGAAGTGAGAAGAAGTATTGGGAAGTGTGTAACTTTGTGAAGAGTTTGGATTATTTATAATTTTTTTTTCTTTTTCTTCCTTCTTTTTCTTCTTTCTTCCAACGATCCAAACGCAAGGCTTATAGATCTCCAAATGTGCAGCCGAAAATATTATGGATTTGCAATATTTGTCAAAATTAGTTCTGTTGAACTGAGATAATTTTTATGTCAAGTTGTCAACATGCAAAGGAAAAAAATAGCAAAAAAGAAAAAAAAAAGAAAAAGTGAAGTTGATATGTTTTGCACCGTTGAGTTAAGGTTTGATACATAACTACACATAATACACATCATAATAATAATAATAATAATAATAATAATAATAATAATAATAATAATAATAATAATAATAATAATAATAGGGGCAATTGAATTTATACCATCACAAAGTTTTAAAATTAGAAAAATGCCATTATGAAATTCTAGTTTTAAAAAATGCCACTCCAAAACAAATTAATTCAGAATTTTGCCACCTTTATGTCTATTTTCATATCTAATTTCTTATATAGACCAAAATACCCTCATGTATTGAGTTGAGAGGACAGAAGAAGGGGAGGTGGAGAACATAGAGGCAAGAAAGATCGGATGAAGGTGAAGGTGGGGTGAGGGGCGGAGGGAGGGACCAAGGGACGATGCCGCTGGGTGGAGATGTGGGCGGAGGGGAGGCAGAGGGGACGGAGGCGGCGCTGGACTGAGGTGAGGGCGGAGGAGAGGCTGAGGCAGATGTTGACGAGATGGAGATGGGATTCTTGGAAAGGGGAAGCCAGAGGGGAAGGAGGGAGAAGAAGGACATTTGTGTCATTATGAAAAATAAATATGAAGAGTGGCAAATATCTTAATTAATTAAGTTTGGAGTGACATTATTCAAAACTAAAATTTTGGAGTGGCATATTTCTAATTTCATAAGTTTAGAGTGGCACAGGACTAATTTTCCCATAATAATAATAATAATAATAATATGGTTTTTCATCTCATTGTTTGCTCCACTGTCAAATTTAAATTTAGTTCTACAGTTCTACTGAAAAGAACCCTATAGAATGAAATTGATACTTGGTTAGGAGTAAAATTAAAGACGATAGAAATCTCATAATGAATGAATGGTCAAAGTGGCATAGCACATTGAATCAGCAGAAAGACAGAAATTTCATAATTCTGAAGAAGTTTAAGATTTGTGAATGTTTACTATGGTCTATTAATTTCACAATTAGAATATATTGTACGAATGCTTTTTTGGCATGCAGCTGAATTAAGTATTATTAAGGAAGTTACATACTTCCTCTGTTTTGGTTCTATGTGGATACAAAACTGGAAGCATCATCATAAATCAATTTAATTTATTCTCTAAATCTTAGGCTTATGCTTGCAATAATAATTGCTCAATATGAGTATGTAAGGGGCGAGGGGCAAGGGGCAAGGGGGCAATGGCAAGGGCAACATGCTAGGTAATGAGTTATTTAAATATTGAACGTTATACATAAAATCTCAATGAAAGAAATTTAAACTAATTATGCGCCTTCTGAAAAACTGTGCTTACCAACCCAAATTTCTCCAAAATAATACCATAGATTGCACAATATTTAGAATATAATGCATACAAAAAAAAACAACAATAGGGTTACTATTATTAGAGTAATACAAAAGTCCATTTGACATTCTGACTAAATAAATAAGCAAAAATAATTAATATTTAGCTAATGCTAACAACTAAAAAACCAGTAACATTTCCAGTACATGCAAACCACTCAAGAATTACTCAGAAACCAACACTAAGCCCAAGAATCAACAGACTCACAAACAATCCTAGACTATAGTTTGAACTAAAGTGCGATGAAGAATGCTGCGGCGGTGCACTGATTGGATGCTCAATTTCTGAAGGAGAAATTGATGGTGATTCTCCGGCCATTTGCGGTGCAGGAGATGGCAACGTGGAAGAGGAAGGAGGCGGCAAAATGGGATGCGATGAAGGCGGGCTAACTTTGCTTTTATCTCTGATGGCCATCACAATAATGATCAATTTCTCACCGTTATCCTTGCACCTGGTGCTGTTGCCGCTGATGAAGTAGAATGGTCCTGATCGACTGAAGGCAAATGTAGAGTGGCCACCTTCTAGCTTCAGGTATGAGCTGGTTGTATTGCAGGTGTCATACTGTTCTTTGCTCACTAGCAGAACGGAATCATGCTCTGTTTCATAATTAAAAACTGAAAAAGAAAACAAAAAGAGAATGTTTTAGTAAAATATTTTATTCACCCAGAAATTAAGTGGAAAAATCACTCTTCGGACTTTTATTTATATATTTTTTTCGACTCAGCACACATTACTCTAATTTTTAGTCACATTAATTATAATTTGTTTCACTTATACTTATTTGGTATTTTGGGTCTTTTTGGTCATGCAACTTTTAAATGAACAGAATCAGGTTTGTTTTCTTGTATTTCTAGAGAAAAGAACCATAAAAAAAAAAAAAAAATGGTAGAACATACCAAGTTTGTCTTTGACTTGAAACCTATTTCTCTCAGCCCAATTGTTGAACGGCTCAGATGGATTAGGGGACCAACCATGTCTATCTCCAACATAGAAGTCATAGGCCATGCATGAGCTCAACCATGCACCTATCAACACTCCAACCAAGAGCGCACCAAACTTAGAACCAGCCATGTTTTAAGTAAGAAAATATTACTAGCTACCAAAGGGAAAAATCAAGAGAAATATTAAGTAGCAAGAGACTAGAGACTGTCGAAATTGAGAGTGAGGAAAGTTAGACAATGTAAAATGGTTAGATGAAGGTAGTATAAATAGGGAATGAGAATTATGAATTGGTCTTTTGGACCGTTGGAATTAAAGACTCAGTAATTGGGGTTGAGCTGGCGCATTAAGGTGTAATTTCGGTTTCTATTTTTCAGTCTACAAGAGGGGAAGAACGTAATGGCTGACTGACACGTGGCATAATTTTGAGCATCAAACGGTAACATGGCATGAATGTCAGTATACAGTATACTAAATTGGAAACGCCTGGAGGAGTAAGTCCTTTTGTTTTAGTGCCTTTTTTTTTCCCTGAATTAAAATAAGCCTAAACAAAAGAAGACAAAAACCACAACAAACTTTCTAGATATTTTCAAAATTTTTCTTTTAAATAGTTGTAGATGTTGAAATTGTGGTTTTTTATTCCTGCAAAAATGACAAGAAAAGAATTATAAAGTGCATTGTTAATTAAGTTTTGTATAACATATGCACTTCTGTTGTGCTTAGTTGTTAATTAGAGGATAATTTTGAGAAAATTGAAATCGCCAACAGCAAATTCTTTACAATGATGGTAAATTAATTACAATGGAACTGATTTCTTGTAAAAATCTGCTTTTGTTTGGCAAATAATTTTCTGCATTATATTTTTGTGTAATTTCTTGTTTGACTAAATGTTGTCGTTATTTTCAATGTGTTACAGAAGTGATATGTTATGTCTGCTAACAGTGGCGAAGCTAGGATTTCGTGTCAACAGGGTCCGTAATTTTTTTTTTTTGCTGAAAATATATGTATGATGTAACTTTTAATATAGACATAGTATAATAATAATTTTTAAATAAAGAACTCTAAATAACGTGACATAAAAAATTCATGAGAAATCAAATATATAATAATAATAATAATAATAATAATAATAATAAAATCTTAAATAATATATTTAACATACAAAATAATAATTCAAAAATCAAGACAATAAAAAATACAACAATTTCCTATGAATTTTCATTATTATCATAATCTTACATAATAGGTTCATTAGAAATCTTATTGAACGCTTTTTTTTTTCTATATTATAGATATATAAAGATAGGAGGCATACAGAGGAATTTGACCACTATTCAAACCACAATATTTCTTATTTTTTGTGGCGCTCGGAATTTTTTTGACAGGAATAGTATTTACGATTTTTAGTGCTAGTTCTTATATAATATCCGAATTGTATAATTTATCTTATGTGGTAGCTTTTGTTTATAATGTCCTAAAGTTCACAAAACATTATATAGACGAATCATGCAATGCACGAGATTAGCGTTAGTACATATATGCTACAAATAATTATTCATCCAAATATTTCATTCTATTCTAAATTTTGTCTTAATAAAATTTATTGGGAGGAAGAAAGAAGGCGATCAGTCATGAACAAGTACTACCTGGGTCCTTATGAGATTTTTTAGACGTTGTTATGCAATTCAAATCAAACACGACATGTCCAGCTAGGTCCTTTAATTTTTTGAGATGGGTCCCTAATTTTTGTGACTTTTTTTTTTAATTACAAAACAAATACAATACTAAGAAATTTTTTTTTGAGGTGGGTCCATGGACCCACCATTCACCACGTAGCTTCGCCCCTGTCTGCTAACACAATGAGCACCAACAAAAAAACATGGTTAATTTCGAAGATTTAAAATAAGGAAAATTACTTTTCCATTATCTTGTTATCATTAATTTGTGATAAGAAAAAATTAAGAAAATATTTTCTGAAATTAATTGGTTGGTAACTTGGTATCATATCGGGCATCGGCTGATTAATTATTTTGTTTTGATTAGGACGAGGCGTTGAGCGCAAATATGGTTCACATAATAATTGAATATAAATAAAAAAATTAACATAGCCCAGCGCCTCTTTAAATGTTGCACTTTTAATCAATCGCTTCAGAGAAGTAGTTGGGCTTTTCTGAAGTCATTTAAGCCTTTATTTTGTTTTTTTTTTCAGTTTTGAGAAAAAGCCTGTTTGACTTTCGAGCACATCCTTAAAATAAGGTTATGATAAGAATGATTTTTTTCCCATAGAAATTTTATGAAATTCTTGTATTATTGTAATTCTTTGATCGGTATAAATTGATTTGATGTTATTTGATCGGTATTTCTATGTTACTAGATTCAATAAAGTCTTAAAAAATCAATTCTAATCAAATGAAATCTCATATCTAGATCATTCTGCTCAAAACCTAATACAACACCATTACATATGTGAGATAAGAATCAAAATTTTCCCATATATAGCATAGTACCAATAAAACTTAAAAAGAAACGAAAACCCTTTGCAATTGACCCGTCAGTACTTGGTTCAAGAACGATAACCTTTCCCGGGACAATTTTTGTGTAAATTGCGTCTATTTTGGAAATGAAAAAAATATTAAGCATGAAAAATAAGGATGTTACAAATTTTTTTTAGTGATGTAACATGAATTATGAAATATGTTATCGGAGCTGATAAGGATCATCCTCGATTCCTATCATCTCTATCATTCTCACAATGTATTTTTCATTTTTAGAAAATGCGTAATTAACTTAAATTTATTTTCGGAAACTCATCCATCATCACCTGGAGTCATTCCCTCTCTCCCCCTTTGTTTCGCTAACTTCCCCTCCCTCCTCTAATTCACTACTATCCCGCGCTCATCCCACCTCTCCTCTGTTTTGATATACATAACAGTTCTAGTTAATATATGTAAAAGGTTCTAGCTAATATAGTAAACATTCTAGTTAATATATATAAAGATCTGGTTAATACAATAAAGGTTCTTGTTAATACAGTAAAGGTTCTGGTTAGTATATTTAAAGGTTCGAGTTAATAAAGTAAAAGTTCTAGTTAATACAGTAAAGGTTCTAGTTATATATATAAAGGTTCTACCTATATATATATAAATGTTCTATTTAATATATATAAAGGTTCTACTTATATATATCAAGGTTTTAGTTAATATATATAATAGTTCTATTTAGTATAACAACTATTCTAGTTAATATATTTAACTGTTTTAGTTAACTAGAACTTTTATTATATTAACTATAACCTTTATATGTATTAACTAGAACTTTTGTTGTAACTAAAACATAACTGTTCTGTTTAATATACTAAGCTCTCCTTCAGTCTTCGCTCTCCCTCAGCCTTCGCTCTCTTCTTTGATTCGTTCTCCTTCTAATTCGCTCTCCCTCCCCTGACGCTCACTCCCTCTCATCCCTGGATTCTGAAAATAGAAAACACGTTTTCTAAAACTGAAAGGGGATGACGGGATGATAAAAAAGAGAAAATGACGGAAAGCAATTCCGATATGTTATGCATCGGCAAACTTTCATAACTTTCTCATTAAATGGAATGAAATGATAGAACAGGAGACAAATGCCTGAATTTGTGTACCCCAAAATTAGGAATGTAGAAATCGGAAGAAAACTCTTCACTCTAGTAATTTAGTTTTTCCCTTTTTTTTGGGTGAATCTAGATAGTTGCTATCTAGTTAAATGTAATCTAGTTTTCATTTCGTCTTTCTTTCCGTTTCTTTTAAGATAAATTGAAGTTCTAAGTCAACCAATTTATTTTTAAAATAAATGTCTATGAAAAATCTTCCCGGAAAATTTCTAACATGCAATCTTTCACTCAAAGTGCATTGTTCTTTATCACTAGACCAGAGTGTTAGAGCGGGTTCCGTCTTCCCTTCCGCTTCACTTGCGCCCGGAGGTCATTTTTTTTAGTTCTTTCCGTCGCCTTCTGTTCTATCCTTTCGAGATCTCGTTCTGGACAAAATCCTTAGTTAATCAAGTTCATAGACACTTCTAATTATTTTGAATATACAAGTTTTGGTAGATAATGCGCACGAAAAGATACTGTTCTTCTTTTTAATTATGTGAGAACGGACTACATAATTTTGCATAGTTTCCCCCTTGTAAATATTTTTTTGTTCAATGAAAATTATCCCTGGTACTTGCCAGGGAACATTCAAATATGTATATAATTTTGCATAATTTCAGGAAAAAATGCATCTCTACTTTCTTAATAAGAATGATTTCAGTGCAAAATAATAAGAAAATATTATAATGAAGAGAAATAAATTACTCACCTCATGGTCAATCATTGGAAAATCTGAGTTGAATCAACGGTGTGTCTGCAAAGGCATTGCATTTTGTTCATCAGTCAGTACTCAACTACTACTCTGTCTATGCTTAGTCAATTTAATTCTTCAACTACAAAACCAATGTCTGCATCTCTTCTTTGAAAAAGTAATATATATAAACGAGTAATAATGACATTCTGCTAGCTGTGCAGAAACTTCTTATTTTGGCTGATTCTATGTCGACTCCTCTGCAATCAGAAAGATAAATGGATAAGTATTGTTACACTCCTTCGGTCAAAGCTTCCACTCATGAAATCTCCATAATTTTTTAACTGGAGATGATTCTTGTCATTGGACACTTGCCAGTTGTCACAGACATGGCGCCATGGGCTAATAACATTGCATATCAATTGGACCATGATATGCTAAATGATATTCACAAAAAATCAAGAATTTTGTATTAATTTGAAACATTAGGATGAATAATTAATTCATCTGCAACGAAAATGATCCCTGTGTTTTTTTTTAAAAATAGAATGAACTTTCGGATCACATGTTGTCAACTTGGAATTGAAAGACAAACAACATACCTTTGATTTGTAATCATGGACATCGATACAAAAACACATACATTGGTTTAAAAATCATTTATTCGTATTGATTGATTGCATTGCATTGCATCTGTTTGTCCAACTGTTTTCTATCAGAAATTTTAGTACTGCCTAAACATGGACATTAATGTTTGTCCAACTGTTTTCTACCAGAATTTATTTTCCAATCTCATTATCCAGCAAATTGTATGTACAACAATGCATATAAATATTGTTATACACTTCTGATCTTCATCCATTTTTATCTTGGAATTACAGAGCCAAGGTGACAATGGAGAGATCAAGAAAGAATCAGAGAGCATTTTTAGTGAGTCTACTGTTAGTTGGTATTGTTGCAGTGACAGCAGGAAGCTCTGATGAGCTTCTTGAAAAGAAAACCTATGGTGGCAGCAGCCCCACACCAACAGCACCGTATGCTGGCAATAATCCTTCTCCATCGACACCAAATACCGGCAATCCTACTCCGACATATGGCGGCAGTCCTCCTCAAAAACGTTCTTTCTATCCCTTTGCATACACACACACACACACACACACACACACACACACACACACACAGATACACACGCTTTAACACACAAACACACGCACTACAATTTTCAACAGCTATTCAACACATCGTTGCGGTCAATTATTGGAAAAAAATAACGCTCACTTGTCACCAAAATTTTACCGTATCGCAACACTGTAAATTTAAGTGCTTGAAATTGAATTTAATGGATCTGTAAGTTTATATTTTGATATTTCTGTGTATTCTGGCGTGGCTCTCGCCACCTAGCCTTCAAAAAAAAAATATATATTTCTGTGTACATCTTGGTACAGTTTCGTCATCTATTGACACTCAACCTGATAGACTCAAAAATTGGATTAGAATTTTTGTTTAATTGAGGAAGAAATAAGGTCCAAAAACATTCGAGTAATAAGGTTCAGATTCTAGAGGAAGCCTGACACTGTTGAATTGACATATGCAGATTGCTACAATGTAAATTGTAGCGTGTTGGTTCTCATCGGAACATTGACATTTTGACTGACAAAATTGAATTTAGGCAAAATTGTTTAGACGGTACTAAAAATTGTCATGTACATGAAAAAAAATGTTTTCCTTGTAAGGTTGTATCGAAACAACAAATTACTCAAGAACCAGCTCTTAATCTAGAGACAGAGCAATGCACTTTAATTAAGAGGAAATGTTGTAGGTTTGAAATTCGGGTGGAAAGACTTTTATAGGCATTTAGTTTAAAAATAAGTTAGGTGACTTAAAACCAATTTATCTTAAAAAAAAGAAACAACAAATTACTCAACGTTTTGTCAAAATCGAGCACCTGTAGTAGCAAACACCAACTGTATATTTAATTAACACATTAATTCTTTGCAGACTCTTCACACAAGAAACACGGTTGCGGCAGGCCAGGATGTCATGGTCATTCGCACAGACATGGCCACAGATCATCCCATAGACATAGTGGGGCCGCCGGGGGATATGTAACACCGACACCTTCCTACGGAGGTGGAAATTCCAATCCATCGCATGGGGGTAATTATGGTACACCGTCACCATCCACAGGTAGCAGAGGTAGCTATAATACACCATCGGCGCCATCTACCGGAGGAGGAGGCAGTTATGGTACTCTTTCCCCATCTAACGATAACAGAGGAAGCTATACAACACCAACACCGTCGACCGGAAGTGGAGGCAGTTATGGAACTCCAACCACACCTGGCTTCTCCACTCCTGATCCGTTCAGTAATTACTTCCCGGGAACATGCACGTATGCGTTTAAAACTTTATATATGTAGTATCATTTGAATAGATTATTGTTGATAACTTTAATTAATGGGCACACAAAATAATAACACAAGCTAATTTGATTGAACTAATTAGGTTGATGCATGAGTTGTCCAATACTCCAATCTAACGTTTTTTTTTTTTTAATTATTCTTCTCTCACCATAATAGATATTGGAAAACTCATCCCAAGGCTATATGGGCATTATTCGGTCACTGGGGCGACATGAGCCAGCTCTTCGGAGCTGGTTCCGCTGACATTTTCGGACATAATTTGAGCTTGATTGATGCACTGTCTAACACGCGCCAGGATGGTTATGGCGCACTCTTTCGTGAAGGAACAGCATCTTTCCTGAATTCTTTGGTAAACAAGAGGTTTCCTATTAGTACCATGCAAGTGAGGGATGCATTTGCAAGGGCACTTGCATCAAATCAAGCTGCAGCTTCTCAGGCACAGCTTTTCAAGAAGGCCAATGAAGGAAGATTCAAGCTTTAAGATTTAGTGATTTACTAAAAAGCTCGGCTTTTATGTCATTAAAATTTGTTATTCTAAATCTGTAATTCCTTCTTTTTGGTCCAATATTAATATATAATTTTGATCACTTTTCTAATGATACCTGTAGTATATCTTAATAATTCGAGTAAATTTCTCCCAAAATTAATTAAACAATATCAGTAACATTATTTGTGTAAAATTAAACGTAATGGTCACAAAAATAAAAAAAATTAAATCATCCAAATATAAAATGGGTTAGTTTTTTTTTTTATAATGGACCGAAATCTAGATCATTCATTTAGAACAAATGTTTAAATAGCGGCCGTAACGGCCGCAATAGCGGCGCTATTTGGTACACCGCTACAATGCTACAGATTTAGCGGCCTGTCCGATAGCTCGACCTATAGTGAAAAATAGCAGGGTATAGCAGTGAAATAGCAAAAAATAGCGGGTGATATAGCGGTATAATAGCAGAAATAGCAGTGCAGTTTATAATTTGCTGATATAGTAGTAGTATTTTGGACATAACTTTCCCATACGAACACCAATTGACGTGATTCAAAGTTCTATGGAAAGTTTACAAAATTGGCCACAATTTTTAAGTTTTGAACATTTTCAAATTCTTAAAATTTAATGGTCAAATATGCATAGAAAATAAATATAATTTTAGTTAGCGTTAATTAGTTGTTTGAAATTATTTTAATTTAGACTAAACTAGACCTTCAAAATACACTTGTGTGTACAAATCCGCTATGGTCCGATAGCGGCCGCTAAATACCCACTATCTGCTATAATATTAGCATGTCCGCTACGAGTTCGCTATCCGCTATTTAAACCTTTGATTTAGAATGATGAACTATTAGTTACAATCATATGCCGTCATATCTAGAATTAGTCATCTAAAGATGACATATCTAGAATCAGTCATCTAAAGATGTCATATTTAAAATTGACAAGTTTTATAGTAGCATGCATAAATTATTTTTTTTAATTTGGATATTTCATGGTATATTATTCTAAAATAAAATATAATAATTATATGGTACGGAAATTAACCTTACCAATTTTATCAGCTCAAATAAAGGTCACCTGTACGTATATATATAAGTACCGAGTTTAATAAGAATAAACAGCGAATAAGTTTGGTTTTCACTCGTCTTGTCAAAGCTCCCTTTGGATAGGTGTGGGAAGAAGGGAAGAAGTGGAAAGAAGTATTGGAAAATGTGTAATTTTATGAAGAGTTTGGATTGTTTATAATTTTTTTTCTTCTTCTTCTTCTTCCTTCTTTTTTTTCTTTCTTCCAACGATCCAAACGCACCCAAAATTAATACAGCAGCTGTTTGTTGTGTGGATAAGCTCCGTTACTAAAGAAGTATTTCGTTACTTATGAGAAAAAAATTATATACGTTATATTTAATGGAAGGAAAATCAATAAGAATTGGACACGGATCTATAGTAAGCTTGCTTCTCTAATTAATTCTATCTATGGTGTACAACTAATTATTTTACTAGCTCTATACTCCCTCGCGTAGGAACCCCTCTCAAGTGAGTGGTATTAAGAGGACAGAGTTTTTCCCTAGTAGGCAATACTCTCTCTCTTTCTCATCTCATCTCTCTCTCTCTTTCTTCCCCTTCTGTATAATTAGGGCTGTCAATATACCGCCGTTTCGCACGTTTCCATTTCGTTCCATTCGAAACGGAACAGAAGTGGAAGGAAAAGTGGTTTCATTTTTAGAAACGGAACGGAAACGAAAATCTGTTTTTTCGTCCGCAGAACGCTGAAATGAAAAATTTCAATGTAAAATGAATGTGAAAGTGAAATATGACGGAATTTCCGTTCCGTTTAACGAAATAGTTTTCTGTTTCGTATTTTGAAACGAAATGGAAACAAAATAATAGATTTCCGTTCCATCTTAAACGTTTGACAGCCCTGTGTATAACTGTGCTTATTTTCTCATTTGGGGGGAGGGGGTTTGATTATCAACGGAATAGCTTCAGGATTTGTGGGCTTTAACTTTAGGTGGACTTGCAAATTGGTTCCAGACTAGAAAGCAACGCCAGTGCCAGTTTGAAATACTGAATTATCCCTACCCATCACTAGGGCGGTATACGAGCCAAGTTGGAGCGAATTGGAGCCAATTCAAACTCAATTCGGCTATAATTCGAGTTAGCTCGACTCGAGTTGAAAATACTTTCGAGTTTTTTAAGTTAACTCAAACTCAACTCGCCTCTAACTCGAGTTGGCTCACGAGTCACGAGCCAATTTGACATGAATATGTCTACTTCAAATTTTCAGTTTTTAATTTATATATTATTTCAAAATTAAAGTACTTACTATATACAATAATATAAAAAATAAAATTTATTATCAATTTTATTCTTTTCCATAGATTTGAAGCAAAATATGACTTGAAACTCAATATTAACACTCATAGATCATGTTGACAACCTTCAAAAAATTTAAATTTATTACATTACGAGTCAGCTCACGAGTCAACGAGCTGAGTTGAGTCTAACTCAAACTCGACTCGTTGATTAACCGAGTTGGTTCAACTCGAGTTATACCAACTCGAGTTTTTTTAGCTCGAGTTATAACTGAGTTTTTCACGAACCGAGTTCGAGTAACTCACGAGTTACGAACTTTTTGCTCACCCCTACCCAGCACCAACACCAGGCCCAAACACTATGCTCGTTCATCCTTACCCTTCACAAAACTCAACCTCTTTATCGCTACCCTCGTTCACAAACTACACCCATCTATCCCTATCCCTATCCTCCTAAACAAACTATTGAGATATGACTCAACTTCGTTCTGTCGACCTGGCACGACTGCTGATTTGGCTTTTGAGAAATAAAGAAAAAGGAAGGTTAGCGATTAATTTGATTTTCTTAGACGTTAGGTCTCTTGGGCAGTTTTTTTTTTTTTTTTCCTATTTATTCTTACCTACAGAAAGATTTGATTTTCTTAACTAAATGCTAATTTGCGGTAACTGCATCTTTAAATTTTAACAAATTTTGGTTGCTTTTATGGATTTCCTCTCTGAAATAAACAGAAGAATATGAAAAAAAAATAACAATATGTATTAAATAAAGGGAAAATCATAACAATATGTTTTAAGCAATATATTTTTTAAATAAAATAAAAATATTGAGTAAATTAAAGATTAGAAGTATATATAAATCAACTAAAAATATAAAATAATATAATTATGTAATCTAAATCTAAAATTTAAATTCTAATATAACTATATTTATCACCTGTAAGTGCAATGTAAACCAACACACTTAAGATATATATATATACAATCTTCCTATAATCAGAGCATGCATTTTGTAACCGAGCATACATGACGATATAAAAATTCAGACAAAGGTGAGAACAAATGAAGTAAAGTACAACAAACACATGCATCCAATCTAACCAATTTCAATTAAACAACAGTTATAAAACGCCATAAAATATGCTAGAGTTCAACACAGAAGAAATTAACATACTTAAATAGAGTACCAAAACAAAATATGCGCAGGCCCCCATCTCAAATCGCAGCCATCCATTGTAAATCAACGACATCCAACAGGTAAACTATTCATTACTGTTCATCCCCATTCCAAATTCAAGTCTTTTCAAAGACGGTGATTAATTAATAATTATATTTCGAATGAGTCTCGGAAAGCTCAATATCAATGCCTGAATTTTTCATAAAAAATTACATCCCGGACAAAGTTCTAATCTGTTGCTGAATTACATTTGCAAATTGCAACTATAGTTAGGCCGAGTCAAAGGCCCAATAAAATATCAGATTAAAAGAGCCAACCCAGCCCAAAATAAGGTGCCGTATCGGATTAACCTTCTAAATTGGGCCCAATCTGGCCCATTTACTTTCATCTACTGCCAGCTAAGCAGCTAGGGTCAAAATCGGAAAGCGAAACAGGGTAAACAGCCAGGTCCCAAGCTATGCGTGTAGCAATTAAGCGCTTCCAGCTCCCGTGGTCTCACCATCGGATGTGACAAAAGCGCGACCTCCAAGCTCCAAATATTTTTCTTTTTAACCCTTTTGCTGTTCCTGCCTTGTGCTGTTGTGCATCCAATCCTCTGCCAAGTCGCCAACACCTCCTCGCATGTCGCATCCCTTTCTCCAACACTTACTCTTACTCCCGCTAAACTCCAAAATCTTTAATGCCTTGTTCTGTTTTCATTGGTTGTAACACATGTTTCGTACACCAGTCCCAACACCGAATCCTGACTTTAGATCACCGAACAATCCAGACAAGGGACACGCGTCGACTCTACGTAGATACAAAATGGCACCTGTCCCTCCAAATCCAATGTCACCGCACAATCCAATCTTTAAATTCTCCGCTTCCATCCCAGATTTGGAAAGAGAATAAGAGATAAGAAGTTGCAATGGAGCAAAGTACTTACACTAGTAACACTTACTCTAATAAAAGTCATGGTGGTGGTGGTGGAGGTGGCGCGTCGGCCGTGGCGGCGCCATTTGTGGTGAAGACATATCGGATGGTGAGTGACCCGGCGACGGATTCAGTGATTGCTTGGGGGACAGAGAACAATAGCTTCCTGGTTCTTGACCCGTTCGCATTCGCCGAGACTTTGTCACCGGTGTATTTCAAGCACAACAATTTCTCCAGCTTCATTCGCCAGTTGAACACTTATGTATGTGTCAATTTATTTATTTTTTATTTATATTAGGCACACTGTACTTGTAAAATACTTTTCAAATTTGTCCCTGTAAATATTTGTGTTGGTTTCTTAATAGAAGAATTTACTTATGGAACAAAATAAAATTATGAAAGTACTCGTAATTGTACAGAAAAAAAAGAAACCGAGTAAACTTGTAACAGTCGCTGTTCATGTGTGTGAACGTTTTTGTTGTTCAATGAGTTCCCCTGAAGATGTTGTAATAAATTATTAATATTTGCAAACATATAACTAATTAGTAATATTTCCATTGCTACAGGGTTTTCGCAAAGTGAACCCGGATCGCTGGGAATTCGCACATGCGTTCTTCCTGCGTGGCCAAATGCACCTCCTACGACAGATCGTTCGAAGAAATACGAGCGGTTGTGAGAAGAAAAAGGAGGGTGCATCCGAGGCTAATAAAGATGGTTACTCGGCTGTTGAGGGTTATGCCTCTGTTGCACGAGAAGTAGCGAATCTCAAAAAAGAACAGAAGGAATTAGAAGCACAGGTGGACCAAATGTGGCGCCGTGTCAAGGATACAGAACGACGGCCCAATCAGATGTTGTCCTTTCTGGTAAAGGTCGCTCAGGACCCGCGTGTTCTTGACCGGTTAGTGGGCGCGAGAGAGGTGCCCTGCAAGAGGCCGCGATTGTGTTATGATGATGGTAAGGAAGATGGTTTGTGTTCATGGCCATTGGACGGCAGTTTTACTACGACCCCAACCACGACCTTTGATCTAGATATGAATTGGATCAATGGATTCTGAGTTTGTTTTTAAATTTTAAAACTAGAATCCAACTATCCAAGCATCTCTCTATATGGTGCATGTGTTGTATGTATTAGATTAGTATTAATTAATACTAGTGTTATATGTGTTAGTGTAGGTTGTAGTTGTTCTTGTAAAATTATCATCAATAATTCGCTGTTTTGGATTTTCATCAAATTTCTAATTGGTAAGTGGTAACGTAGAACTAAAACTAAAGAAAACTGCTTCTTTCTGCTATTTAAACAGCATAGTAGATGACTCTTCAATAAATTTAAAACAAAAAACGACAGTTCACTTCCATTTCTTCCTCTGAAGTAAAGCAACAAATTTGTACCTGAAGCTCATGCGCAGCGACTGACACCAGCTTCTTTTCTCAAAAACGACACTTGTATTTTGCTCCCTATTTTATTATTCGAAGAAAAGAGAAAAAAAAAACACATATTTTGCTGCCCCATATCAGTTCCTAGTTGATTTGGATACTAATTGACCGCAATTTTTCAGAATTTGCTTTTGTGATAATTAGAAACCAGAAATATATATATATATATTTTTGAAACAGAGAAACCAGCAAATTAAGCCTGTGGCAACGGGGTTATGTTGAATAAGTACTCAATAATATTTGAGTGCAGGAGATCATAATTACAAGGAAGCAATCTTTTAGTTTACACTATGCCAAAGTTCAGTTCAGTGGCAGGGGGACAAGTGGAAAGGTTTGTTTCGCCGTGCACATCATATTGTTTTTTTTTTTGGATATTTGCTAGATGGCTATCCAACTATCAACTTTGGTTCTTACGTGTTAAAAAAAATGCCAACTTCTTGGGCTGAAGTTATCTGCATTTATTTTTCTTCGTAGGTTATCGGGTCACATGCGCCAAGCGATTGGTGTTAGTGTTAGCTACTGCCAATTTTGATTTAGGATACGTGTGTTAAATTTTGTTGGTATTCGATGTTGCATTTGATCCAAACATAAAACAATTTTGTTTGAAATTTAATTTAATACTTTCGATTTCTTTTTTACTTTGCTATTGTTGGCTGGTCCAGAATTTTTAATATTTTGGTGGAAATATAAATAAATATGAAGTTGGCTTTTAATTAGATTTAATAGACTGACTACGTTGATCAATCAGGTCGGTAAAATCAAATCGGAAATTGGAATTCCGTTGTTATACATATTAAATTTCACATTATTACTTGATTTATTCTAATTATTTTAAAAAAATGTTTAACAACGAAAACAAGTATTTTTTTTTTAAAAAAATTCAATATTAGATTCTTATTTGGTGTCATGTCAAATTGTCAATTCGTCTCCCAAAGATTATGTGTCTGGGAACAAATGCCTTCTTGGGTGCGTTTGGATCGTTGGAAGAAAGAAGAAGAAGAAGGAAGAAGAAGAAAAAAAATTATAAACAATCCAAACTCTTCACAAAGTTACACACTTCCCAATATTTCTTCCCACTTCTTCTCTTCTTCCCTTCTTCCTACACCTATCCAAACGCACCCGATAGAAGTACCGATTCTGCAGTCAGGGCTCCATAAAATAAACCAAGAATGAATTGTTTGTTTGCACTTTCTCAGTCGGAATTTCAGGACATCTTTGGTTGATTACAAAGATGGATCACAGAAACGAGAAACAAAAAGCTCATGTGCAAAGATATTTGCTCGAGGATATACGAAAAAGGAATCAGAATTATTCAAAAAAAAGAAAAAAAAACCTGATAGCGGAAAAATAAAAACTTGGGCTAAAAGATTATTATTCGTTCTGTTTTGGCATAACGATTTATGGCTGTCGTTGACAGCCTATGTATCATTTTCTTAACGAAATGGAAAAAGGTAGCAAAATTTGTTTCTTTAACGTGTTTTTTACATGCCGTTAAGCGAAATCATTTCGTTTACTAAATGGTATGGTTAACGACAGTGAAATAAATTTCATTTTCTTAACGGCACAACAAACGGAACATTCCATTCCGTTGTCACTTACCACGTTTGACAGGTATACCGACACACGATGCAAATGTAGGCAAGTGCATTTTATGACTGGGCTGAACTATATCTGTAGAAGATGAGCTGTTACCTAGGAAAGAGGTTTTTCACATTGAAAATAAGAAATCAAATGATACGCTGGAGACAGGGTCCAATCAAGGCCCATTTTAAAGAAGCCCAAAACTTATCAATGATTTGGTTTTTGGTACCGCAGATGCTATGCCGGGATTTTGTGACTCACAATTTAGACTTTTTAATTTGGACCAAATGCACGTGAAATGATATGGTTTCTTAGATAAATTTTCTTAGAATTCATACAAAATGCGTGACTGACGGTCTAGGTTGCGCCTCATAGTTTCATGGATGAAGAATTTTAGGAGTGTATGTAACATTACTACCTCAAGAAACTCTTCAAAATTATATGCCAGTACAACTATAAAATGTTCCCTTTCTGTAGTAGATGCAAGTTCAAAATAGAATAAGTTCCTATAATAAATAATAATAAACTTGCTTCATAAGAACTATAAACAAATTTTATTCCAGTACAACTATAAACTCCTCATTCATAATGCTAAATAATATAAAACAATAAACTTGCTCCATCGGTGTTATTAATTATAAAACTTTTCAGTTTCAGACTTTCTGGTACCAAGGATGTTGTGTAAATAAATTGACAGCAACACCTTGACCATAATAACATATAGTTTTGAGACAAGATTCTTAATCATTAAACTATAACACGAAAATCGTTCGTTTGTAAAATAGTTGGTATTTTTTGCTTTTTGTAAAACTCATTACATGCCTGATATGGGCCTACCAGAACAAAGCATTCAACGAGAGATTTCATATGTATATCTGAGTAGTTGCAATATACCTAAAAGAGGTCTACTCAATTAAAAAGATGCAAAAGTTGGACTAAGAGAGATAAAAAGAGACACGGCATTCAAAATGGAATACAAAGATATTGCATATTTGTATCTTCATTGACCGTGGTTTCCTGTGCACATGTTGTGCCTTCATTGTGTAATTGCATGTCCCCACCCAAAACCAAGAATATCAATCCATCTTTAGTGACTATATCATTACGTGATTCTCTTACTTGAGTATCCAAAAAAGAAAAGAGAAAAAGTACTGGACCTCAGAAGAAATTTACTTTCCACAATTTGCCAAGTTAACTCTGTCACAGAACTTGCTTAAGTAAAGAATTCATTCGGCTTCTGTGGTACGTTCCCAAGTACCCTTTAGGGGTCATGAGGTAACTAACTGTAACAAAAGTTTCATTTACTTAAATGATGGCATCAACACTTTGCTTCTCTGTTTAGTTTCTTTTAGCAAAAAATGTCCAGGTTCTCCCTATTTCTTGCTTTCCCAAGGAAGTGCAACAAGAGGGAAAATTGGATGTAGCTAACTTCACCATTTTGAGCTATTTGTATTTTAATTATATGTACTATATATCAATATGACGTGTAAACTTCATTCAAAAGTTTCCTTCTCTGATTGGATTAGACGGACAGAAGGTAAGATTTCACATCTCATGATGTAATTTACTGAAGTGGGTGAAATTAGAACCATTCGGCATGAAATCTCAACCATGTCGGTCTTAAATAAATCTATTTGTGATTGTATCTAGATGGTATGGATCATGTCAGCGACCAATTCATACCGTAGATTACCTTAGAGAATACAGACTCTAGTGGATAGCGCGTGTAAGTCAATTGAAAATCTCAAAACGACACACAGCTAATTAAATGTTTTAGTTTGAAATCTTCAGATTAATTGCGCGTTCCATACTGTCCTTGAATTTATTATATATTGAAAAAGACAATTCAAATTTGAAAATTCAGAGTTTTTCAACAAAAAAGATGCGTGGAAAAGAATATCAGTAGACTAGGGGAAGCGTTATCTGTATTCTTATTCTACTCATGACTGGAGGAGTTAGGTGTTAAATCTCTTATATGGTTTTGGAAAATAAGGAAAGATCTAAAGAAATATTTTAATATTTTTTTCTGTTCCTTTAGAATATATTTCCTTAATTAATAGGCTTGAACTAATTGTTGATATGGACTTATGGAGCCAAGCTAAATGTACGTCTACCATTAATTATTCCGAAGTTGTAGTTTCTGATCATCCCTAATTTAACTAATCTCTGATAACCACTCAAATTTTAGCATGAATTATGTCTCAGATAGATGTCTTTCCATAAGCTGATAAGACCGAACAACATCTCAATTTTTCTTGTAACAATTATGTTTTCTATTTTTTTTGTTTTCTTGTAGAAATTAATGTTTTGCAATAGTAAATGCAGATTAGCAAGGCACAAAGTATCTGTTGGGTTATTCTCTCTTATTATTATTTTTTTTTTGAGGGTCATCTGTTGGGTTATTCTCGTGAGTCAAGAAACCATCAAATGCATGCTGTTTGAGGAATTTCTATTTTTCAAATATTCATGATGTTCTACTTCAAGGCACAGTAATTCAAACATGTGCAACAACTAACAACAAATTATGCAGTGACGTGTATTAAGTGATTAAGGTTCGTGTATGATAAAGTATAAGATACAGTCTTTTAAATAAATTAAATTAATTAGCCAAATAGGAATATTAATGAATAATGAAATATTGATATATACATTATAAAATTAAAGATCAAGTTGTAGTTGTGACTGCAAGATTGTAATTTAACACCTGGAGTATGGTAAAGAAAATTTGTGTGTTTATATATGCAAAAGAGAATGCACCAATTAGCCAAACCTTGACCACCAAAAATTAAAAGAGAAATACACAAGTTCAATGCTGCCAAGTTCAGAGCCAAAATAACAGAAACCATTAGAGCTAGCAAGCACCAATGGCATAATAACGCACCATATAGAAAAGAGTTCAAGTCAGACAATAATCTAATAACATATGGCACATACAGCAAGCGAAGTTCTTGTGGCATAATAACACACCATATAGAAAAGAGTTCTAGTCAGGCAATTATCTAATTAACATATAGAACAAATTACATAAGCTCAACGATTACCAATAGCTCCCTCCACCACTTAGCTTTGGAGCTTGCCAATTTCCACTCTTCACTTCATCTACAGAAGGACAAAAAAAAAAAAAAAAGGTTAACTAGGACTTAATGCAAGGAAACAACCCTATTAAAAAGCATTCTCTATCAGTTCATTGTATTTTATATGTTCTTGCTTACCCTTCAAAACTTCAACATAGCAACTTTCCATAATAATAATTTTGCAAGGATATAGATGCATGTTTCTTAATCTTCAGAAATGGCAACCAATTGCTTTTAGTCCTCAGCATATAGCATTCCACAGATGTCTCAGTACAAATTTTTCATATCGGAAAATCTTTTTTTTTTAATCTAATATAGTGTTTAAAGTTTGAAATGCAGCATTTCCACAAACTAATATTTCTACTTAGCTATTTTTTTTTAAAAAAATTGTTATCTTTATATGGTAACTAAAATGATTCAACTGCAACATACAATACTGAAATTCGTACCAGAGGTTCATAGCCGAGCTGGAGAGCAGTCTGCTGCTGATGATGAGCATAATGATGATGGTTGGGCTGTAGCAAGTTGACTGGCAGGAGGTTGCGGGAATCGTATGGAAGTTGAATATTGGTTTCATATTCTGTACTCGCCATTGGCAAATAGTTTACATGCTGTTGTCCTTTCTCGTAAAGTTCCAACTATTATACATAAAATCACTTTAATTAGTTGTATAATCAAAAACATTTTCAAAATCATGTATTATAAAGAAGGAAAAAAATTCAACAATGCAACAAAGTGTGTAAAATTATGTACTTTAGGTATCTTGTAGTGATATTTCTTTGTAAATTAAGCTGCAGGGAGCCGTAAGACTTGCTTTTCTTTTTGCCTTTTTGGATTTGAGGATAGAAATTCAAACTTTAATGAATAAATAATTAAATATTTAATTATTAATTAAGGATAAGTTGTTGTGTGATGTGTTGTGGGGGGGGGGGGGTTACCTCATTTTGCAGGCGCTGGTTGATCATTTTTAGTTCATGTTCCTACAAAAAAAAAAAAAAGAATGCAATTACATCTTCCACATCATGCTTAACACAAAACTACACGTTATCTTATAGCCAAGTTTGCATAATTTAGGTATGGAAGAAAAACCTAATTTGATAGATTTAAAACACAATTACATCTTCCCATCTTGATTAGATAGTTAAATTATAACCCTGATAGTATGTGTACACACTCAATAAACCTAATTTGATAGATTTAAAACAAACTTGGAAATGATAAATTAAATTAGATGTTTAAAAGTTTCAAGATGAATTTACAAAGATTTAAAATTTATTGTGTTACTGTTACAACTTAAAGTATCATTTTATTTCCATTTTGTTTTGTGTCTAATTATTTAATTGCCAATCATCAATTCTTTGTCAAAAGCCACGTACTTCTTGGAATCTCTTTACATGTTATCTTAGTATCACATAATTAAGAAGTAAAGCTCAAGAAATTATTAGTCCAGGAAAACAACTCACCCTGCTTTGCATTTGCCGCATTTCAAGATCAATCAATTCATTCTGTAAAGAAAAAGAAAAAAAATATCACTATAAGAGATATTGCTGAGATGTTGAAAAATTAAAGTCAAAATACTGATGGTCTATTTGCTTTAAATCAGCTCTTAGGAAATCAATTGATGGTCTTCAAGTCAAAATACTGATATCATGAGATTAAAGTTCTGGCTTAGCAGTCATATTCAGTTTAGAACCCAGCAATATTGTTAATTAAGTAATAGATAGTTCAAGTATTTTTAGTGACCTTTTTAGCACGTATTTTTGTCAAGGCTTGTTCCAATTTCCTCTCTGTTAGCTTGTAGTCTTTACTGTTGATTTGACCATTACCATGGCCCAAAAGAGCACTACACATAATAAAAGAGAAAATAAGTAAAAGTTTAATGAACAGCCTGAAAAAAACCTGTATCTGATGAATAGTAATGTTTTACACATATAGGTGTCTAAGTACAATCCATAAATCTGATTTTTTCAAAAATTATTAAAATGCTAGATTTTCTCTTTTTTTTTCTGATTGCCATTTGTTTCAAATGATAAAAGCGCTGTTACAGAGAGCTTAATGTTCCATATTGCCCCTTAATATGGTAGATGTGTCTGCCACGTGGTTGGGTGCTTAAGATAATTTTAGATTGAGGCACATGTGTAGGTTGATCTAGAGGTACTCCAGTACTGAATTGTCTAAATGAACATATCCTTAGAGACTCTTCCATCTATTTATATAACTTAATGAAAGTAGAAAATTTGAGAAGATCAATAACCTGTTTGCATTTTCTAGATTAATCATTTGGGTGTGGAGCTTTGCAGACTCATTCCGGTAGTACTGAAGGGAAAAAAAGTGAATTAAGTAATATTCAGCCAGAATCATCAAAATTATACATATTTACCAGAATTGAGAGTTGATAATGGAAGTACAAGCTTTCACTTTTACCCTTTTTTCCTGCTGCTGTTAGCATAATCAATCTAGTCTAATGGTAGAACTGTAGAAGCTAATTGAAAAATGTTTTAGGATGTGAAGTACATTTTCGAAAGTCCATTAGTCTAGATAGTTTGGTTCAATATGAAGAACCAAATGTCTCGACTTCCGTTGTTAGAAAAGGATGCTTGAAATGACACATCACATATCACTTCACATGCTAATATATTTATATTTCCTTTTAGACTCGACCTTAATATTGCAATTGATCCCTGTTGGTTATATATATTGATCTGAGCTAATTGTATTATTTGTATATTTCTTCTTCTACCCTTATTACAAAGATAATTATTCAATAAATTACAGTAGTAAAACTAGAAGCTTGTACACTACCCTTGCATTACTTGTCAATTCACCTAATATTTTAGTTACTAATTAAGCATTTCTTCAATATAGAGGTAAGGTAGCAAAGTCACTATATAATCATTGATATTTCATCTTGTACATGCTTTATGCCTATTTGTGAGATCCTTGTATATCCAATACTATCTCTAATTAATACCAAGAATTCAAGTTCCTTCAAGACCGATAATAACAAAAATTGAAAAAAGTAAAGAGTTCTGTCATTGATATTTGCTTTCATAAAGTGCAATGAGAGGCACATGAAGCTTATAGTTTCACCATTTTTCTTTAATGAATGTCTGATATAGTGCTGAGTTGAATTATATGTGAGAATCAATGTGTTAGCATATTATATAGTAGTTCAAACTTAAAAGCAACAAAAATTCTTTGCAACAGAAATTACCTAATCTCAGAATATAGCATTTTGTACATAGAATTAAATAGTTCTGTAATCTTGATAATGTGATTTGACCAAACAAAACTGAAGCTGTCGCAGATTCATCCTTTTCATAGGACTTTTTAAGTACTGCTTTTTTTTTTTTTTGAGCCTCCATCTTTCCATTAAGAAAAAATAAAATAAATACTCAGCAGTGAAGTGTCTTAGGAACTGTAGAATTGGCATAACTGATTTAGTTAGTTTTGAAATGTGCCATCATCACAAATTTAAAATCTAGTCACATAATATACTCAGCAGTGAAGTGTCTTTTTTCTTGGAAATTCAGCAAATTATGAATTTCAGTTATTAAATAAAAATGGATATACCTGTGCAGTGAGTTCATTGGAAGAGTTTCCATGACCAGAATCAGAGCTATAAGCTTTCTTGTACCTATCAATAGTACCTTTGACACTGCATTATTGAAAAGAAGATATTAATAATCAAATTATTTTAGACCCTTACAATTTTAACTTTTAAATTTGTGATTGTATTAGCTGTATTGCAGGATGGTTTCGTGGGCAACATTTTATTTTGAATAGGATTAGGCATATTTTTTAACAACAAGAATAAATTGTTCAGTAAATATCTTTTTTTTTTTGAAATAAGTGGGCTTTTTAATTCAGTAATTATCTTGAATATCGGTCAGATGAATGAAGCAATATCATATGGTTGAAGAATCATATCTGATAATGTAAAAACGTTCTTTTTTCCTTAGTAAAATAGGAAGCTGGTAGGACAAAATTATAAGTATCACTTTTTTTTAAAAAAAAAATCTAAATGAAATGAGTAAAAAAATTATACATTCTTTAAGTTTATGTATATGCTGGTAAACAAGAGGAAAAGTTTTGGTGAGTTTTTTCTTCCTTATGCAAACAATATCGTTATGAAAATGAGATGAATTTATTGCTTCTTTATATTCAAAGAAACAATCAATTTTTTTTTAAGAAAGAAAAATAAACTAAAATCGGAACCCGGATGAGATGATAAATGAGCAAGGGCCGGGTCACCACCCCTTTAGTGGCGCGCCTTATCGGAACCCGGATAAGGTGATAAGTGAGCAAGGGCCGGATCGTCACTCCCTTAGTGGCGCGCTACATCAGCGCCCGGATGTAGTGGCAAGTAAGCAAGGGTCTTCGCACTTTTCACGACGGGTGCGGGGGGCAAGGAAGATAGTCAGTGAGAGTAGGATTCGTTTAGGTAGTTGGAATGTAGGGTCTCTAACAGGAAAGTTAAGAGAGTTAGTGGATACGGCGATCAGGAGGCGTGTGAACATCTTGTGCGTACAAGAGACAAAGTGGACGGGCCAAAAAGCAAAGGAAGTGGAGAACACCGGTTTCAAGCTGTGGTACACTGGAAAAGAACGGGGCAGGAATGGAGTAGGTATCTTAATCGACAAGAGCCTTAAGAGTGGAGTTGTCGACGTGCGGAGACAAGGGGATAGGATCATTCTAGTGAAGCTAGTTTTGGGGGACTTAGTTTTGAACGTCATTAGTGCTTATGCACCACAAGTAGGACTAAGTGAATCCATCAAAATCCAATTCTGGGAAGATTTAGATGGTATGATTAGAAGTGTGCCAACCACTGAAAAGCTCTTCATCGGAGGAGACTTCAATGGACATGTAGGTGAAACTAGTGGAGGGTTTGAGAGGGTGCATGGGGGTTTTGGGTATGGCGATAGGAACCAAGAAGGTGAGGACTTCTTGAACTTGGCCATAGCTTACGACCTCATGATAGCTAATACCTTCTTTAGAAAAAGACAATCCCACTTAGTTACCTTTAGTAGTGCCCAACACTTTTCTCAGATTGATTTTGTTCTTGCTAGGAGAGAGGACAGACGAGCCTGCATGGATTGCAAGGTTATACCTGGGGAATGTGTCGTCTCACAACACAAACTTGTGGTGGCTGATTTTCGCTTTTCGCTGCGTTCTAGAGTAGGTAGAGGTGCTCGAGTTGTGAAGACGAAGTGGTGGAAGCTCAAAGGAGACGTGTCTCATACTTTTAGGGGCAGAATGATTGAAGAAGGTCCGTGGAAAGCAGATGAAGAAGCAAACAAGATGTGGGAAGATATGTCAGCTAGCATTCAAAAGGTAGCTACGGAAGTGCTTGGAGTTACTAGAGGAAGCAACCGCGAACCCAAAGATACGTGGTGGTGGAACGACGAAGTGCAGAAAGCTATTAAAGAAAAGAAAGAATGCTACAAACGCTTGCACCATGACAAGACCGACGACAATGCGCAGAAGTACAAATTGGCCAAGAAGAATGCAAAGAAAGCTGTGAGCGAAGCAAGAGGTCGGGCTTATGAGGATCTATACCAGAAGCTGAGTACGAAGGAGGGTGAGAAGGACGTGTATAAGATAGCCAAGCTTCGAGATAGGAAGACGAGAGACTTAAACCAAGTGAAGTGCATCAAGGACGAGACTGATAGGCTTTTAGTGAGGGACGACGAGATCAATAATAGGTGGAGGGATTACTTCAACAAGTTATTCAATGGAGAGGATGACGACTTAGGAATTGTGTTGAACGACTCCTTTGATGACTCCAATAGACGTTTTGTTAGGAGAATTCAAGAGTCCGAGGTGAAAGAAGCCTTAAAACGAATGAAAGTAGGTAAGGCTCTAGGACCTGATAACATACCAATCGAAGTATGGAGGTGCCTCGGAGATGTGGCTGTAGTTTGGTTAACCAAACTATTCAATAGCATTTTCCGATCAAATAGGATGCCAGATGCGTGGAGGAGAAGCACTCTAGTACCAATCTTCAAGAATAAAGGGGATGCTCAAAGCTGTACAAACTATAGAGGAATTAAGCTTATGAGTCATACAATGAAGCTTTGGGAGAGAGTGATAGAACATCGTTTGAGACGGATGACAAACGTTTCGAAAAACCAATTTGGTTTTATGCCTGGGAGGTCAACCATGGAGGCCATCTTCCTAATAAGGCAATTGATGGAGAGATATCGGGAGCGAAAGAAGGATCTACATATGGTTTTCATTGATTTGGAGAAAGCATACGACAAAGTGCCAAGGAAAGTTATGTGGTGGGCACTAGAAAAGAAGAAAGTCCCCACAAAGTATGTTACCCTCATCCAAGACATGTATGATGGTGCCGTTACTTGCATCAGGACATGTGATAGTGTAACTAGTGACTTTCCTATTAAAATAGGACTACATCAGGGATCAGCTTTGAGCCCGTATATTTTTGCCTTAGTGATGGATGAGATCACGAAGGATATACAGGGAGAGATTCCTTGGTGTATGCTCTTTGCGGACGATGTGGTGTTAGTCGATGAGAGTAGGACGGAGGTCGATAGGAAATTGGAATTGTGGAGACGAACTCTAGAGTCCAAAGGGTTTAGGCTTAGTAGAACTAAGACGGAGTATATGGGGTGCGAGTTTAGTGGGATACGACCAGTGGACGGAGATGTCTGTCTAGACGGGCAGGTAGTACCTACGAAAGATACTTTTCGATATTTAGGGTCGATGCTGCAGAGCGATGGCGAGATAGATGAAGATGTTAGTCACAGGATAAGAGCGGGGTGGGTGAAATGGCGACAAGCATCAGGCGTCCTATGCGATAAGAAAGTCCCGCAGAAGCTAAAAGGCAAGTTCTACAGGACAGCGATTAGACCTGCGATGTTGTATGGCGCAGAATGTTGGGCTACTAAAAGACGACATGTCCAGAAGATGAGTGTAGCTGAGATGCGTATGTTGAGGTGGATCTGCGGTCACACGAGGAAAGATCGGATTAGAAATGATGACATACGAGATATGGTTGGGGTCGCACCAATAGAGGAGAAGTTGATCCAACATCGTTTGAGATGGTTTGGACATATCCAACGCAGACCTCCAGAGGCACCGGTACGTATCGGAATTCTTAATCATTTCGAGAACACCCGGAGGGGGAGAGGGAGACCAAGATTGACATGGGAAGAAGCGGTGAAAAGAGACCTTAAAGAATGGAACGTCTCCAAGGAGTTGGCGATCGATAGGAGCGCTTGGAAGTTAGCAATTCATGTACCGGAGCCATGACGTAGGAACTTAGGGGTAGGAGCGATGTCATAGGTTTGTAGGTCCCTCTATCAGGTCACGGTCGAGGTCTAGGTTTCTACTATTACTATTATTATTAGAGGTATTATTATTAGTATGGCTAGTCTTACTATTAGTATTTTTTATTTTTTATTTTTTTTTTTTTTTTATTTTTATTTTATTTTTTTATTTTATTTTATTTTTTTTTTTATTTATTTATTTTTTTATTTTTTTTTTTATTTTTATTTTTATTTTTTTTTTTTTATTTTTTTTTTATTTTTTATTTTTTATTTTTTTTTTTTTTTTTTCGATGTGTTCTCTTATTGGGTTTCTTTCTAGCCTACCCCAACTTGTTTGGGACAAAAGGCTTAGTTGTTGTTGTTGTTGTAAAGAAAAATAAACTAAAACAAAGCAATTATAAAATGCACACTGCCCAAGATGTCATTGTATTAATTGCATAAAAATGCTATAAAATGATAATTTTTCCTCTTCTTGGAATTAGTTCAGGGAAAAATGGTTACTGGGTGTGCAATATTTTATTGACTTACATGCGATTTGATTGTTCCGAGCCTTATGATCTACACAATATTGTATGAAAAACCTCCAGATAATTATAAGTAGCTTTATTAATATTGAGAAAAACTATGTATAAAAGATTTGGTGATAAATATTAGTCTTCAATATTTGTTAAAAGAAAGGCAGATTTTAATGTTGTTTGTGAACTAAAGAAGAAAAAGGAACCTAAGAAAGATATACATGCTAAAACATGAACAAATCTATTAACCATGTAACTAGCTTAGGACCGGTTCTTAAAATTTGTTGGAAACTTCATAATGTTTCATCAAATTCAATAAATCAAAGCGACAAACATTGCACAAAAAACAATAAGAAACGAGAAGACAATTGGATTTAAGCCCCTTTGACTTATTCCCTCAATTTAAATCCTATAAAATAAACAATCACATCATGTCATTGCATCAAATGCAAACAATGTGACAAATGACCAAACATTAACCTATCCAAACCTCCTTTAATTATTACGCCTGGCAACAGAAACGAGGTGTCATTTTGAAATTAATTGTTTCTATATATAAAAACCTTCTACTCCTATTTCCAAGGAATTCTCTCTCTCCTCTCTTTTAAACCTTAGTTTCCTCGAGGAGCCTATTGGCTATCACCTGCCACGCTGGCACATGATCCCACGATATGATTGGTTAGACTGGTTTACACGGACACGTGTCGAGTAAATTCTTTATCCGACGGTTTATTTCTCCTACACCTCTCTAAAAGCACTACTTTTTGAACCAGCCTTTCTGACAAATTTTGTTTTCTCCCAATACAATGAGAACTCGAGTACAATCTTCCCATTGGTCTATCTACTGTGAAACCGTACCACCTCTCTTATGTCTCTCTCTCTCTCTCTCTCTCAAGCAAAATTTTAACAGAGATTGTGTCAGAAAGAGATGACAGAGAGAAATCTCGTGATAGGTTCGTTGTTAAGATTCGTGTAGTTGGAGGGCAGAGTTGGGAATATGGAAAAAATTACAAGAGAAAGTTATGAGAGTGAAGAGAGAGAAAACCCTAACCCTAGAAAAAGGAAGAAGCCAATGGGAAGTTGACAGCAAACACATGGGGGTTTGTTAGGTGACGTGAATAGAGATGGAAATGGTGTAACAAGTGTGTTAGTACCCACTCTTGAGAAAGGGTAAAGATGAGGTAATATATGAAAGAGAGAGACAGTAGAAGAAACATTGAAGAGAGAGAGAGAGAGAGAGAGAGGAATCAAAAAGAAGAGAAGCAAGAAAGAGAAAGAGAGGAGAGAGGAACTGTTACATTACCACAACGAAACCAAACTAAAACCAAAGTGGTGAAGCCAACAACAGATCTAGGCTTACATCCTACATAGTTAAGAAAAAGAAGCAGGAAAACGGAAACAAAAAATAAATATAAAGAGGAAAGAAGTATATTTTAAAGTATTAAATTATCTTCACACTTTATTGTATTTTGAAGTGATATGTGATCTAAAGAGAAGCTTACCTCACACAAAAAATAACATGAGCCTTTCCCTCTTGGGAGAAAAAAGAAAGAAAATGGTATAGGCGAAGTAGAGAGAGAGAGAAAAAAGGACCACAAACTAGGCAAGTAAGCAAATGCAAAGCTCAGCCAACTGGTACTAAATCTATCTAAACATTTGCTTCAAACCATTCACCTCTAACTGTTAGATCTTTACCCTCTTCTCTCTCTATCTCTCTCTTACTTCTTTTCTCTCCTTGGATGCACCAAAAAGAAGCTAGACAATTTTAAATTAAAAAAAAGAACAACATCTATCTATCCTCTCATAGACCCATTTTCACTGCTTTCACCATTCCCCCCTTTTTCTTATTCAGCAAAATGGAAATCCTCAAATTGCCTATGCCATATATATACCAAGAATATGATAAGCAGTTGAAATTTGTACTTGACATGATAGTGCTTCCAATATCCAAAAGCTCAAGTATACCTATTTCTTTCCCTTTTGATATTGTACAAAAAAGAAATGAAATCATAGGGGAAAAAGCAAATTCTTTTCTTGGAAAATTGAAGAAATTAAGAACCGAAGATTGAACTATTTTGTCATGTACAGAGCTAGGAAAGATCATTGACCTATACCGATTAAAAATATCTTAATATCTAAAATAGAAAGTGGACAAAATTATGTTCATTGATTTTCTTGAAAAATAAAAATAAAAGCAGCAATTAATTGAAGTGTCAAAAGGAAGGAAGTTCTTTTATTCCCAAACGATCAATTCAGGGGGGTGGAAAAAATAAGGAAGAACTAAAACAAATTCAAAGGAAGCTGGAAAATTGGAAACAAACAATTGAAGAAGATAAAGAATAAATTAATTTACAACATCTTTCAGTTCCGTAGCTACTCCTAGCAAAAGAACAAATGATAATTAATGCAAAAATTAAAACAAGCAAAGATTAGACCTGTTGTTGGAGTACTCGTAGAGGCGGCCTTTGCTCGAGAAGATTATGAGTGCCACCTCAGCATCACAGAGTACAGACAATTCGTATGCCTTCTTGAGGAGGCCGTTGCGCCTCTTGCAGAATGTCACTTGTCTGTTAGTTGTGTTCTCAATCCTTTTTATTTCAATCTTTCCCCGACCCATTTTCTCAGACCTCGCCACAGTATTCTCCGCCTAAAATCAAAACAATCAACTCAACAAACTTAGCAAGTATGAAAGATGGCCATGCTGCAATGACAGAATGGGGTTTTGGTTACAAATAAGAACCAAAAAGGAAAAAAAGGGTTGTTTTAAAGATTACTTTGACCTATTGTCACCTTTTTCCCTTACTTGGTGTGTGAACCAAAGAGAGAAGGCGGTGGAGAGAAGGGGAAAGTTTAATAAAAGAAAGGAATACCAAATTCTATCTATGATATATCTGAGAATTTCCCTAGTTTCCTCTCTTGTAAGAGGAAATGCATAGAATGGTAAAGGGATACTTTTTAGTTAGTAAGAGGCCAAGTTATTTATAGATTCATAACCAAAAACTTATTTTTCTGCATCCTATAGTTTGTTGCAGCATCAAATGCAAAGAGAAGGTGTAGTTATTGAGTGAGGCTTCCATTACCATAAGTCTCATGGATAGGATGATGATGGAGTGGGCACTAGAGAGAGAGAGGAAAGAGGGTTAAAGAGACAGAGATGGAGATGGAGAGTAAGAAAGAGGAGAGAAGGGAATTATAATGGGGTTGTGACCTAAGTGCTGGCCTTGAGAACCGCTGCACTCAATTATAATGTACTT
Organism: Rhynchospora pubera; assembly: GCA_028095005.1. Lineage (NCBI taxonomy): Eukaryota > Viridiplantae > Streptophyta > Magnoliopsida > Poales > Cyperaceae > Rhynchospora > Rhynchospora pubera. Next base: position 219,532,237 of record CM051462.1, on the reverse strand, counting down.
GTGAGAAAAGAAAAAACAAAAAAGAAATAATTCGTAAAAGAAAAGAACTAACAAGTGGATGAGAGAGGCAGGACTAATTCCAAGTGGTCCTTCTACCTTACCATGTTTTTTTTCATCTACTAAATTTCTCTTAACCTTTTAACAAATTTACTTTTGTATTTTGTATAATCACCTTTTATAATATGTCAGATGTGTTTGTATCTGATCTAAACAATGAAATACTCTAAAAAAAAAAACTGGAATAGTGATGAGGTATGTTAACGATTTCATAGACAGTGGATAAGTAAAGAGGTATATATATGGCATCTGATAACCTCAGCTACTACTACTCTTAGCTTTTATATTATTATTATTATTATTATTATTATTATTATTATTATTATTATTATTATTATTTCGATAAAAGGGTTATTCCGAGCCAACTCTCTTTCCATACCTTAGGATTTAGGAATCCTTCTCTTTGAATATATACTCTCCTCTCTCAAATAGTTAAAGCTACTCTTATTATACAAGAGAATGGCAACGCCCATGTGATTCCTTCTCCTCACACCAACAAAATCTTACCTCATCGATGTTGCTATAATATTTGTATTCCTCGATTAGCAATTCTATCTTAATTTTTATCCTAATGTATCCGTCTCCCTTTATTGTAACATTGCAAGACTATGGCAATTTTCTTCTTTATACTTTGTTTAAGTTAGTAGTCAACTTAAAATTATAAAAAGGAAACCACTAATTCAGGAATTTTTTTATGTACCATGTTGCAGTTTGTAATTTTAGAGCATAAGGAATCTGATCCAATCAGAATTCTTAAAATAAAGCTAAAGAGAAACAAACCCATTCTTGCACAAACAGTGTGAAACACAACAAACCATTTCTTTAAATTAGCTCATCCACATAGTATCAAAACAGAAAAATCTGCCTCAAATCATAACCACCAATTGACTTGCGGTTTCGAGATTTGACTAGACTTCTAATAGCAAATGTGATGTCATAATCAAACTAAAATGACAAAATTACATTTCTTATCTTTTAAAATAATTCCCAAGTTCATGCACCTAGAAACTTATGTCATAATGACAGCTAATTAAAAGAGATTTAACATAATTAATCAGCGATCTGGTAGTAAGGAAATGTCGCTTTTAGAAAACGACACAGCAGAGGCTCTTCACCATTGAAAGCGAGCCATTTGCTGCACTGATTGCAGGAAAATAAACTAATATGATCTCCTTCTCCCCAATCATGCACTCCTCTCTCCAAGCATGGATGTGTATTATGGTACCATCTACCTTAGTACTTGTTCTCGTATGCCACATTTTGTACCCAGCTTGCTTTATTTTGGTCCCATCCAAGTGGTTCAGTACAGTCATGCTATCTTTTTTCTAAACCAAGAGGAACTTCATGTTTGCTCTTGCATTTTCACTTTCCCAGTGATAACTTTGTACAAAAAGTAGAAATTTTCATCTAACTAGGCGAATTTCCTATAAGAGAGTTAACATGTTGATGCTTTTGTCGGTAAATAGATTTGCACGCCACTTTATTACATTATTATTATTATTATTATTTTCATCTTTTAGCTTATTGCGTTGTTCAATTATTTATATTCTAGTGAGCTTTGCATCCAATTTGAATTCATTATACGGGAGCATATTGATGCCTTTGTTGGTAAATATAGATAAGCATGCCACTTTATTACAATATATTTTTTTATTTTTTAGCCACATTTAGCGTTTAATTGTTTATTCTAGTGACCTTTGCAACTAATTTGAATGTATTACAGAGATGCAAACCTTAATTTATTTACATGCATGTTCTTTAGCTCGCTCTCAAGTAAACTCCAAAGCTTATTTACCACAAGTAATTAACATTTATAGTATGCATGTAACTTGTTTCTCATAGTGTAAACCTCCTTGTTAAGGTAAGTCTAAACCTAATTCTAACAAAGAAGATATCTCTATATAATATTCCAAAAATTTCGTTGTGAGTACATCGGTCAATTAACAGAAATGACATTGCAAATTTTCCAAAGTTTTTTGAGCTGCCTAATTCGTTAAATAAGATTTTTAATGAGTTGATGAATCGATCAGAGACAGTAGGAGTCTCAATGTCTCTGTTTGTTAGCTTATCGCTTGATTTTTCTTTTTAATTATTTTCAGTCATGCAGCAACTAAAAATCTGCCCCCATTTTCTCTAGAAACTGGTTTAGATTGAAGATGCCACATAAAAACGTACTAAGATCACAAATTTGGGGGCATGACAGTACGCACCAAATGCTAATAATGGGAATCTTTCAATTTGGCACAAATCTCTTCTGATTTTGGAATTTAAAAATACAGATGGTTATACAACTGCCAGTTGTTTCAATTCAATGTCCATAATTATAACACTTTAACATCCTGATACATTTGGAGGGACAACAGCATTACAGAGAATTTGTGGCGTACAGACAAAAATGAAGGTTGGACTTGTTTGCTCAAATTCTAGATTCAATCCAAGAAAGGACATCAAATTTTGGATTCAATAGTTTCTCTTGGGTCACTGTTATGCCTGCAAACAAAATCATTTTTCTCGTTTAACCATTTCGTTTCGTGGTGTCGAAACGATCAACAAAACCAAGACACAGACTAACGATTTAACAAAATTGGTCTTTTTAATATAATAATAATATAATTAAAATTATTAATTTATTATATATATTTTTTATATAAAAGAGAAAGTGTAGAAAATCCTAGATTCTGGAGGGTTATGTCCGTCTGTCTCTCTCCTCCCTCGTTTCTCGAAGCGACGCCATCTCCTCCCTCCTCTCTCGATGCGGCATCATGTCGATTCAGTTTTCATCTCGAATTCTCCCTCATCTCTGTTTCTTTCTCTCTATTTTACACCCAGATCTGAGAAATTTTTTGATCTCGCAGTTCTGACCTCAGATGAGATGTACCTTCTATAGATTCTCTCTTGATGTTCTCAGGCATGTCAAGGGATATAAAATATCCTCATCATTTGTTTACCTTTTTTCTCAAAATCCTAGCTCGATTAGAGGAAATTAAAAAAGATGAAAGAGAGACAGAAAAAATATACCTTTTTTTTTTACTTTCTACCTAATTTTTTATTTTCTTTGTTCATTCTGTTTTTGTTATTTTTAAGTTTATGTTTGCTGTTTTTTAAGACAAAAAGAAAAAAATGAAACAAGAGGAAGAAAGGTGACAAATTGAAGGTACTTCTATCTATTAATTTATACTTAATTTTTTTAGTTCAATCTATTTTTGGTTTTTTTTTTTTAATGTAGAAGAAATGAATCCTAAAATTGCTGACTGAGAGAGAGAGATGGAGTGTGCAAGAGGCAACCCAATTTGTGAAAGTGCATGCTTGTTATTCGTGTGTGGCATAGGAAACATATCATGGCAATTTGTTATATGCTTGTAATCTATGAGGGGTTGATGTCTATCAAGTCGCACCTTGGTAATTTGTTATATGCTTGGTTTACAGGAGCATGTTTAAGATTGTAATTTGAGTTCGACATGACTAACATCCAATCCTAGCAATTAATTCTTGTATGTAATGTTTCTGTGTTTGCTTGTTAATTATGTTGGTCATGTGAAGCATCCACTCCTGGCAGCTTGTTAGCACTGTTAATGCACTGGTATGCTAAGGGTAGATGCTCGTGTCTAACCTTGGCAATATGTTGATGTGCTTGTGTTCTCATGGCTAATTAATCTGATGGTACCCAAGTATCAAACTTTCAATCTATTATTTTCTGGCATGGTAAAACCAAATTAGTAACAAAATAGAGACAAGGTACTCTTCTAACACATCTTGTGATTTGATTATTTTTTTTGTGTAAAAACAGAGACAAGGTACTCTTTAATTTGATTGAATTACTAATATTATTATTTTGTTTGCCATCAGTGTAAGCATTGATGGGAAGTGGTTTACTAATATATAACATTGCAAGTTAGAGTTGACAAGTTTGTTGTTATTGTTTCATATTAGGACTATGGAGAGTCTATAACTTTTTTCATTTCATTTATAACTGTTAATGGTTTTCCATCTAATATTGATATGTTTTATTAATTTGAATGGGTCGATGATGATGGATACCATTTAGAGGGGACATGACTCTGACATGGTTCGATGTCAGTTGGTATCTCCCTGATATAAAATGCAAATTTTGAGACTGTTTAAATTCATTTTCAAATAATCCCTGTTAAACTAAATCTTAGTTAGATACTTAGGTAAACTTAAACATGGATTCCTATATGATAACTTTGGAATTTTGATCTATATTATATTGTTTGTCGTATGATATTATGTATTAATAATTTAATATGTTGTTTGTATGAAGTTATTTTTCTTCAATTTCTTTATGTATTTTGATGTATTTTTTCTTTTTTTTGTGTTCTGTTGATCAAGTCAAACGATAAAAAAATGATCATTTTAATTGTTTCGATCGCTAGTTAAAACAAAACGATCATCGAAAATGTTTCCTCTTGCGTTATAAAGCTGAAACGGTTAACGAAATAATTTTGAATTTCGTTATGTAAACGAAACGATTAATGAAAGTGATTACTTTCATGATCGTTTCTAATTTTAGACAGGTCTAGGTTTTCTTCCTCACCAGGCTTAAAATTTTTTTACAATACTTGAGGGCTCGTTTGGATGGTATGGGAATAAGGATTTTAGAAAAAAAATATTGGGAAGAGTGAAAAAAGTGTTATTTCAGGAATAAAAAATGTTGTTTGGATGGTGAGTTAAGAATAAATAAATTAATATGAATACTGTGTAGTCCTTTAGGCACATTTTTATGAATTAATACATTCTTTAATTAATTAATTAATTATTAATATACAATTTGGGTTTCCTTCAAATTACATAGTTGTGGTCCTTTGCTAGAACATTAGGCCTAATTTAGGCAGTTTAGGGAATTTAAAATGCTCAAACGGCTCGACACTTTATTTGTGCATTTGCTTTTAACAAAAGCCACCACCTTGGGTTTTAAGCATCGAATTAGTTTATTGCTTTCAGCACAGGAGAAACACTAGTACGTACCTAGAATTACTACACAATTAAACCCAAGAGGAATGCATATATCTTAGAAAACAAACTTAAAATTCAGTTGATTATCGGCTCAACCTGTAATTTCTGGAAGGAGCTGATATAATATTGATCCCATCACTGATACTAGCAACTAGTAAGTAATATCATACTTCTTAAAATTTTTGAAATACTTTTGTAGTCGCTGGTGGCTACCAAGGAATATCATATATATTTACTTGACCCGTCAAATATTGTTATTTTAGAACTGATTTTAACAACCTGAAAAATAACTCTGTTTATACAAATTTACAATAACATGAATAATCACTTTATTAATGTGCATAAGGACTGATAAATTTGAACAAAAACTCAGTCAATGAATTATAACTGGACATGTGGCACTTGGTATGAGATGCCTATGTATGATCAGATTACTGATTTTATGTCCGGGCAGCCCACCAACGGACAAAAAATTTCGGTACGGGTCGAATCAACCGACATGCGAACAGCATCAGAATTGTGGTATGGAGATTAATCTAAAATTATTAGAGTCGTTGAGATTAGAGCTGCGAAGGTTGGCTCAACCGTAATTCAAGACAGGTGGTAAATTGAAATAACAGAAACAAGTTCAACTGAAGAAATTGAAGTTTTAGCGATTTCCTTCCCAACAAGACAAATTGGGTAATGGAATTATTGAAAGAATAATTAAACAAGAGAGAACGAGTTTATAAACTTTATATTGTTAGAATTGGAAATGAAGAGAAAAGAAAAAAAAAAAAAAGATGACACAAAGCCAGAGCAGGGGCTGTTAGCATTTAGCAACGGAGGCATGAGATTAATGGTCAGAGATAGGGAAATCTCTGGTAATTAAGAAGACAGTTTCAAATCAGAAGAGAAGATGAAATTATAAATCGCAAAAGTTGTTAGCTTCAGGGAACTTAATTGGGTAACGGAATTGTTTTCAGCTCCCAAAAGAGAGAAAAAAAAAATAAATAAACCAAAATATATAATCCCATATATATGGGTGCGTTTGGATAGGTGTGGGAAGAAGAGAAGAAATGAAGAAATGTGAAGAAGTATTGGGAAGTGTGTAATTTTGTGAAGAGTTTGGATTGTTTATAATTTTTTTTTCTTCTTCTTCTTCTTCCTTCTTCTTCTTCTTCTTCTTTCTTCTGACGATCCAAACACACCCTATATATATATATATATATATATATATATATATATATATACATATATATATACATATATATAGAGTTTAGCTACGGTGAGTCGCGACCAAAACTCCTAGATCTAGATCAAAATGACCGATTCAAACCGTCTAATATGATCTCCCTATTGAAATCTCCGTGCAAACCAATTTTTTTATTTTTTCAAAATTTTTAAGTATTTTTTTTCAGATTTTTTAAAAATGATGTTTTTGAATGATTCGGAACCAATTAGATTAACGATTTTCTAAAATTTCAAAAAAGTACTTAAATATTTTGAAAAAATGAAAAATTTGGTCTATATGGAGATTCCAATAGGGAGATCATATTGGACGGTTTGGATCGGTCATTTTGATCTAGATCTAGGAGTTTTGGTCGCGACTCACCGGAGGTCCGTGAGTCGCGACTCACCGTAACTAAACTCTATATATATATATAAGATAAGATGGATCAAATTCTCCAATTTATTTTGAAATAAAATATCAGAACTTTGAACTGTATTTTGAAACCGTGATCTCCAAAATGTATTATTCTTTGTCATTAGACCAGGGAATGATTCTAAAAAAAAAATTATTTTTTAGACTAAGGACTGATTCTCAAAAAAAAAAAAATTTCTTTACTCAATAGTCGATATAGAATTTTATTAATGTGGTTCTGTTTTGTTATTCTATAAAATACTTTATTTTCCCTTACTCAACCAACTAGCTAGAACAAATTTTTTTATGTGCAACCTTTTTTTCGGCCAAGTACAATCTTGTCATTTAATTTAAATTTTATTCTTGGAGTGTGTTTGTTTCTGCGAGGTCATATAAAGCAGCTTATTTGGAAAAAGGTGTTGTCCCTAAAATTAGGCCTAGAGGGGGGTGAATAGGCACAAAAACGAATTTCTAAACCGGTATGGTCAATATTTGGTTCAATTCAAACTTGGTCTAATACAAACAATCAAAGCACAAGCAATTCAAGTAGCAAGATAATAAAAAGAGAAAGAGAGAGAGAAATTGAACACGCGATGTATTACGGAGTTCCGACCCGCTAGGAAGAGCTAGCCTTAGTCGTACGTCTCCGGGAGTTTCGCAACCTCGAAATGGGCGCGCTCCGTTCAATTCCACACGAACGGGACTACAACTTCGAACCAAATCACCTTGTTACAAACACTCTCAAGGTGGATTGGCCTAACTCGATTAAACAATCTCAAACACACAAAGGATTGAGGCTCTAACCAAATCACTCAACTAATCTAGCAATTAACACTAGTGGATTGGTTTAGCACACTCTAATCTCAATGATTTTGCTAAAATAATGCTCAAACACAAGAGAGTATAATGTCTAACTGGTTGGAGCTCAAAAGGGAGGAGTTTCAAGGGTTTCAAAAGTGTATAAACAGTTCCAAGAGGCCCCATATTTATAGAGGGCGCCAACAGCTCCAAAGACCAGTCAAAACAGACTCTGGCGTTATACAACGCTATATGGCGTTGTACAACGCTGAAATAGCCGTTGAAAAATCAAACGGTCACAGACAATAACGTTATGAGTTGTCAGAGCGTTGTGTAACGCTGTATAGCGTTGCACAACGCTTCAGCAGAATCCAAAGCAGAACCTCGACAGTTCCGTTGGAACTTGTCAGAGCGTTGTGTAACGCTAGGTAGCGTTGCACAACGAAGTCAAGAGGAGAACAAGGCAGAACTGACAAACTCAAACAATATTGTCAGAACGTCATACGACGCTGACTGGCGTCACACAACGTCGCCGTTGCACAACGCTAGTCAGCGTTGCTCTACGCGACCAGGGCGGAAAAGCGAAGTCTGAGCGAATTTTAGAGCGTTACACAACGCAACAATGTATGGAACATGGCATCATGCATGCAGCATCGATGCAGATCGATGTCTGAGCAATGCAGAGACGCCTGCTGCATACTGCGTTGTACAACGCTGAGTGGCGTTACACAACGTAGGGGTGGAAAGGTTGTGTAACGTTACTTAGCGTTGCACAACGTTCTGACAAGGGGAAAAAGGATTTAACTGGTTTAAAAACAAATGAACTAGCGTTGCACAACGCTACTGAGCGTTGTGTAACGCTGTTCCAACCTTGTCAGAGATTTTGCAATTTAAAATCGAATTAACTCAGCGTTGTGTAACGGCAACTGGCGTTGTATGACGCTGGACAGAAAAACTGAGCATTTTACCAGCAAATTGATTGAGATTAGTTTAGAGATTAATTAAACCTTAATTACTGACTCTAACTAGACCAAAGCAATCTCTTGAAGCTCCAAACTAAGTGCCACACTTGCTTTAATCTATTCTTCAATAAATTTAGCTATAAAACACTAAAGAGAGATGTTAGTTCAAAGGTTTCGGTGTTGTTTTGCAAATCGGCAAATCGAGAGAAAATGTTTAACCAACAATCTCCCCCTTTTGCCGAGTTGCAAAACAACACCTAAGGTATATTTGGGACTTGATACAACAAGGCGGAATAACCCAAATTACCTAATTCTCCCCCTTTTTGCAATTAGGGAAAAGAATACCCAAAATGCCCTTGATGACAAACCATAAGAATCCTCCCCCTTTCGAAAAGAATTTGGCCACTAAGTTTATTTGATTAGGGGTATCTAACAAGGTTTAATGAGGGCTTAAACTAACAATTGTATACCATGCATGCATAATAAAGGAAAAAGGCTAAAACAACACCATTTAGCACAAACAAAATACATTAATACATAACATAATTCATTAAAAACAAAACATCATTCATTCATCATCCATAAAACAAAACAAATCCATTTAGCATAACTAAGACACTCAAAAACACCGAAAAATCACACAAAAGATACGAATGGCAAATAAACTACGAAAATCAAAGCAAATAAAGATGAAAGAGAGAGCTAAGGCTTGGAGAGGGTTTCGGCTAGAATCACTCCTCATCATCATCCCCCGCGCCACTACCGGATCCCCTTTTGAGATGGAGCTCCATCTTCCCCCAAAGATTAATCATCTCATCCTTGAGATGAGTGATCGAGGCATCGGTCTTGGCTTGGTAAGCGGTCAAGTTTTCCTCAATTGTGTTGAACCGCGTATCAATGTGAGTGGTCAAAGCGGCGAATTTTGCATCAAGATAGGCATGAAAGTCTTGAGGTGCGCCTTGACCCTCCACCCGTCCGCCGGGCACATGCAATGGTTCATTGCCTATCTCTTCATATTGGTTTATAGTGGCATTGGGCCGGAAGAGGTAGTTGTTGCGGTGGAAAGGACCGGGCACAATGGAGTCATCATCTTGGGCCATCCATCCGGTAACATTGAGATATGCCATGAGGTTTTCGGGAGTGGCAATGGCATTCTCGGGCACGGGTTCGCCCCAAAGGGGTGTGTCATGAGGGATCCCGTTTTCGATGAGAATAGATTGAATGATGTGGGCATATGGAAATGAGAAGCGAGATGAGGTATCGACCCGTGCCATATGAGCAAGCATGATATAAGGGAGATTCACCTTTTGATTCATCTCAAGGAGAGATCGAAGGAGAAACACGGCGAATTGCTCCACATTTGTTTTGATTGTTGCCTTCGGAGTGATGATATTGTTGATGAAGAGGAAGAGAAGGCGGTGCAAAGCCGGGAGCTCGGTGGCGGTGAATTGACGAGCGGTGTAGTTCCTCCAACAATAAAAGAATCGGTGAAATTCATCATAAGGAGGCAACTCACGTGGCCAAGTGGCATGGATGTAAATCTCCAAGTTGTCATTGTCGAGGCTAAGGAGATTGGCCAATGTTTGCTCGGTGATGGAGATGTGGCGACCGAGGACATAAGAGTTGGCGGTTGGGTGGCCCTCGGTCCACGTCATTGTGAGATTGGCATAGAAGAGCTTGATCAATGACGGGTTGTATGGTTGAGAATGTGCGAGAAGACCCGCCATGTTCCAATATTCGATCCTTTCTTTGATCCAAGTTAATTCTCTTGGATTCAAGTGGTAGACCCCATACGGGTGCTCGAAGTAGAAGCACTCGGAACACTCGCGATTGACATCGCGGTATTGGCAAAAGTGCATGTACGAGACCGAGTCCTTGAATAGGTAATTATTTGAGGAGGAGAGGGTCCAATCCACGGGTACCGGGGGTATATCCATTGGAATTGGTTGGTCGGGTTGAACCGGTGGGTTGGATGAGGAAGCGCCCTTGGGGTTGCGCTTAGACCGTTTGTTGGTTGCGGTTTTCGGTGCCATTGAAAAATGAGAGAGAAATGATGAGGCTAAACCTTTAAATTGAAGAGCCGGAGAGGATGAGATGGCCTTGGAGAGCACAGAACCGAAGCCGATCGAAAATCCGACGGTCGGATCGCCGGAATTGACGGTGATGGCGGTGGCTAGGGTTTCGGTGGATTGAGGGATAGAGAGAGAGATAGAAAGAATTGAGGGTATGAGAGTGGAGAGGAGAGAGAGAGGAGTATTTTGGTGTTATTGGTTGGAGTGGAGAGAGAGAATTGAGAGAGAATTGAGAGAGAGAGATGAAGGGGTGTGAGTTGGAGAGAAAGAGAGAAAAAAAATGAAGGGGCTCGGATTTGAGAGAAAAGAGGAAGAAGAAGAAGAAGAGGTGGGGTCGCAACAGTTAAAAACGCGTCCACCGTTACTTAACGCCAAAGGGCGTTGTACAACGCAGGAGTCAAAACAGCGAAAAATGAGCAGAAACTGACTGCTCCGTTGTACAACGCTGAGTAGCGATGGGTAACGCTACCACCCATCGTTGTGCAACGTTAAAGGGCGTTGTACAACACTAAAGCCAAATAAATAAATAATAAAAAGGAATAAAATAAAGAAACAAAACAACGTCTTACAACGGTGGACAGCGTTGTACAACGTTCAGTAAAAAGAAACAGACTGGCGTTGTACAACGGTGATCAGCGTTGTATAACGTTGAACTCGACAGATTTTTAAAATTCAGCGAAGGAAAATGAAAATACAAAGCCAGCGTTGTACAACGATAGTCAGCGTTGTGCAACGTTACAAGACAAAATCAAACCAGCGTTGTGCAACGGTATGCAGCGTTGTACAACGTTTAACTCGACAGAATTCAAAATTCATTTTAGACTAACGTTACTCTTGCGTTGCACGACGCTGAATGGCGTTGTGTAACGCCAGAGTTCAGAAAACCAGAAAATTCAGAAAATTGAGACAAAAATAGTTAAAAACTTATTTTTCAAGGTTTTCAAAAGAAATACAACCAATTTAAACTGAAATAAGCTCCAAACAACAAAGACAACACCATGACATGCATAAATTTAATCTTTGAGTTCAAGCATACCAAGTTTGAACCTAAGTTCAAGATGTTGTTGTGTTGGAAGAGGTTTGGTGAAGATATCGGCGATTTGCTCCTTTGTGTCGATGTAGACCAATTCCACATCACCTTTCTCAACATGATCACGGATAAAATGATGTCGTATCTCTATGTGCTTGGTTCTAGAGTGCAATACCGGATTTTTGGATATAAGGATGGCACTAGTATTGTCACACAAGATTGGTACCTTTTGGAAATCTAACTCAAAATCCCTAAGGGTTTGCATCATCCAAAGAAGTTGGGTACAACAACTACCGGCCGCTACATATTCCGCTTCCGCGGTGGAGAGAGCAACCGAAGTTTGCTTGCGGCTAGACCAAGATACAAGTGAACCACCAAGAAATTGGCAAGTTCCACTAGTACTTTTGCGGTCCATACGGTCACCGGCAAAATCGGCATCGGTATAACCTAACAAGTCTAGTTCGGTTTGTCTACCATACCAAAGACCTAGGTTTTGAGTACCCTTGACGTATCGCAAGATACGTTTTACCGCTTTGTGGTGAGATTCCTTAGGATTGGCTTGGTACCTAGCACATAGACATACGGCATACATAATATCCGGCCTACTAGCCGTGAGATAGAGGAGGCTACCGATCATGCCCCGATAGAGAGTTATGTCCATAGGCTTGCCTTTCTCATCCGCATCGATATTCGCACTTTTGCCCATGGGTGTGTCTAAACTCTTGCTATCTTCAACACCGAATTTCTTCACTAACTCCTTGGCGTATTTGACTTGGTTCACAAAGATACCATCCTTGAGTTGTTTGATTTGAAGCCCCAAGAAGAAAGTGAGTTCTCCCATCATGCTCATCTCAAATTCACTACTCATCAAAGAAGAAAACTCTTGGGCAAGAGTTGCATTAGTAGAGCCAAAGATAATATCATCCACATAAATTTGCACAAGTAGCAAATGGTCACCTCTTTTCTTAGTGAAAAGAGTTGTATCCATTTTGCCTCTACTAAAGCCATTGTCTAGAAGAAAGGTACAAAGTCTACCATACCAAGCTCTAGGAGCTTGCTTTAAACCATACAAAGCTTTGTGAAGCTTATACACATGGTCCGGTTTGAAATGGTCAACAAAACCGGGTGGTTGTTGGACAAAAACTTCCTCATCTATCCAACCATTTAGAAAAGCACTCTTGACATCCATTTGGAATAGGGTAAAGCCTTTGTTAGCGGCAAAAGCCAAGAGCATTCTAATGGATTCAAGACGAGCAACCGGTGCAAAGGTCTCCTCAAAATCAATACCTTCTTGTTGCTTGAAACCTTGTGCAACCAAACGGGCTTTGTTTCTAACCACAATACCATCCTCACTTAGCTTGTTTCTAAAAACCCATTTGGTACCAATAACTTGCTTACCTTTTGGTAATGGTACAAGTTCCCAAACTTGATTTCTCTCAAATTGGTTCAACTCTTCTTGCATGGCAACAATCCAATTTGGGTCAACATTGGCCTCTTTGAAGGATTTTGGTTCAAGTTGAGAAACAAAGGCACAATGACCAATAGTTTGGTGCAAACTAGACCTAGTCCTAACACCTTCCCTAGGGTCACCTATGACATTAGTAAGAGGATGAGAGGAAACTTCTCTAAGCACTTCGGGAGGCTCATGAACCGGTTGGGGAGACGGTTGAGGTTGAGGATCATCATGAGGCATTTCATTTTGAGTTGTGTCTAAGATGCCCTCCTCATGAGTCTCTCCTCCTATCAAAATGTCATCAACCCGGTTCAAAGGCTCCTCAATAATCACCGGTGGTTGTGCTTGAGGTTGTGACTCAATTTCTTGTGTAGTTTCTTCCGTTTGTGTACCTACAATAGAATTACCTTCCTTGGATTCCTCAAGGACTTTTTCATCAAATTTGACATTAATAGACTCGATAACTACCTTTGAGTTTGGCAAATAGACTCTATACGCTTTGCTTGTGGTTGAGTAACCAATAAAAATACCGGGCAAAGACTTGGCATCAAACTTGGTTACTTTAGGAGACTCATCAAGGACAAAACATTTGGAGCCAAATACACGGAAATAGGATATATTAGGAGTATGACCGAACCATAATTCAAAAGGAGTTTTCTTGAGTTGAGAACGAATGCATGCGCGATTTACTACATGACATGCCGTATTTACCGCTTCGGCCCAAAGAAATTTGGGTACGGCAAATTCATGTAGCATGGTGCGTGCTAATTCTTGTAAGGTTCGGTTCTTCCTCTCCACTACACCATTTTGTTGAGGGGTGCGTGGAGCGGAAAACTCTTGTTTATATCCTTTTTCTATGCACAATTCATCAAATTTAGCATTTTCAAATTCCCTTCCATGGTCACTACGAATTCTAGAGATTTTCAACCCTTTTTCGTTTTCAACCCGATTGCTAAATTTAACAAAATGGTCAAATGCTTCTTCCTTGTGAGCAAGAAAGAAAACCCAAGTAAAGCGACTATAGTCACCTACCACCACAAAGACATACCTTTTCTTACTTATACTCAAGACATTGATTGGTCCAAACAAATCCATATGAAGCAATTGCAAAGGTTGAGTGGTTGAGATGATCTCTTTGGTTTTGAAACTAGACTTGGTTTGCTTGCCTTTCATGCAAGCTTCACACAACCCATTTAAGTCAAGTTTATGTGATGGAAGACCACGGACAAGTTTCAATTTCACAAGTTTCTTAATGGAGTCTAGGGAAACATGACCAAGTCTTCTATGCTATAACCATGAACCGGTAGCTATGGCACTAAAGCATTGTTCACCATTTGTGAAGTGATCAAAGTTTAAGTAATAGACATCCTTTTTCCTTTGTCCCGTGTAAACAAGAGAATTATCCGAAATTTGATGCACAAAACAAGAGGAGTGATCAAATTTCAAATAATATCCCGCATCACATAATTGACTCACACTTAAAAGGTTGTAGTTGAGACCATCCACAAGGTAAACATTAAAAACCGTTAAATTTTGGTTTCCAACCGAGCCTATACCAATAATAGAGCTCTTCCTAAGATTATTACCAAAAGTAACCTCACCACCATCAAAAGGTTCAAGTGTCTTGAAACAAGATTCATCACCCGTCATGTGATGTGAACAACCACTATCTATGATCCAAGCACTTCTCTTGAATGATGATAACAAACAAACCTACAAGAATGCATATTAGTTAGAAACAAACAACTAATATATTCTTGTAATCTCTCCCCCTTAAGATTTGACAAGAATAACCTTGGGGAAAGAAGATGGCTAACTAAGCCACACTCGAACCACTTCCACCAATCAAAACGGATGTGGAAGTGACTTTAGGAACCCAAATCATGTTAATTGAACCGGATGTATGATTTGCTTTCCTAACTTTGCATTCTAGTGTGACATGGCCATTCTTACCACAATAGTTGCAACAAGCACAAGTTGGCTTGTTCACTTGTGAACTTTCTCTAACAAAATGGGTTTGAAAATGACGCCTAAGCTCCATGGCCCTAATCTTTGGATCCTTAGAGAAAGTGTATGATTGAGAGTTTCTCAAAATTGGTTTTTGAAAATTCCTTTTGTTTTGTTGAGAGACTTTTTGATTTCCCCCATTGGTTTGAGGTCTAGTGTGTGTTCTATTCCTATTCCCACCATTGTTTTGAAAAGGATGAAAACACCCATCGGGTCCCTTGAAATACAAGTTGTTTGGGCCCCGATTGTTTTGGAAGTTCTTTTGAGGTCTTTGAGACCCATTTCTATTCCTACCAAAACTCTTTTGAGCACCATTTTGAGAACCAACAAAATTCTTTTGCCCTTGCCCGTGTGTGTTCCTACCATTGGTGCTCTTGTGATAAAGTCTCTCATTTTGTGTTGGGCTTGACATGGTTCTTGGTCTAGAAAAGGATTGATTCCTCTTTTTGAAGCCAAGACCCGTTTTGTCATTGGGTTTTTGTCCCACAAATATTTTATCAAGATTCATCTTGGTGCTATGAGAAGCACTAGACGAACTTGAAGCCCTTTCATTTTTCAAAACATTTGTCTCACTCAAAAGAGTTTGACATTTTTCACAAACACTTGGTTTTTCAAAACCTTCAATCATACTCTTATACCTTGTCACCAAAGATTCAAGGTCATGCACCTTAGTCGTCAAAAGACTAATTTGCTCTTTTTGACTAGCAATAGTCTTAAGAGACTCATCAAGATAATCATTCAACCTATCAAATTGCAAGTTTGCATCATCATTCAAGCTCAAGTTATTCTCACTATCACAATCGCTATCACTACTAGAGAATGAGTTTAGAAGTACCTCATTTGTGACCTTGGGCAATTCAATGGCAATTGTGGATGGTTCCTCTTGAATAGTCGATGGAGCTTGTGTGAAGGTCGATGTATAGGATGATGCTTCATCAAGGCTAGCTTTGCTCAATGGATGCACATAGATCTTGCCTCGGTTGAACTCATTGAAGACCTCCTTCACCAAGTCATCTAGGTCGTCATCCACCGGCATCACCACATCATTCACTTGAGCCACAAGAGCAAGGTTGTCAAAGTCGCACTCGGATTCCGAATCGGATTGAGAGGATGAGCTCGAGTCGGAATCGTTGTCCCAAGTGGCTTGCATGGCTCTCTCACCCTTCTTCTTGCTCTTGTAATGTCCCTTCTTGGACTTGAACCGGCCATCACTCCTTCTCTTGCCACCATCTTCCTTGTCCTTCTTCAAGTGAGGAAAGAGCTTGAAGCAAGAGTACATGGTATGACCTTCTTTTTGGCACACGAAGCAAAGAGCTCTTTCGTCATTCTCAAGCCTTTCTTTGTTGAACTTTCCCTCAAAGATCATGATGGCTCGAAACATCTTTGAGAGAACGGCTCCTTGCTTGTCCTCATCAAGGTCGATGATGCCTTTGGCCTTGTCACTTGAGTGGCGGTGTCTCCCATGGTGGTTGTCATTGTGGCGGTTCTTGGAGGGAGATGCCTTGTTGTCATTTGCCGCCAATGCCACGGTTTTGGGCTCATACTTCAACTCTCCAAGTTGCTTGAGCTTCTCCTCCACGCACCTGTAGTGAGTGTAGATGATCTCCGGTGTGAGGTTGTTGTGGGACCTTTGTTGTGTCTCAAGAGTCGAGATGAGAGTGTCGAATTGAGGTCTTCCCACCAAAGCCCTAAGCAATCTTCCTATAACACGACTATTAGAAAGGGTCTCTCCTATGTTAGTGAATTCATCGAGCAATTGTATAAACCGAGTATACATCTCCTCGATGCATTCACCTTCCCTTATGCGGAAATTATCCAATCTAGACTCTAACTCGAATTGTCGAGAGCTTTTGATTAGAGAATTTCCCTCATAACGGTTCAAGAGAGAGACCCACATTTCATGTGCACTAGTAGAACTACCAAAAATTGCCGCTATGGACTCATGTACCGAATTTAACAAGACATTCACGGCATTATCATTTTTGGTTCTAATGGTCTTAGAGGCATGGGTTTCTCTACCTTCACTATCACAAATTGGTGTGTATGGCTTATCAACAACCTCCCAAAGGTCAATCAAGTTAAGGTATACAACCATACATCTCTTCCAATAACGGAAGTTCTTGCAAGTGGAACCAAACTTGTCCGGTTTTTCTATCACCCTAGAGGCCATGAATCGAGGTTATCTACCTAACAAGATGGTCAAAAGAGAACCTGGCTCTGATACCACTTTGTTGTCCCTAAAATTAGGCCTAGAGGGGGGTGAATAGGCACAAAAACGAATTTCTAAACCGGTATGGTCAATATTTGGTTCAATTCAAACTTGGTCTAATACAAACAATCAAAGCACAAGCAATTCAAGTAGCAAGATAATAAAGAGAGAAAGAGAGAGAGAAATTGAACACGCGATGTATTACGGAGTTCCGACCCGCTAGGAAGAGCTAGCCTTAGTCGTACGTCTCCGGGAGTTTCGCAACCTCGAAATGGGCGCGCTCCGTTCAATTCCACACGAACGGGACTACAACTTCGAACCAAATCACCTTGTTACAAACACTCTCAAGGTGGATTGGCCTAACTCGATTAAACAATCTCAAACACACAAAGGATTGAGGCTCTAACCAAATCACTCAACTAATCTAGCAATTAACACTAGTGGATTGGTTTAGCACACTCTAATCTCAATGATTTTGCTAAAATAATGCTCAAACACAAGAGAGTATAATGTCTAACTGGTTGGAGCTCAAAAGGGAGGAGTTTCAAGGGTTTCAAAAGTGTATAAACAGTTCCAAGAGGCCCCATATTTATAGAGGGCGCCAACAGCTCCAAAGACCAGTCAAAACAGACTCTGGCGTTATACAACGCTATATGGCGTTGTACAACGCTGAAATAGCCGTTGAAAAATCAAACGGTCACAGACAATAACGTTATGAGTTGTCAGAGCGTTGTGTAACGCTGTATAGCGTTGCACAACGCTTCAGCAGAATCCAAAGCAGAACCTCGACAGTTCCGTTGGAACTTGTCAGAGCGTTGTGTAACGCTAGGTAGCGTTGCACAACGAAGTCAAGAGGAGAACAAGGCAGAACTGACAAACTCAAACAATATTGTCAGAACGTCATACGACGCTGACTGGCGTCACACAACGTCGCCGTTGCACAACGCTAGTCAGCGTTGCTCTACGCGACCAGGGCGGAAAAGCGAAGTCTGAGCGAATTTTAGAGCGTTACACAACGCAACAATGTATGGAACATGGCATCATGCATGCAGCATCGATGCAGATCGATGTCTGAGCAATGAAGAGACGCCTGCTGCATACTGCGTTGTACAACGCTGAGTGGCGTTACACAACGTAGGGGTGGAAAGGTTGTGTAACGTTACTTAGCGTTGCACAACGTTCTGACAAGGGGAAAAAGGATTTAACTGGTTTAAAAACAAATGAACTAGCGTTGCACAACGCTACTGAGCGTTGTGTAACGCTGTTCCAACCTTGTCAGAGATTTTGCAATTTAAAATCGAATTAACTCAGCGTTGTGTAACGGCAACTGGCGTTGTATGACGCTGGACAGAAAAACTGAGCATTTTACCAGCAAATTGATTGAGATTAGTTTAGAGATTAATTAAACCTTAATTACTGACTCTAACTAGACCAAAGCAATCTCTTGAAGCTCCAAACTAAGTGCCACACTTGCTTTAATCCATTCTTCAATAAATTTAGCTATAAAACACTAAAGAGAGATGTTAGTTCAAAGGTTTCGGTGTTGTTTTGCAAATCGGCAAATCGAGAGAAAATGTTTAACCAACAAAAGGAATTTCACTTTTTCAGAGAATCCAGACATTGCTGAGGATTGTACGTGATATGACAAATGAAGATTTTATGCCGAAAATTTCGAGTAACTATGTTTTATTTTATTTTTTAGGACATTAATTCGGCATCTTGTTTTTCACCAACACGACGTTCCTTCCAAATTTTGTAGTTAGGCACTTTCTTAATTTGTGATACAAGCTTGTGTATAAATTGTCAAACTTATGTATAAAGGTTAGTTGGCTGCCGTCAAAATTAGGCTTTCGTAATTCATATTTGTTTCCCAAAACCTATATATTAAAGCTCAATCATTGTTTATGTCGTAATGTTTTGTCAAACAAATAATGCTTAATTTTCTCTTGTGTGGAGGTCAACGGACAAATTAGTTCCAGTTATGAAAGAACTTGAAAGGAAAACAATAGTGCATCTAGAATCAATAAGAAAAAATGGGACATTCTGATGAGGATTAGTTTTTTTAATCTAATTTGTGTCCTGATTTTAAATGAACGGTTTATTTTTTAGTTCATGAAAGAAAATGTGATTCGTTATTGAATTTGCTTAATTAAGAGTATAAATTTTAATCATATATAAAATATTTTTATTGTGAATTAATATTAACAAATTTTGGAACTGTTGAAAAAATTAGAAATTTTTTTGTTTTCCTTATAACATTCTACATATTCAAAATTTCTTTTAGCAATTAAATCATATGAATTGTCAAATTGAACATTTCATTTAATGGCTTTGACCTTAATTGCCCATCTTTATGTATGTTATTATTAATATTTGGTATTTTTTATGTTAAGGGATTATTTTTCAGGTGTTTATAGTTACACAAATAAAATGCAAATTAAGAGCCACCATATATATAAACCAAATCAAATTAAATCAAGAGGCAGAGGAGAGGGATTACATGCATGCCCATGAAATAAATAGGAGGGCAGGACAGGAGCAAAGTAAGTGCATGCAATATGTAGGGCTGTCAAATGTGAAAAACATACACATAAGTAGTTAATTCCATTTATGTTCTGCTATAATTAACGTAACCATTTGTATTTATGTGTGTTGTTTTGTTATTAAAACGTAAATATAGTATCTGACGTTTTCCTATTCCATTTTCTTAAATGTAACGAACGTTAAAAATATTTAAAAACGTTAAATCCAAACACATAAGTTATATATCCAACATATTACATCCAATGTTTAAATTAGAGTACTTTATTTGTCTAAATTACATCCAAAACAAACAAATTACAGATTACAAATGACAAATGACAAGTTACATATAGGTGAGGTAAGCGAAACGTACGAAACGACATGAAATTGATGCCATTTGTAACAGTGTTAGACACTCGTAGGCGATATAGTGGGAGCCTTTGTTCATATAGTTCATGCCATTTTATATCTTGTATACCACATTCCAAATTTCTACCAGTGAGCCCATTCCGCTTAAAAGTAGGGCTGTTAGTGGACGGATTCCAGTCTATGTCCAGCTTCGTCTAATGAATCGAAGTTGAAGTCCATAACTAAACCAAGTCCATTGTATATAGTGTTATCCAGTCCATGTTCAATTTTTCTTCTAACCAAATGAAGTCCACTATTTGTCCATAAAATAACCATATGAACGTAGTTTTGGAACTTTAATATTCGAAATTTTAAAATTTGGAAATAGTTTTTTTTATTTTAAAAAATTGAAATTTTAGATTTAAAATTTTCAAATTTCAAATTTCAAATTTCAAAATTCCCACTACATATTAAAGTTCCCACTATATGAATAAAGGCCTACCAGTGTTAGACACTGGTAGGCGATATAGTGGTAGCCTTTGTTCATATAGTTGATGCCATTTTATATCTTGTATAACACATTCAAATTTCTACTATTGAGCTCATTCCTCTTAAAGATAGGGCTGTTAGTGGACAGGTTCCAACCATGTCCTGCTCCGTCTAATAAAGCGAAGTTGAAGTCCATGACTAAACCAAGTCCATTGTATATATATAGTATTATCCAGTCCATGTCTAATTCATCTTCTAACCAAATGAAGTCCACTATTTGTCCATACAATAACCATATAAACGTAGTTTTGGAACTCTGATATTTGAAATTTTAGAAACTTCAAATTCGAAAATAAAAAATTCAAAATTTTGAAATTTGGAAATAGTTTTTTAAATTTAGAAAATTGAAAATTGAAATTTCAAAATTTTGATTTTTAAAATTCGATATTTGAAATTTAAAATAAAAGTTAAAATTTGAAAATTTGAAAATTTTAAGCCATTAATTTTGAAATTTTAAAATATGAGAATTTTAACAAAATCAACAACCACTAAAGAACATTTAAGTTTCACATCCAGTTTTTATTCGTACATATGCATGGAACAATCACATTCATTCAAATTGAATCTATTTGTACTTATAAGTCCACATTTGTCCATCATTCGTCCATAATTATCCACAATTCGTCTAGATAAATTTTAATAATTGAACTTGGATTGGACTTCAATTCAGACCGAAAGTAGTCCAATCTATAAATGTCCAACACTGTCCAGTTCATATTGTCCATGGATTGTCCCGTCCATTAGCATCCTTACTCAATGGTTAGTTTAGAAAATCAAGATATCGTTTACTTAAATAAATGACCCGACAATTAGCAATATTAGTATGCTACCAATTTTTTGCAAGAAGGTTATCAATCTAAGATGGGGAAAATAAACATGGATAAAAGCACATACTTTTGTCATCCCTCAATTCTGGGTATGATCAAAAGAAACCGTTAAAAGTTCTTAGTTTAGAAAAGAAGCTATAAAATATGCTCAATCTTAACTGATCCAATGTGGTCAGAATGACAAGTCACCAAGTCAGACCTGTCTGACCGTAGGTCCTGATATATGCACAATCTCAAATATAAAATACACAACATATATGTGTTGTGAGTTGTGACTACGTGCTTTGAAAGACCTGTGTTTATATATACGGATTTTTTTCTGAATGAAGAATACTTTAACGTTTCTTTTCAAAAGCATGGATGCACGGTTCAAAGCTCGGTGGAATGGCAGAGGTAAAAGCAAGGTATTTGAAAGGGACCAAGATACCATTTTTAATTCCCTATATATCCTACATTATTAATTCTGATTCTCTGTGGTTGGGGTAAGCATAGTAAATTGTGTGGCATGTACATGAAAGTCAGCTATCCATGTTGCACAAATGTAGTCCGTTACAAAAGACCAAAATAAAAATAAAAGCAAAGGATTTCAGCACTGGGGAATCACTTTACTATTCAGTGGTCTGTAGAGCATTCAAAGTTTGGAGTACATGTATCCATAAAACTGCATCTAAAGTGGTCCATACCATTCAAGTATATATCAGCATTTTTGTTACTTCACTAATTGTCAAAAAAAGAAAAGAAATTGTGTAGTTAGTTTTCTTTCTCTTTCAATATGGGTCCCCAGGTAGCAAAAAGTAGAGTAGTTGTAGTTTTACCAAAATTCAAGTGGCAATTTATAACTCCCTGTTTTATGTTCATATTATTTTGTTTGGTATGTAATTTGGTTCTAACATTAATTCAATGTCAAATTGTAGGTTTGATCTCAGTAAGAAAAAAAATAAAGTACCGTTTCGATAAATAAGGATCCAAGTTAAGCCAAAATTTTATATTGTTCTACTTAGTAAGCTTGTTCTAAAGGAAGAAATATGATGGAAACTATTTATTTTACAATTCTGACAAATAATGTCATCATGTTAAAATTCATTGAAATAAAAAATTATGGTAATAAAGTGTTATCATAAATGGACAGACCATACATTAATTTGATACAAATGAAGGAACATGTATTCCTCAATAATCAAAAGTTTATAAAAACAAACTATTGAGAATGCATCTTGACTCCTTGAGTGAAAAATCACAAGTTCAAAACCTCCAGTTTATCTTCAAAAAAAAATAAAAACAAACTATTGTATACGTATTCTGGAGCCATGATTTATGACCAATTAATATTTAGACTATACATAATTCGATACGTAACTTAACCAATTGTGTAAATTTCATGTATATATAATTTTAAATATGTATTTGTTTTATTGCGACTATCGTTAGCATTATCAGATAAATTTGTTGATAATCATTTTTTCCCTTATTCTTATTGGATAAAAGTATCTATTGAAGAAAAAGTTAATATTTAAAAAAATTGACTATTTGCATAAAAATCTTATAATTTGGTGCAAATCTTTTTTTCCTTTTTATAATGGATCTTAATTACCGTCAAATTGGATACACTTATGGGGTTATGACTTATGAACCTTAATTAAAGTGCAAGTTTCCATTTCAGCCCCGATTTTGAAAGAAAACAACTTGACAAATTTGCTGATGAAGTTTAGCTGAGAGTTAAGTTGAGTGCAGCACTTAATCCATATTTGTCTCTTTATTGAAATATAGAATATAGATGTCAAATTCAAATTTTATTAAATCGTTGAAAATTAAAATTCTATTTTTTAAGTCTGATGTAGGCGCACGGAATACGGTTAATTGGAATCAGAACTCGAGAGGTAGATATTTTTTTTTATAAATTCTAAGGCATGAATAATAGGTGAAACAAACAACACAGATGATCGCACAGTTAATCGCTATAGGAGGTCACAAGATTTCAAAAGTGCTTTTATTTTTACCCACTTGACAGTTCGCAATTACACCGTTGCTCAAAAGTCATGCCCAAGTCCTTTTCAGCTTCATTCATGCACAGATCGAGATCGGGCACAGTATAGCAAACAGCTAGATAGATAGATATCTTTGTTTTATCATTAGCTATCTGGAATCCTGATTTTAGAGGTCATAGCAACCTAATTCCTAATATATTTAACAACGAATAACCTTTGTTGGGATTATTGTTGTTTCCTTTTTTGTTATTTTGTTGTAAAAAAAATTGTCCACTATAATTATTATAGAAATGTTTGAATAGATAAAAAGTAGGCGTTAAATTAAATTGGCCATTATTTTTGCTTGGTTTGATATGGCAATAAAAAAAATGAAATAGCAGTCGAAATAGTATTAATTGTTTCATTAATTAATTTTAAATGGGTTAACATTATTATTGAATTAGAACTATTCTTGTTATTCTTACTTCATTTCCAAAAGCATTGTACTTGTTTTAAAAGTTTGTTAGTGTTAGGTTATTAGTATGGTAAAGCGCCTAGTGAGAGATTTATTTTATAAAATATTATATATGACTGTCTAATTGTAATAAATCATTAAATTGTAATTTTCTATTTTCGAACAAAATGAAATGTAAAACATTGTAGTTCTAAACTGCAAATAATGACAATCTCTTTTACTTTT
This sequence comes from Rhynchospora pubera, assembly GCA_028095005.1. Lineage (NCBI taxonomy): Eukaryota > Viridiplantae > Streptophyta > Magnoliopsida > Poales > Cyperaceae > Rhynchospora > Rhynchospora pubera. The sequence continues at coordinate 219,508,140 of CM051462.1, read as the reverse complement.
TGTAATTTGGTCCACGAATAAGCAATTCCATATCTCTTGTGATGTGAAACATCATTTCGTTTTCTTCCCCTTACAAGCAAGGTTCGTGTGATCACAATAGGTAATAATTATACCAGAGATAAGTGGAAGCAACAAATGGTCTCTTTGAATTTTTTGGTGCTTACCTCCTTTACCTTCTCAATACATGAATGAGACATAAATGACAGATTAGGAGCACATTTTCTAGGAGCTGGAACTTTGTTTGCCCAAATAGGTTTACATAGGTGAGGGCAAAGCTCCTTTTGCTCTCACCTAAGGGATATAATGTCATCATTATTACTTTCATGACATTAATTTGGTGTATATCATTCTTCCTGAATTAATGACTGCACTGGTCTGCAATGCATTAGCATATATTTTATTAAAAAAAGCATTTTTTTATATGTAATATGTATTCATGTCATGTCATGAAGTCTCTTGATTGATGTATAAAAAATTAAACAAATCAAGGGAAAAAAAAATAAAAGTCTCTGTTTACTTACATCAAATTATGATGTGTATTCTTGAGAAGTTAATTTCTTTAATTATAATTTTTATTTATTTATTTTTTAAACTACAGCGATATTGTAGATATTTTAGTTTTTATGAAGAAAATGAGGAAGCTAAAGAAAATGCACGGGGTAATTAATAAGGGGCCGAATATCTACTGCGCATGTCATAATTGAGGTAGAACCATAATTATGATGTGAGATTCGATCTATTCGTTTCAAATCTATTAATGTATACACAATTCAATGTAGCTTGCGATGGATGGTTAAAATTCATGTTATATTCTAATCGGACGGTTTAGATCATATGCCATATTTATGTATTCACAGCTATGTACAGTGGATCTGAATTCGAGGATTGAGAGGAGATAGAATGTGAAAATAAAAATATAAGAGGTGCACGCAGCACGCTTCATGCAATCCGACTCTGCTGTTGCGCGATACAGCGTGTAGCGCACTACGAGCCGTCTGATCTTGATCGGATGGTTCATTTTTCACGGGCCTATCAATCTAGATTACATCACGGGGCTCCCTTGTCCATTGGATCTTAATCAGACGGCTAGCATACCGCGCGACACGCGGTGTCGCGCGGCAGCAGATCCCATTTCCGCTTCATGTGGTATCTTTATATATGTTATTGAAGAAAAAGAACGAAAATTAATGAAAAAAATTGGATGTAATTAGTGACTAAGTACATCCTCAATTGATTCGCCATGTCGATCATATATGGCCCTGATCAAAATCCCAATTTTTTTTTTTAACATGGGATTTCATTTCATTAAAAAATTCGCGATCAAAATGAAAGGTTCGATGTCATTTGATTGGAATTTTCATACAATTAGATCCAACGAAATGTTATGAAATTAATTAAATTTAAATGGAATGAAATATCGTGTAAAGAACATTTTGATCAGGGCCAATATTTCCAAATTTCTGTGTTTTCGTGCTACTTTGTCTTTAACTATTTAGGGCACTGAGCACATGATAGTCTCTAACAATAGTTTTAAGCGTACAACGCATATCTATAAGCTAGTTAATTTTGTGCACACCAAACAATTCAAAACGGAATCTAATTAATTAACCAATTATGACAAATTTATATCACCCAGATTAATTATAAATATTATAAAAAATATATCATATTTATCAGGAGCGTAACCACAAATACTAGCTACATATGGGTCTCCTGCAGCTTAATTGTGCCTATTTTTTCTTCCAAAAAAAAAAGGAAAAAATACTGTGCAGATTTCCAAGTACATAACATATAGTATGCTAATATAAATACTAATGATATTCAATTTCCAAAAGGATAAAGATAAAATTCTCAATTTCAAAATACATCATGGCACAGGCACGCAACAACATTCTAAGTTCAATTATATATTAACTATTAAGTGATTGAAGAACATGGATCAAATCCACAAATTTGAGAATGCCATCATCATTCATGAGTCATGACCCAATTCACCCGTGAAGAAATCATATCCAAAGTGATTGAACCAATTATAAAAAAAAATCATTTAAATCAAAATCTTTGGATTTTTTTTAAGATAAATTGGGTTTAAGACACCCAACTTGTTTTTAAATTAAATGTCGAAAGACCACTCACCCAAATTTCGAACCTGGAATCTTTCACAAATCCTTGGATCTTGTTATATGCAAAAGTGAAAACCACTTCCCTCAAGAATTGAAGAAATCACATTCAATTTATAAAAGATAAAGAGGCATAAAATCGAATATTCTTTGTAGATGATATAATTTATCGATATTTTCCAACGTAGAAACTTGATCCTGTAGCAAAAGGAAAAATAATGGAATGGAGGTATAATTCTGTACCTCTTCTAAAGTTTATTCCCTCCTCCATATCAACGACCTATATTTATATCTCTAGTATTGATTAGATGCCAAACTCCTACGCTGATTTATTACCCTTAAAAATTTTGTAATATTTACAGCTTTTCAAATATCCGAAAAAGGATAAGAGCTTACGGAAAGAACGGAAATTAGTCAAGAGTAATAATCAGCAATCGTCTTGTTTTCTGTGTAAACAAAGTTGTCATTTAAGCCCATAAAGGGATGGCATGTGTTTGGGCCGATATAACTGATATATAGTGGGCTTTTTAGACGATTTATTTCGAACAAACTTAAGAGTACACATTCACTTGTCCTTTTCTTATTTCACATTTATACCTTTTCAATGAACGAGGTTTTGACTTGGAGTCTTGGAGCATTATGACATGATATTAAAAGTTAAAAAAACAATTATCTGTAAATAATCCCCGGGCTTTTTGATTAATTAAGATAAAAAATGAAATGCCCCATGTATTACATTTAAAGCATATATATAATTTTTAACTTTATAGCTTTTTAATTGCATACATAAAGCCGATAATGTTAGTCTCATCTTGCGAAAAAAATCTAGGAGGCAATCAATACAAAATTCAGATCTTTTTTGTTTTAATTTTGCTTTGTGTAGCTTTCAAGTGGGGACCCGTAAATGTAACAATTTGCGTCCCTACTCTGCACTTTTGATGCAGATCTCCATCCCGCAACAATAAAAGCTGATAGAGACCTCCACATTGTCCCCACCAGCATCTGCACATGGTGTGGTGAGTGGTTCTAATAGCTCTTTCACTTACAATAACTATCATGATGTGTGCATAAAAGTTTCCCATATGTCCAGATCCTGTGCATTCAACTTCCGTGTTTATTCACTCTCACTGCTTTCTTGTCTTGTCACTGTGTGAAAAATATATATATATACAGTTCTCGTCTGTAACTTGTGCTATATTGGCCCACTCGTAGTGGTTAATGGACAAAATGATCATAAACTGATTTAATTTGCAACCTCCTGTTCGGCTTAATATTATAAGGTGTTGCTATATATGTCTAACTTTATCTATTTGTGCACTCCAACAACAATATATGAGTTTTAATGGTGGAATTGGAATATTTTTAAGTCATGGGATTGTGCAAACAATGAAAAAATATTTTAGGATCAAGATACATCTGTTTGGAGATTATTGTCAAGTAGAGTGCTAGGTTGTACACTTATACTCAAATGAGATGTTATTTAGACAGTTAAAAATGATAGAATTAGTATGATTTTCCAGTCAGACTAATTCATACATAATTGTAAGTGTTGAAGAATTGAGATTAATTTGAGGCTAATGGCATCATAATTTAGTCATCATTTGCCACCTTTGTAAATAGTCCTCCAACGTTTCTTAATTTAAGAAGGGGTTATTATTTATAAAAATAAACTTTAGATGTTAACAGCTATAAAATTAACCGTTAGGAAAGAATAACGGTCAAATTTTCTCTCGTCTATATATAAAAGGCTTGTAAACACCCTTGATGAAAATTTCCGATTAATAAAAATTCAATTCATAATTTCTTCAGTAAGTAGGATTTTATTAGATCGATATAGATTTTTGGGTCGAAAGACAGGTAGCGGGTCCTAGCTACCACTTGGCATATATCATACAAGAATCAACATTGATATTTCATTTCTAAATGAATAGACTAATTATTTGAGAGATATATATTGCTCACATATTTTTTATCAAAAAGCAAAAGGAAAATATGTGTTCTAACATTGATATTTCTCTTGTCCAAGGGGGCTACTTGTTGGCTTTTGATATGGTCATGTATGTCATATTCTAAAATTTATTGCTCCTAGTCTTCAGTGTTAACATTGTAAAAAGCTCTACCTTATCTTAACATGGCTTTTAATTCAAGCTCTAGACGATGAATTCTCATATGCTCCCGCGCGGGACCGTCCAACACAGTCTACAAACCGTCCGATCTGATCTGGACGGTTCGGGCCTATCAATCTGGTTACATGCACGGGACTCCCTTTGCCATTGAGATTAAATCATGCGGTTGTGATTCCTGCGCTGCACGGTCCCGCGCGGGACTGGATTTCATTTCCTAGACTATCCCCTCAGATTTTGCTCAATTGCTCATATCTAGGCTAGATTTAATAAATTCATGTATGTGACACAAGTTTGATTAGTTAATACTCATATAACTCAAAGAATTTACAAGTTAATATATACCTACCAATTTCAAGGAGATCGATATTTACAAGTTAAAGGTTGACAGTTAGATAAATGAAGATTGACATTTATTTTCCCTATTTTTTATTAATTGTAGGTGTCCATGGTTTTTCCTCTCTTTGCATTATCATGTGGAGTGCTTTTATTGGCACTTGGCAGACAAGCATAATTAACACGCAAGCTTTGTTTGAATCCTAGACTTACCAATATTTAACAACAAAAATATAATTTCATTTAAATTATAACTCAATTTTTAAACTTTGTCCTTCAATTGTGCATATTATTTTCAAGAATTTTGAACGTGAAAAAACAATCGTCCTCATCCGGAAAACTTGAAAGTTCGAGTTTTTACCTAAAAAAATTGCTGATGTCAATTTGGCAAGGGAAAGCTGGATCCTAGGATGAGCCCAGTGGACATATCTGGCCCACTTATTCAAGGAGAAAGTACACTTGGGCCCTCGTTGTTTAAAACTAGTACTACTAGAGTCACACCACCACCCCCTCGTATGAGTATGACACCGGGCGATTTAAAAACATAAATAAATAAATAAAAAGTTACACCAGGCATCCAAATATTTTTACCTTCTCAATCTCAATAGTAAATTTGTCAAATAATGCGTGCTTCAATCTTAGTACCCTGCAAGACCTAAACAAATAATTTAGCACTATTTTCAACGCTAAATTTAGTAGGATACATGGAAGTCCCTTTATACATAAACTAGCTAGGGTGCAAATTTTTTTTACATGGCATAACGAAACCATTAAATCAAAACCTATTTTCAAATAATATACTTTGTTGAAGAAGATGCTAATAATATATTTATTAAACACGTGCTAACTAGCTAGACTTTATTTCTTTCTATTTTGGGGGAAAAAAAGGAAAAAAAAACTTTCGCATGGTAAAAAAAAAAACGTGTTAATCATCGATCTCCTCATCCCCTCATCTAAAAAATAAAAACGCGTTAATCATTCCTTCATCCTCATCTCATTTTTTCTTTTTCAGAATGTAAGTAATCTTAGTGCTGGAAGGATAGTGGGGATGATGAATATTGAGATGGTCTTAGAAAATTTTTCGTATAAAAAAAAAGACAATTTGACATTCCAGATGCCGGATTTTACGTGCGAAGGTTTTTTTTTCTTTTTTTCGTAAATAGAAAGTAAAGAAAGTCTAGCCAATTAGCATGTGTTTAAATATATTATTGGCGTGTTCTTCAACAGTAATATATTAATTATTTGAAAATAGATGTTGAATTAATGCTTTCGCTTTGCAAATAAATATATAAAATTTGGTTTGCAAATAAATTTAAATATATAGACCACATTAAACAATTTGGATCGGTTATTTAAATTTTTCATATTGAGATATGATCGGATTTGAAGAAATGCTTCATCCATATCGCTTTAACCATGGAATTTCTCTAATAAATAAATACAGCGATTTCACAGTAAAAAAAGTATTAAATCACCTAAGCGCAAGGAGTCTTTAATCCTTTTTTCACTACAAAATTGTCGGGAATCTATGTCTTTACTTAATAGAGAAATGCTACACTTAAAGCGATATGGATGGAGCATTATGTCAAATTCAGCCATATTTCAATATGAAAATTTCAAATCACCGATTTAAATTGTTCAATGTGATATTTATATTTAATTTTTTTTCACAGACCAAATTTAATATATTTTTAAAACTATATATATATATATATTTTTACTTTTTTGGCATTTTTAAAAATCACCAATCTAATTAGTTTTAGACGTACTACGGGTGTGTTTGGCAAGCGACGTGAACAACTTGTTCGCGAGCACCTGTTCGTGTGTACCAAACAATACACGAACAAGAGAAAACTACAAATTAGCCCCTAATTCTTAATTCCCCGATTTTTTAGAACTATGAATTGCTAGGTCGCGAATGGCTAGCTGTTCGAATGTTCGTAATTCATTTCTTTGTTCGCGGCACATCCAAACATTTTCAATTTTGAAAAAATACTTTAAAAATTATAAAAATATAAAATTTGATCGATAAGAAAAGTTTAATATAAAGATTGCATTAGACAGATCTATCGTTTTAAGTTTTCATATTGAGTTATGGTTGCATTTGACGTTAACTTTTCATCGATATCGTTTTGATCGTAGCCTTAACTCGTAATTAATAAATATATATCAAACAAATTGTAGAAGTAAATGTGGATTTTCTAGACCTTTTAATTCTTTTGTTTTAGGCAAAATTGGATATGACCCCCCACAATCTTAGCCAATTGGATATAACACCTTATAATCTTCAAAACCGGAAATAACCCCCTCAAATCTTCTTAGTCTTGGATATAACCCCTTTTGTTAAATTTTAATTAAATTTGAAATTATTAAAATCGTTTTTTACATGTATGGGCATAAATACCCTTATCTTTTTTTACATGTATGGACATAAATACCCTTATCTTTATTGACCATCTTCTACTATACAACCTTTTATCTTCTCCCCATTTATTTCCGTCCAAAATTAAATTATTTCTTTCCATTCTCATGTTAGCCCCGGACATGTCTATATCTTATAAGCATAATGCCATATCAATTGATACTATTAACTAGGCAAATCAATTAGATCAGTACTAGCGCTATTTCAATGGCCTTGCTTAATGGCTTTTATAAAATCGAGGAGTAATAACAAACATTTTGAACCTTGAATGATATGGTAAAACTTCGTAATTTTCTGCCAAGCAATAAATAAATACGTGTACTTCCATTTAGCAATACCAAGTGTATTATATGTTAAATTTAAAATTAAAGTTGAGCAACTTATACTGTTACATCGATCGGTGACAAATGTATTAATTAAACTACTGCCAAAAGCAAAATCTACGAAGAAGACTGAAGTCAATCAACTATAACCATCGTAAATGGTTCCTCTGTCTTGTAACAACTTGAAGCAAATCTAGCATTCAGATCAGTGGAGAGGAAAATTTTCAAATGTGCCCGTAGTAACGTAAAAAAAATAAGTTTCAAAAGAAAGGTATGAGGTAGTAGTAGTAGTAGTACGGATGTGGAAATGTGAAGCTAAAATATTGGTTTTTTCTTGCAAAAGATGTACAATGGGCTTTAGTTCCATGCGTTTGGAAATAAAGTGACCTTCTGTTATAAAACTACACAACTGGGAGATAAAAGGTTGTTTGTTTGGTAGAAGAAGGGATATTTATGTCCATACAAGTAAAAAACAATTTTGGTCATTTCAAATTTAATTAATATTAAACAAAAGGGGTTATATCCTAGATTAAGAAGATTGGAGGGGGTTATTTCCGGTTTTGAAGATTATAGGGGGTTATATCCAATTGGCTAAGATTGTGGGGGGTTATATCCAATTTTTCCTTTGTTTATACAACACAAGCAATATAGTTCCTTGAAAAAATTAATTGTACCATATATATATATATATAATGGCTAATGTGTCATCGAATCATTTTTCGAGATTCAAAATTCAAATGGTCAATCCGAACCGTTCTATTGTTCTCCATATTGAAATATTCTTGAATATCAAATTTTATATTTTTTTCGATTTGTTTTGTTATTTATTATGATATTTTTAAAATCATTATGATTAGAGCATTTCAAACCCTCCAATTTGAAAATATCATAATAAAAGTAATAAAATTTGAAAAAAAATGTAAAATTTGGTCTCGAGTGATAATTCAATATTGTGATCAACTTGAATGGTTCGGATCGACCATTAGAATTTTGGATCTCGAAAAACGAATCAATAGAAAATCAATATAACGTACCAAACTTTTGCCCAACTTACAAAGGACCAATAGGATATTAAATTAATATCAGAAGCTAGCAGAAGGTCTATTTTAAATTCCAGTAGAGCTACCAAACAAGATAAATTAGAAAAAGATGCACAAATGTATATAGATAAGAAATTTAAAAAATCAATTGAGATCTCCCGTCTAAAGAGAAGTTTGACTGAACTGAGACAAGCAGAGGAGCCAGAAGCTCCATTTACGATGGAAATATGGAATTCTCAGAGCTTTGATATTTCTCAGGTAATGCAGTACAACAATTCAAAGTCTGGACATAAATTAGCTAATCAGTGGAGGTACTGTACCATTACAGCAGTCTGAGTGGTGCACATTACTGGATACTACCAAACAAAAAATAACCAAAAAAGCAAAAAGACAAAAGTAAAATAGAATAAATTACAGAAGGCCTGAAATTTATTGCAGAAAAAAGGAAGTTGATCTGTCCATATACTATTAAAACTTTTCTCCAATTCTTCCAATTTTCATTCTTCAGCAAAATTTAGCACCTCAAATTCATATGCCTACTTCATGCATCCTTTTCCTTGTGAAAACCCATGTTTACTTTTTCAAGAGAACCCATGTTACTGTAACTCTTATCTCTGGTATAATTCCCATCTCCAAAGCCCGAAAAATTCAATCCGTATGGTTGCGGGAAAACAGAGCCTCCAAGGGGAAATGAGATCATTGGAGGTGAAACCACAGGAAATTGAGGGTGGTAAAAGTTAAAGCTTGGCATCACGGGTATAGAAATTACTGGACCTGGATTTGCAGTTACAAAGTGTGCCGGCATGCAATTACCAGCAGTGAACTGCCTGGTGCTGAAATTCATCTCTAAACAATTCTTTTTATGGGTATTATTATTATTATTTGCACCATCTGAGTAGTAACTACAGCTAGCATGACTTGAAGATGCAGTATCTTGTGCTTTGTAACATGTGCTCACTGATTTGAGATCAGTGCTAGTGACAGTGACATCTTTGCCCATGAGGCGCAGAGTGCGCGGTACCATTGAAGGTTGCTCGGTACAAGCATATGCACTCATTGAAATTGCAGATATATCTGAGTTCAAGTTCATCACATGTTCCTGGTTTTTGTTCAAATCAGTTATAGGTTGGTGCATCTTTTGGGGCAAGTTCAACAGAAGACTTGAATTTCCATGTGAAGAATGACACATAGCCGTTTCTAATGAACCAGGTGTACCTGTACTAGTAATTGTACTGTGAAATGTTTCCATATAATGGTCTTCTGAACAACAATTTAGGTCGATAGGCTCTGGCAATGCTTCATTTAGGTCAATGGCATATTTTGGGCAAGTATCCTCATCTTCTTTTTCACTGAGCGGAACTGGAGGATAAATGATGCGTGCTGTTGTGTCGTCGTTGGCCCCGAGTATGGCATCAACACCAGAAAAGGTAACACCTTTTCCTTTTTTCACATGATTTTTGTTCCTTTTGCATTTTTTAAGGATGCTAATTAGGGGAATTAGTGCCTCATCTGGTTCTTCTGTCAGTTTTACTTCATCTGTTCCAGCATTTGTGGTATAACTTTCATTTTCCATTTCACGATCCCCTTTGAATGTGTCCAGTTTGGATGGTTCAAGCTCACAAGCATTATACTGAAATTCAAACGAAATTTATTCAGATTGTAATACTAAATATTAAGGGTTTATGCACCAGTTATTCTGGGAAATGATATACTACATAAATTTAAGGTCCACAATAATTCATCAACAAATTTTCCCTCTATTATATTTATACCATATACTACAAACCATTGGTAAAACGTGTAATAGTCGCCGGATATGGTATTTGTCATCCCACCTTCAAGAAAAACTTGCAACATTACAAGATAATTTTTAATCATACTACCACACTGACTGGGTCCACCAAAGTTGGGTGCTCATAAGCCATTCAGAAAAAATTGATTGAGGGACATTGATTTTCCAACTCTCACTAACAAAATTCTGTTATTGTCAACACCAATGTACTCTAACCATTTATGTAAAATGCTTGTATTGCACAGCAGTAATATTTTATTTTATGGTGTTCTCTCAAGATGTTACAGCTACGTTTTAAAGGTTCTATGTTTAAAAATTACTGTTGACATATCAAACATCCTAATTCCTAAAGTGTTCTTTCAAACACTTTTGTGAGCGTTCCTTCTTCACAAATCACAAAACATGTAAAAGTGGCAACACTGACTCGATTTAGGCAGACCTATTATGATATATAGGCCCAGATACTTCATCAGCAAAGAGGACAGGGTCAAGATTCAAGACATGTAAGGTTTTAAATATTTTTCTACCACATGACCATCCCGCATTGACCCAATCTAACCAGACCCTTCGACCCCAACCCAAAAGCGAAGATAAACACACAACTGAAGAACGCACCAAACCATGAACCTGCAATCCCACTCAAGCAAAAATACTCTCCGAAAGACAAATTCAACCCAATCATCAGGAGATTCAGCACAAGCTTAAACAAAGTTATCAAATTATAACTTACAAGCATCAATAAACCAAAACCAACAACCATAAAACGTGACCCAATCATAAATCCAATCAGCTACTCCTAAGACGCATTCTCTAAACAGCAAACTAATTTTAATCAGCTACCATTAAGAAATAATGAAGTATTCACTAAAACTTCAAATTAACTTTGTTCTGCACTGTAGGCGGAAAAAAACCCTTGCACAACCCTAGATCAAAACTCAAGAAACCATGGTAAAACAGCAAAAACGATCAGAATCTGACCTAAAATCAATGCTAACCAAAGCATACCCTAACTCCAAATCTCCAATACATCTCTAGACATACCTTATTTAGTAGATAAATCATAAATGGTGCCTTCCTCTCTTTGGTACTTTTTCTATTTTAGCCTTTACATGTAAGAAATGGATACTTAAAACTTTTCTAGTTTTCCATTGTAAGCTGTCTAAATATTCAAAATACATGCATAAGCAGAAAAATAGTTTTGCCTTGGCATAGAGATAAATTATTTCAACTCTTTTCATGTACAAGTACCTAATTCTGGGTGAATAAGTTTTTAGTATTAATTACATAATAATAGTTAGGAACAATTAATATACTCTATCTATCAACTATTTGAAGTAGTTTACTATTATGAAAAAGTTGCCATAAAGAAATGTCGACGAAACTACAGCGTCGACAAGTATTTCTATATATCAACTATCTGAAGGTTGCACCAACCATTATTTGCTACAGTTTCCTATAATTCACAGTGACTAAACAGGTACAAAAAGTAATGGTAAAACGCACGAACTTCTATATATATGTTGTTTTTTGTTAGTATAACGCACGTACTTCTATGTTTTGACTACCTGAATATTACATTAACCATTATTTGCTACAGGTTCACAGAAAAACTTTAATAGTCCTTTCAAGTTGCAAAAGAATTATAGTTTACCAAATAAAATCAGATTGATTAATTTGTTGGTTTCTTTTTCTTGAGATCCTATCAAGAAACCAAGAAAATATTGTAAAAATGAGATGAGAAAGAATTTACTTTATGCTCCTTCCAATATTATTTCTTTTACACACATAAGATATGAATTCCATAATGCAAAGCTTAAGCTTTAGAGTATAAAGAAAGCAACAAAATTACATAGAGAACAACTATTTAATATAGTACGTTAGTCATCCTAATTTTTCCTGAGTTACACTTCTGATTAGTAGTTAAAAGTCGACTTTAAATTTTCCTCTTTTCTATTAATGAAAAACACTATATTGTTGTCAATATGATGTGCTTATAACCAGTTTATAACCTTTCGACAGCAGCTCAAGATTTATGTTTATGTTATATAAGGAAGAGAAGAGAACAATCTATATGAGGTTATTATTAACTACACAGTTAAAGGTTGGAAAATGCTAGAGAACGACAAAATAAATTTCCATATTCAAGTTTAAAAAAAAAAGTGAGAGAAATGGATAGTCTAAATGCAGAAGATTCTAATAACATTACAATAATTCTAAATTGATAAGTTAATTGACTTAAAAATGTCAGAAGAAGATTAACTTGCAGCATATATAGGTAGAAAAATGAAATTAACAAGGAGAACACAAAAGTAACAATATCATTTTTTGTAATAAAAATTTAAGAGAATTATATTAAGAAAAAAGTGTGCTCTTTTAACAATTGTTCTCAGTTTCACCATTGTATTTCTTTTTTATGCGCAAGATACTTTTGTATAAATGTGGGAGTAAGACGAAGAAATTTCTTTTTTAAAATTAATTAATGCCCGGAGGCTACGATGAAGGGAACATCTAGCTACCTTACATTGTGATATCACTTTCATCTAGAAAAAGGAATCCAATAATTAAGAAGCAATAAAATAGATAAAAGAGAATAAAATCACTCCATTGGATCGTTCTAAATGTTAAAATGTGGTAACTGTTAGCTTTAAGTATTAACTATTAAGAGCTAACAAAAGTCAACTAGTTAATAAAATGGGTATAGTTTATAGATGAAACTAAACGCAAGAAATAGAAAATAGTATAAGTTTTATTGAATCAAAATATATCTTCTTGAAATAGTAAGATATATGTAAACAATAGATTCGGGTACAAAGTATTGGGATGTTAAATTTATTATTAAAATAATTATTCAACTTCGTAATCATTTGTACAAATGTATATGCATAAAATATCAGGTCTCTACAATCGCCTTTAGAAAGTACCGTGCAATGGTTTTACTATGACTTTCACCCAGTGGAAACTGGAAAGTGCCACGGAGAAATCTAGATAAACTAGAACGAACCAACTAAAATGCTACATATAATTCGATGTATTTTTTAAGATTTTTCTACAAGAGACTGGTTCACCATTGCATTAACTAATTGAAATTATCTACTTATCTAAAAATGAATAAAATCTTAACCATCGCATTATACAAACTATTAGTCAACAAAACAATACTTCTTTCCGAGACTAATTCATGTAATTAACCTACATAGACCAACTACTTTTTAAAGAGTTTTATAGATAAAGAAATCTAGTCTGGGCCAAACTGACACAGTGTTTCATCAATACAAGTAGAAACAAGAGAAAAACACTCCAAGACAATATCCGGACTGAAATTTCCAACCCATAACAAGTAAATAAGTGAAAATTTTCACATAAAATATAGTACCACAAACAAGAAAATTTGAAAACAAGTCCCAAGGATTGAACTAATTATTAAGGCCCCTATTTGTCCTTAACGGCAGTGGTTAGATAAGCACAACACTAGCATGAAAGGAGCAAAAATGGAAAGTCTAACCCAACTCCAGCCTAATTTAATCTAAGAAATATAATATTAAGACAAGAGAAACAAAAAAACTAATAATTTGTTGCATACCTTTGGTTTGTAATGGATCTGAACTTCTAGCATCTTCTTTTTCCTCAATTTCTTCTTCTTCTTCTTCTTCATCTTCCTTCTTTCCTTGATTGTCCCCTCCTCCACTTGAAGCTCTCGGTCGAGGCCATCCGCTTTGCTATCGACGGTCTCGACGGCATTGATAGTTTCGCCTCCGATTTTCCTCTTCTTTCCCTTTGATTTTCCCTTCTTTTCAACTTCATCTGATGGAGTCACAGTTGCTACCAGATCGAAAGTCGTTAGCTTCTGTTGATGGTCTTCATCTGGACCATCAGATCTGGCTTCAACGGTTGCGATTTGAGGTGCCATGGCAAAGAGCTCAGTGATGGATCTTTTCTTAGGCGGTTTTTGCTTGACCTTCCGATCTAGCTCATGGGCCCACCACCTGAACTTCCGTACATCCATTGATGGCAGTGATCGGCTCTCCTCCTTTGGATCGAACGGCCAGCACTTATCCACGTCAGAACTCCTCATACTAGTCGTGTACTCCCTAGGGAAAGCGAGAAGAAAACAAAACCAACTATATTGAGACAAGAAAAGAAAGAAGAGACATAGCAAAGGAAGAGAGAGAGAGAGGAGATGAACCTGATGGAGAAGGAAAGCGCCATGCGAGTAGAGATCTAGAAAAAGAGAGAGAGAGAGAGAGAGCAGTGTGAGAAAAGGAAGAGTCGATGACCCAAACAAAGAGAGAACAATTAACAAGGAAAGAAATTAGCTAGGAGAGAGAAAGAGAGAAGGCCGCAAAGCTTTTGTTAATGTGTAATTTTATTTATATACTTATATGAGTTATGAATTATTAATTAATTAATTATATTGCAATTTTTCTTTGTTTATTACTACAAGTTCCCGCTCCGTGCCTCGATTTTTCTTCCCACTGTCCCATTTACGACAGAAAGCGACGGATGAGGCCCATTGCCATGTTATATTTCTTACAACTTATTGTTCGCATCCCCATGGTGTCCCCCGTATGATATCCATGGAGCTATGCTGGACAGTTTCACATGATAATGGATCTTTCTATTTATAGCGTGTGTACCGTTTTAATGTTGTGGGATGGGATATATATAACTGTCATAAATGTCGTGACTCTAGAGGTATATTTTGGGATATATATAACTGTAATAAATAGCGTAACTTGAGGTAAATTTGTATAGTAATGGATGATAGTAATAAAGTATAATTAAGTGCCTTAAATTGGGTTAAATGATGGATCAAGTAAAGTAGCTAGCTATATACCAAAAGAACGTTCCATATTAAAAGTACGTGGGAAATTTTAATTGCAGCAGAATCAGAATGATTATGGGGTGATCAACAAAATAATAAATGAAAGTCTTATTTTCTGGATCTCCCCTATGTGCTGTGACATTAAACCTAATCCAAAATAAATTAAAACAAACTAAAAGAAAATTTGTAATTTAATTAGCTGCGCACTGAATTTGTATTCTGAGACAGAACCTGATTTCATATATAGCTACTTTTTTCATATATATGTACAAGAAAAGTTAGAGCTGCTATGAATATATCTCATATATATGCTTACGTCTCAGTAGTACTGATCTTCTGTCGTTCTTGTTTTTATATGATCGGCGTTCATAATTTCCTTAAAATTCATGCATTTTTAAAAATTATGTTCCATATATGTATCGAATCATTGCATCAATTGCATATATGAATACAGTAAAAGAAATGTTAATATATGATTCTACAAAACTTGATCGATCATGTCATATGTCTGTTAGTTAATGCCCGTTGAAAATAATTGCACCTTTGTTTGGTTTGTTAGTTCTTTCTTTCTTTTGAATATACCGCCAAATTTTATCCATGATCCATGCATAAAACGTTAGTTTGTATGTTAGTTTTTTTTTTTTTCCTTTGTTCAACTAGGGATGTGTTTGGAACAAATTTGTTCTTGTTGCAAGGCTTGTTAGAAGAAGAAATTAACCAGATTTGTTGTTAGGTGAATAGCTTGTTTCAAGGGTTCAAGAATACATCAAACGTGAAACTACTTATTTGAACAAGCTATTTTTGTTCTTCACTCATCGAAACACACGAATGGCTTTTTACACCCTAAATAGTTGGATTACGAGATTACACTGCAGCTGAATTGGTACCTTTGAAATTTGTTTATTTGGAACTACTGAAATTTAGATATAAGCTAATTGAATAAAACCCAACTTTTAGTTGCTTTTGTTTCATTTGTTTGGTACCAAACTATACAGTTACATGGCTTGTTTTATGACCCATTTGATGATCTTCGAATGTTAAGCAAAACCTTGTATTTGCATCTGCGTGCCTATATTTTTGTCGCTAAATATATAAGGCTCTGTTTGGATCATATGAAATTAAGGGTAGGATTAGCTATTCAGGATTAAGATTCTTAATCCTAAATTCTTAAGAATAAGCTTAATTTCAGATTAAGACTTTTTGTTTGGATGAGAAAAGAATAAATAATGAGCTTTTCTTTCTAATCTCAACTCTTATTCTAACAAAATGTCGGATTAACTAATCTTAGTCTGATTAAGAATAAGCTCTTAATCCTGGATTGTTTGGATGGTTTCTTAATCCCGAATAGCTATTTAGTCTAAAATAGCCTTTATTCCTAACTATTCAAACAGGACCTAAGTGATTAACTCATTATTTTTCACACATTTTCTGGGGATAAGCTCTGACTTGCATTTTATATTTTGTACTATATCTAATATGGTATGAGTACTATTGTTAATTTGCTGCGTAGTTTTTTAACACTTTTGTTAGAGACACAGAGGGAGAGGGAGAGGGAGAGAAGGCGAAAGATTGGTTTCAAATTTCTGCTTATTCATTTTCCATCAAAAGGTTCTTTTCCCTTTATTTTTACGTTGATATATATTATAGGTGGGCCACTGAAGTTTGAAATAATAGATAGAAGTGTTACAATTTTTCATAATGAAGATGATGTGATCAATATTACAGTATTGCAGATCGATTACAATTTTTTTGATGAAATGGAGGTGAGTATATCAAATAAATTGAAATAAATTAACTATTACATATATTATATATTAATATCAATAGATCTTTCCTCGCTTCCATTCAATTGAGTTTGATCAATATTTTTTGATGCAAAAGTAAGAAACTATTTCTCCCTTTTATTATTTGTTCAAAATTATTAAATCTTTAATTTGAACTTGTATCACTAATTTAATAAATATTAGCTTAATCATAATAATACAATTGATTTCATATTTTATATATAACAAATATATACACATAGTTTATGTTGATGGATGAGCAATAGTACATAATCCGAATTAGCTACTACTACGATGTTAAACTCTGTTTACCAAACATAAAATTAATAGTCAGATACTCGGAATTGTATACTTATGTAAAAAATTATGTAATATTGTTCTCGTTGTTCCAATTCTTCATCCGACGACAACCACACTTATAAAATTTACCTTAAAAACTCACCATAAAACACAAATATCGTCTTCAAAAAATCATGAAATTGAGAATTTAGGAAACAGAAATCAATTTTTCTAACGCAACACGGGAGATTATTATCAGACAGGAGTGCACATGGAGGCCCCCTCAATACGCAAAAGACCCATTTGCCTCGAAAAGCAAATAAATACAGAAGCGGCTCAAACTAGTAAACTATTTATATAATTAATTAATAAACAATAAAGCATGAGAGACAATGTGGGGCCCATAATTCAGAGAAGTTGTCCCGTCGAAAACGACACAGCCCCCGAATATGAAGAGCGGCAGCTACAAGGCAATATCATTCCTGTACATATATCTCCAATTGAATAGTATGTACCGAGTATTAACGTGTTCCCAAATTATTCACTTTACACAAATAATCAGAGATGTTGTTACATGAAGACTCGACACAGGATGGGCCACACGGTTGCATGCCGTGTTGCTGGTCTCGATCCGATCGGACCGCTGAGCGAGGGTCCCACTCACCTAGAATTCAATTGATTATAGAATCTCTTCTGAAACTCTCAGGTTTTTGCCTTTGTTTGGTAGATGATTTTTAGGAACTTTTACCGATTCCTTCAAAGTTCACACAAAATATCCGCATATCATAACAAAATTAAATATTCAAAATTAGATTAATTTTCTAATTTTCTGGGGAATTTGTCCATTTCTGTTCTAAACGTTCTAGAATTGAATATAATATCGCCCCTTTTGTAGACTAGTTTTAAAAAGAAACTATTGAATACTGATGCGATAGATAAGTATTTAATAAAGTATTATAAATGACACCAAATATGCACCAAAATAATTTAACACTATACAATAGATTGCTAACTATTAGTTTTCATGATGTCCTTCGAAGTTTAGCAATTTTCTTAATTTATTTTATATTGTCATTGCAAATTTAAACATATATAAACATAAAAACAATGTATGTTGTTTTAATCACTTTTATTTTAATTCTTGGTAATTCTCTAATAACTAAGATTAAATATTTCCGAAGCAAAGTTTTGTATATGTAAACTAAATTCACATTAATAATATTTCAAATTAATTTTTATAAAAAAGCGAATACGATTTTAATAAAGTGGCATCTTAATTTCTAGATGTATTAAACGACAATGATTTTTTCATACTAATTAACTTCCGGAGGTACGTGCGTGTCATGGATAAGTGGATAACAAATAACAAACGTCGGCAATGTAATCAAATGATTCGTATGATCATTTGTTGGCTCTAAATTTTTTTGTCCTACGGGTGCGTTTGGATGAGAGAAGAAGAAGAGGAAGAAGGAAGATGGAAAGAAAAAAAATTATAAACAATCCAAACTCTTCACAAAGTTACACACTTCTCAATACTTTTTCCCACTTCTTCCCTTCTTCCCTTCTTCCCACACCTATCCAATCGCACCCATAGGTAAGAATAATGTGCATACGTTTGCATAGTATATTTGAGTGCAGATTGAGATCTGGACGAATAACTCAGGATTTAAACAAAAAACACAAATATTTTAAATTGGAAGAGACTAGAGTTTTGAATAGTATATTTAAGGCTAAAATTTCTCTTTTCTATTTTCGCCCAATCCAACTATATATATATATATATAGTTAAATGGTAAGTTCAGGATTTTGTCTGAAGCATTCAGTCTGCGCATCGCTTCTATTGTTCAACTTGACAAAACTCCTTTATAAACTTCGATTGCACTATTTTTGCTATTTGCTAGCTATTACAGAAAACTTGAATATTGGTTTTGACAAATTTTTCATTACTTATGTACATAATTCTTTGTCTTAACGAAAATGAATTTCGTTAATTAGTAATAAAACTTGTTTCTAATGGTTAGCCACTTTCACTAAATTCAAAACAATAATAGATAATTAAACAAGCGGTCGTAGGAATTTCAGTTATAATAAAAAGTCTTCCATATAAAAAGAAATTTGAATACCGCCATTAATGTATCTAGCAAGTCATGACTGGCTACCTTTTAACCTAGAGCTTTTCATATATAGCTAAATATATTTTAGTTATTAGCCTCAAATTCCACTATATTAACGAGCTTAGTTGCGTACTAATTACATTGATTGAGTTAAATTTATTTTAATGAGATTTTGTTAAAGCTCTTGCTTATAAATGCTGGCTGTTATCATATTTACATAATTGAAAAGGTGATCGATTCGACGTTGTAATATTTTCTGTTCTTTCTTATTTTTTGGTAGCTAGTGCATTTCGTAATTGTAAGTTTCCAATGATGTTACAAATATATATTTGTTCTTTCTTATTTTCTGTTTTAATTTCATAGGGCTTTCTATGCACCACGGACTTTTTTAAGAGTATTTTCGTAAATTGACAAATCTAATTTAACCAATCTAATCTACATATTGAAATCTCGTAGCAAATCAAATTTTACAATTTTTTAGATTTTATTACTATTTTTTCGAATTTTTTAAAACATGTTATTTTTGGAATGTTATACTATTTACAATATTCCAAAAATAGCATGTTTTAAAAAATTAAAAAAAAGTAGTAATAAAATTTAAAAAATTGTAAAATTTGGTTTTCTATGAAATTTCAATAAGTAGATTAAATTGGTTAAATTAGATTTGTCAATTTACAAAATACGCCCGAAAAAATTCGTGGTGCATAGAAAATCCTATTCACTATGTATATTAAACTTTCTCTATATATTTGCTAAAATCAGTTAACAAGTTAAGTTGTTCATCTCTCTTTTTATTCTTTACATTCTATATTTTAATTAATTCTTTATATTTTGTTTCTTTGAAATTGCATTTATACTGTGATTGATTATTGGATGGATTTGAGGTTCATAACAAATCTATGAATTCAGATCTGGTGCCGCGCGGCATCCTAGCCGTCTGATCAAGATCCAATGAACAAAGAAGCTCCGTACATGTAACCTAGATTGATAACCCGTAAAAAATGAACCGTCCGATCAAGATCAGACGGCTCGTACGCACGCTACACGCTGTGCCACGCTACAGCGGATTCGGATCCCAAATCTACCACGTACCTTGGGATTTGGCCTATATTTATCATCCCCAGTAAACCGTCAATTAGACATCATCAATACGCTCCACAGATTATAGCTGAGTGTCTAGCATGCCGTGTCTTATCTTTCTATTCGGTTGGATATTTACGTGTGATGTGTGATGACCGATAAGTACAGTGCAATCATATATTTTGTGCGTTGTGCATTGAGCATTTTCTTGATACTTACTTTTTTTTATTTTTTAAAATATAGGTGAAACAAATTAGTGATCTGTTCAATACGATGGTACACCCATTTATTATATTTCCTTTTACATAGTATTATATTATTTATGTATATATCGTGTCGTGGTGTTGCAAATAATTTTGGTAATAATTTAAAAAATTAATTAAAACATATAAGTCGATTTATTAAATTTAAAAGAACTACTTTCACGGCTAAAGAAATTTTATTTTAACAACAAACGTGTTGAATAACATATTGATAAAAGGATCGATACGGGACGTCATTAATATCCAGAAAGAAGTATTCAACCGTAAGAATGGGAGTCGTGTATTTTCTTATAAATCATAGAAAGGAATTAATGCTATTTTTAAAAAAAAATATTCGCACCTTGGAAAAAAAATGAGTGGAGTGATGCATAAAGCAAATATATAGTTGTTTGTAAGTCTCAAAACCTTCAAAAAAAAAGAAAAAAAAGGGGAAAAAAAAGCAGACATTGTTATTATCAGGGAATAAGTTAATACTGGAATTTTAAAAAAAGAAAGAAAAACGTTAATCTTTTTAGGCGGTGTTTCACGGTGTCTCTGTCATGTAACACCATGCAACCAGACCTTAGAGCGTGGGGAAAATTCAGGCGTTTGAATATAATGTACTGTGTTTTGCTCCAAATTGCATTCTGTCTATTAGGGGGTGGTGATATTTGAGACCTATGCTGACCAGAGATCCATGTAATTATGCCCCCGACCATGTCCAGACATTATTGTAGTCATGTAAAGCGTGGTTGAAAGCGGTACTTGTCCCGCTATGATAACGGTTGCCTTAAAATCAGACCATGTGTGTATGTTGCATCATGTATGCCAAACTGAAATAAATTATTACGGGGTGAAATGAAATAGTATGATGATCCAAACTGTGAGCAAAATAATGGCCAAATTATTCTGTAGCTGCTTTGTCATGATTCATGTACTTAGGCATGTTGGTGCCATGTACTGGAGATGTCCTTGCATGTAGCACTGGAATTGTCCAGTGGTGACCCTTGGAGCTGACCAAGAGGCAGTCCAACCTGGTTTGATCAGCCCCAATAGTTGTGTGACACCAAGCTGCTTAGTCACTTTGGCAAGGAGAAAAGGATTTGCTGACAACTGGTCCTCACCTCTTAACCTCCCTTTTTGACCCAATTTTGAGGACCATTATGCCCCTCTTCTTGCCTAATTTCGTATTTGCTCTGTTCCTTACCAAAACAGACCACTTAAGCTTGGTTGTGAGGTGTTAGGCAGTGAAAAACGGTGTTTGGATCATAACTGGACAGTTGGAAAGGTAGAAAACAAGATTTCATGCATGGTTTTGGCTCTGGTTTACCCAAAACAGGCTTGGAAAGTATGACGGTGCATGAGTTATATATAATGGCTGGTTTCCATGACTCAAATAGACCTTAGGGATTATGATTTTGGTGCATTACATAGTCTTGTTTTTGCACCCTAACTGACCACGTGCTAATAAGCACCATAGGTCTGGCGTTGGTCGGTACACAAACCATGAAGCGGTGTTGCGAACACCCCCAAACCAGTCACGGAACGGTGTTTGGCTTGGTGTCTTTACCACGTAATTGCATGAGTTATAGGCTGGTACTGAGTATAACTAAGACGTAGGTTTTGTTGCTTGAACCAGACTTTGAGCAGACCGAAGCGATGGAACCGAGCGGTGAAGTGGGACAATCGCAGTAGTAAGCGGCGGGTAAAAGGTGTAAGGTTTGAGGTGCGGATTTCACCTGGGCCCTAACTCTTGTTGTTGTGCTACAAAAAGTATATTATGCATGTTGCTTGTTGCTTTTGCATGACTAAGCATGTAGCTGCATGTATGAATTGCTATATTATATATATATATATATGCTACATGACTGTGCATAGGATAGATTGTTATCTATTGACATGCATATTAAATGGTTTATGTCATTGTGGCTGAATTGTGGCATGTGTTATGGCTGTGCTAATTGTGTGATGAATAGCATTTACATCTTTGGAAAGCGGAGTCGCGACCGTCTTTCCAAGGGCTGTGAAATGAGCGCTTATGTTCCGAGGACTCATGTTAGTTCTTAAATGGACCGTGAGGGGGTAAATGTTCTCAGCAATTGAGTACTATTTGATTGTATTGATGGAAAGGCAATGACTTGGCTGATTGGTAACCAGCCTAGATTTATGCATGAATAGGTGTCCAACAAGTGCCGACTTTTGGTATTACTTGAATTGTCAGATTTCGGATAATTGTTATTAGCCAGCCTTGCATTGAGACTTCGGGTATTTAATTCCGCAACATGACACTTCGGGTTCATACGTGGCTAGAACTAAATACCGCACTGAGAAATGGTTTCCTTTCTCACCGTACCATGTTTTCATGGGTTCCAGGTTGAAGGCGTGGGCTGGAGAGTTGGAGAAGTAAGCCGTATGTACTTTCAGCTTATGCTATACTTTGTTATACTTGTGTGCAGTTGTGTGAGCTATTTGTGTAAATATATGCTTGTAGTGTGTAAATTGTTGTTTTGATGCTTCGATTGACTGTTGCCTCACTACGCCAAAAAAAAAAAGCTTTAGTACCAGTCCTTTAGTATCGATTTTTAAGAAAACCGGTATAAATATTAGAAGATGGCAATTTCATAATTGTCAGTCAATATCTTTAGTGCCGGTTTTTTTAAAAAATCGGTACTAAATGTTTCTAGAAAAAACCTTAAAAAATGGGTTAGCATTAGTACCGGTTTTTCAAAAAAATCGGTACAAATAATTGCATCTTTAGTACCGACTTTTTAGAAAAAACCCATTTTTTATTTATTTATCTGCCAACTATTAGTACCGGTTTTTTTATAAAAAATCGGAACTAATAATATGCAGATATTTTCAATTCAAGGGGTATATCTCCTCCTCCTTCCCATTGTATATTACTCATCTTCACTTCATGGCCGTTATTTTCCCTCTAAAACCGAAAGTTTTTTTCTCTTTATAAAACCTCAAAAAAAAAATAGCTAAAAATTGTAAAAAATTTTGAAAATTTGCAAAATAAGTAGAAAAAGCAAAGGAGATCAAAGAGAAAGAAAAAGTTTTTCTATTAAAGAGGAAGAGGATCAAGAGAAGACAATTTCGGTAATTTTTATTTTAACCCTCAATAATATTTTTTTTTTGTTTTTTATCGATTTGTATGTGTATATACATATTGGTTAATTGGCATTTGCATCTATTAGTTAAGTATTGTCATGTAGGACCAAAATGCCGGAATTTGAACTATTTTAGGTCTTGCCCATCTCGGATAGTACTCCCGGTCGGGAGTACTGCTCTTTGGATACTATATTGTCTCATTTACGATAGCGAGCTGTACGTTAGATGCAATGTGTTATTTGAGAAAAATTCGACGGCATTTCCTCTTATGTTCCCACGGGTACGTACGCACGAGCAATCGTGTGTTTGCGTATTTAGGAAACATAAGGGAAAATGCTGCCGACTTTTTCTCGGACAACACATTGCATCTAACGTACGCTCGATAATGAGACAAGAGTATCCAAAGAGCGAGCTAGGATGGTAACCGGCCGAAAAATCTAATATGTTGAATTAAATCTATAAACCCTAAACCTTGGCTTTTGGATATATATACAGATGGATCTGAGGGAGAAGTACATGTTTGACTATTCAAGAATATCAGATGAATTTGTTAGACTTGTTGATGAGTTCATAAAATGTGCAGAAGAACATCGAAAGTTGACTGGAAAGCCCAGAATTTTATGTCCTTGTAAACGCTGCCTTAACTTTGAGAGACAAGATAGTAAAGTGATTAGATCACATCTGATTCAGCTAGCGTGGATGGATGACAACACCAATATACCTCCGTTGGGTTTCACATGGAGAAAAATTGGAAGAAAATTTAGATGCTGGAATGAGCAATATTAATGTATCTGATGATTTTGAAAATATTGTACAAAATGATTGGGGGGATGATATAGAGGATAATGTAATAGTGGGTGATGATCATATAGAAAATCTAAGTGAATCACAATATAATGATGATATTAGAGAAAATGATTTGGATGAAATGATGAATGAATTACCCAATGATTTTATTGATGATGTTCCTGATGTGTTTCAAAAGTTGGATGAAAACTCTCATCTTA
The DNA here is from genome assembly GCA_028095005.1 of Rhynchospora pubera. Classification (NCBI taxonomy): domain Eukaryota; kingdom Viridiplantae; phylum Streptophyta; class Magnoliopsida; order Poales; family Cyperaceae; genus Rhynchospora; species Rhynchospora pubera. The sequence continues at coordinate 219,483,542 of CM051462.1, read as the reverse complement.
TATTCTGGTTGCAATGAAGATAAATTCACAAAAATAAAAACTGTTTTTAAGTTATATAACTTGAAAGCTAAAAACAATTGGAGCGATAAAAGTTTTACATCTTTGCTCGGTCTTTTGCGAGAAATGCTTCCAGCAGACAATACATTGCCAGATACAACTTATAAGGCCAAAAAATTATAATGTCCTTTGAAATTAGATATAGTCCATGGAAGAAGAAACCATCTACGAAAACATTGTGGTATCTACCTATAATTACAAAGGTTTGAGCGTCTTTTTAGTAATTCAAAAGATGGAAAGCTTAGACATCCAGCAGACTCACCCCGGTGGAACAACATAGACAGTCATTTCATTGAGTTTGCCAGCGAGTCTAGAAATTTGAGATTGGGATTATGCACGGACGGAATGAATCCTTACGGTCTCAAGAGTACCAACCGAAGTGTCTGGCCAGTTTTGTTGGTTATTCACAACCTTCCTCCCTGGTTATGCATGAAAAGAAAATATCTTATGATGCAGTTGCTAATTTCTGGTCCAAAACAACCCGGAAACGATATAGATGTCTACTTGGCTCTGTTAATAGAGGACCTTGATAGCTTGTGGAAGGACGGAATGAAGGTCTTTGATGCGCATTCCAGAAGTCATTTCACTTTACGTGCGATGATATTTTGCACAATTAATGACTTTCGATGATATTTTGCACAATTAATGACTTTCCCGCGTACGGAAACTTGTCGGGTTACAGGAACAAAGGAGAAAAGACATGTCCAATTTGCAGGGAGGAAACACATTCGATATGGCTATCGAATTGTAGAAAAACAGTCTATTTGGGACACCGTAGATTTCTAAGCCGTCATCACCCATACCGTCGGGCACCTTATAGGAACAAATTTGATGACAACACCGAAACCCGCCAGGCACCTATACCAAAATCTGGAAGACAGACTTATGAAAGTGTGAAGGATCTTAAAATTCAGTTGGGGAAACCATTTGTGAATAGAATTCTAGAAAAGAGTTATTGGAAGAAGAAGTCCATATTCTGGGACCTTGAATATTGGACTTATCTGGATGTCAGACATTGTTTGGATGCGATGCATATAATCAAGAACATTTGTGAAAATCTGGTTACTTTGATTTTAAATCCTCAAGGAAAAGTGGATAATGTTAATGTGAGGAAAGACATGATAGAAATGGGAATTCGACTGGAACTAGCTGCAAAGGAAGACAATAGTAAGAAATGGGATTGGTTACCTAATGTTGTTTATACTTTAACTAAAAAAGAGAAACTCAGTTTGTTGGAGTGTTTGAGGTCTATTAGGGTTCCAACTGTTATTCCTCCAATATTTCACGAAAGGTATCTACAAATGATATGAAATTGATTGGAATGAAGTCACACGATTATCACGTGTTGTTAACCTTATTGCAATCCGAGCATGTTTTAAAGAAGAAGTTCGAAATTCTATCACTAAGTTGTGTTTCTTCTTCAATAAAATCTGCTCTAAAGTGATCGATCCTGAAAAACTTACTCGGTTGGAAACTGATGCGGTTCAGACCATATGTGAGTTGGAAATGCACTTTTCCCCCTCTTTCTTCGTTATAATGGTGCATTTGACCATTCATTTAGTCAGAGAAATAAAATAGTGCGGTCCGATATTTTTGCGGTACATGTACCTTTTTGAAAGAGCAATGGGTCAGTTGAAAGGGTTAGTCCGAAGCAAATCTCGACCAGAAGGAAGCATAATTGAAGAATATGTTGCAGAAGAGATTATTGATTTTTATAATGATTTTCTAGATGGAGTTCAACTTATTGGCCTGCCCAAAAATAGGCACGAAGGTAGACTCCTAGGGAAAATCATAATTGGTATGAAAGTAATTACAATGGACCTTGCAAAGAGAGAAGAAGCTCATCTTAAAATTCTGCAACAAGTCGCCGTTGTGTCTCCTTATATTAATGAACACATAGTCGAGTTGCGAGAGCAGAATCCTCAGAGATTAGAAAATTGGATCACCAAGGAACACAACAAAAGTTTTGTAAAATGGTTCAGAAATAAAGTCTCACTGTCCCGACCTTCAAATGAAACGGTGAAATGTCTTGCGAAAGGTCCCAACGCCAATGTGCACACTTATCAATGTTATGACCTGAATGGTTTCACCTGGTATACAAAAAAACAAGATGGAAAAAGCACAATATAAAACAGCGAAGTTACAATAGTAGCCATATCAAGTGATGGAACACCATCGGAGCCGTATTATGGCTGGATTGAAGAAATTTGGGAATTTGATTATAATGCATTTAAAATACCAGTGTTTGAATGTAAATGGGTGCTCAAAAGTGGCGTGAAGACTGATAAAAACGGATTTGTAACCGTTGATTTCAAAAAATTGGGATATTCTGATGATCCTTTTATACTTGCAAACAAACAAGCAATGAAAGTTTTTTATATTGCTGACCCGGCTGACAAGGGACGACATGTGGTACTTCCCGGAAAAAGACGCATCGTTGGCGTTGAAGATGTCGTGGACGAATAAGAATATGACCAATTTGATGAAATAGCACCATTCTCCACAGGTATATATAATTAATTTTGAATCTATAGAAAATAATTTAGAGAATTAATATGAGCAATTTGATATATATATTATTATTATGTTCACAGGTATCGATGGGACACTGCAACCAATTAAAGAGTTAGCAAGTAATTTGCGTTCCAATCAGGAAGAAGGCGTGTGGGTAGAACGACCGAAGTCACCAAAAATTAAATGAATATGGATAAAACATATTTGTAATTAATATTTAGAACGATTGTCGGAACTATTTGTAATAAAACTTATTAGAATGATATTTTCACTTCATATTTGTAATCAAACTTTTCAATTAGAATGATTAATTTTATATTCAAATACAACAGAAAGAAATAAAAAAAGGGCCAAATTCGAATTGATTTTTAGTACCGGTTTTTAGACTAAAAATCGGTACTAAAAATCATCTGAATTTATTAAAAAAAATTTTTTGTAAATGTGGGTCCCACTTAAACGGTTATAATTCGAATTGATTTTTAGTATCGGTTTTTAAACTAAAAACCGGTACTAAAAATCATCTGAATTTAAAACGTCATGATTTGTAGTACTGGTTTTTAGTCTAAAAATCGGTACTAAAGATCAATCCCTATTTTTTTAATATATAACACCCCCCTCCTGCTTCGGCCGACAATCAAATCGTCACTATCTATCTCTCTCGCTGCTATCTATCTCTATCTCTCTTGCTGCTCTCTATCTCTCGAGCCGCTGTGTCTCTCTCTCGACGGAGCAAGCCGCTGTCTCTCGCCGCTCCCCTCTCTCGACGGTAAGTCTCCTCTCTCTGCCTCTCTCTTTTTCTCTTTCTCCCCCTCTCTCTTCCTTTCTCTGTTCTCTCTCCCTCTCACTCACATGCTCTCTCTCTCCCTTCCACAGCCGACGGCCGACAGCCCCTCTCTCCCTCTCTCCGACAGCACCTCCCTCTCTCTCTTCCTTCCAAATCTCGCCGTAAGTCCCTCTCTTTCTCCCTCTATTTCTGTCACTTTCTTTTTCTCCCTCGGCCGACAGTCCCTCTCCCCCTTCTCAATCTCTAACACTCTCTTTATCTTTGTCTTGGACAGCCAAGAGCCGACGGCAGCGACCGCAACAGCGACAACAACTCCCTCTCTCTCTTCCTAAGAAGGTATCATCTCTCTCTATCTCTCTCTCTCTTTCTATTTGCATTTGTGATTGATGATTAGAAATTACCGAAATTGATTAGATTATATGTGAATTGTGATTGATTAGAATTGATTGATTATATGTGTATGAAATTGATAATGGGTTTGGGTTTGGGTTAATTGTGAATTGATTTATTGATAATTGTGATTGTATGTGAATTGTGAATTGATTGATTGTTAATTGTGGGTTAATGGATTGACAATTGTGAAATTGAGAATGGATAATGGATTGACAATTGTGAAATTGACAATTGTGATTGATAATTGGGTTTGGGTTAATGGATTGATCACCGTGATTGACAATTGTGATTGATAATTGATTAGAATTGAAATTGATTAGAATTGATTGATTAGGATTGAAGTAGGAATGCAAATTGATTAGGAATTAAAATTGATTAGGAATGCAAATTGATTAGGAAATTGAATTGAAATTTAAATTGAAATTGAAATGTGTATATAAATAAAAATTTAGTAATGGCGAAAGCCGAAGGCAGCAACCAAAAGGGGAATAAGGGGAAAAAACCCGTTGAACAAGTTTATGTCCGACAAAGTAAGAAAAAGGACAAGAAGAAGGAGAAAGAGACCAAGAAGGAGACGAAGATGAAGACGGATACCAAGGCAGAGTTTGATGTCACTCGTCAGAGATACGTGTCTCAGTGGATGTGAGATAACTCTCTCCCTAGGTGATCTGTATCAGCTGTGAGGCGTTTTCCGATTGGTTGCGGACGGACTCCTGCAGATTGGGAGGAGGTCCCAGAGGAGATGCTAGAGGAGATGCCAGAGGAGAAGCCAGAGGATACAGAGGAAGGAAAGACCAAGTGAATTTAGGGTTTAATTTAGCGTTTAAGTGTTTGAATTATTGTTTTAATTATTATCTATGTTATTTTGAACCTTAAGTTTTATCTATGTTATTTTGTTTTATCTATATATATATATGTTTTAATGTTTTAATTAATATCTAAATTATTGTGTATGAATTGATTAATTATTCATGTTTGAATATATATTTTAATTATTATCTAAATAAATTATATAAGGTGTTTTAATTAGGTAGTAATGGAGAAAGGTGAAGGAAGCAACCAAAATGAGAAAAAGCCGATCGAACGAGTCTATGTTAAGTAAAACGTTCGTTCCAACCCAGCCTCTCAAAATCAGGCCTCTCAAAACCAGCCTCACCAAAACGAGGCCAAGAAGCCGAATTATGAAGAGGCTGCAATTTTTTTCAAGCTTTTAATTGATAAGTTGGTGGCACCATACACAGAAATTGGAGAAGAAAATACTGATGACAAGAAGCCGAATGATGAAGAATAATATTAGGGTTTAGATGTTTGGATTAAGTGAACTTAGTGTTTATGTTTGTGTTTGGATTAAGTGAACTTAATGTTTTTGTTTGGATTAGTACTATGTTATTTTCGCTGAACTTGCTGTTTATTTTATCTATTATTATGTTATTTGAGATTGAGCTTGCTATTAATTCTCTTTTCTAATGTTATTTGAGATTGAACTTGCTGAACTTAATTTGATTTCATTGTTGTTAATTTTGTGTTATGTGTTTGAATTTGTGCATGTAAGTTGTGGTATGTAACTTGGATTTTAAATTACTGCAATGTCGGACAGGAATGATCAGGATCCCGGGATGAACCCGAATGACTCGAGTTCGGAAGTGGAGATTATTGTTAGTAATAAAAGGGGAAAAAGATCAACGGCTAAGTGTTTGAAGACACGCAAAAAGATAGCTGCTGGACAGGACATGAAGGTCGAGTTTAACGAGAAATGCAAGCCGATTGGCGAAAATGCAAAGGCATTCACAAATTGGTGTGTTTCAAAAACAAGAGATATGATTCCTTGCAGGTATAAATATGAATTATCATTTGATTATAGTATTAATGCACTTATACAAATGAAACGAATGCAGTTATCCTAATTTGATTGCGGTGCCAAATGAGTTGAAAAAAAATTTGTACAAACAAATAACACTTGAATTGGAATCTTCCGGATGACTTACCACTGGATGTTAAGAAGAAGATTCTACGTAACTGTAACGAGTCTTGGAGACATTGGAAAATTCGATTGGTGAGAGAATTTCCTCTATAATACATGTTCATTTATAAACGATTGATTTAGCATCAATTTTAATTATAACGTTTCTTTTTTGTCATATCATATTATTATAACGTGTCTTTTTGTTCATATCAGAATAATGCTTACTTGGAGAATCCGAAGGAAGGTGCACCCCCACCATGGGATGTACAGAACATCTCGAAGGAAGAATTTGAGGCAATGCAAGAGTATCATTCCAGCGAGAAGTTTAAGGTATGAAAATGAGTATCTTTCGCTTTTACTTAATTGCTTAGTTTTTTTGTTTATACTAACAAGTCTTTTGAATATGCTGCTAGAAAATGAGTATGCAAAACCGTCAAAATGCCACAAAAAAGGACATGCCCCACAGACTGGGATCAGGCGGTTATATAAGTGCTGAATCTAGATGGAAAGAAGGAGAAAAGGTACATGGTGCGTCATCGGTTATTACCAAGGATATGGATGACATGACGTACAGTTGGAGTAGAGCACGTGCAGTAACGGATGAACCTACCGGTGAACTTGTTGTAAAAAATACTAGGGCTGCCGCGGTGGTCGACAAAGCAGTAAGTGTAACAACTGAAATAGCTTTATTTTGTGAATTCAATGAGTTCAATTTTGTTTAACTTTAACTTTTTTTGTGATAGGTTGCTCTAGTTAAGTCAGAGGAAGTTCAACCGGTTCGTCAAAATGATATCTTGACTTCTGCGATCGGTACACCAGAGCATTCGGGATGGTTGAGAGGATATCCGGTGTTCTCAGGCGTGAAGCAGGTGTACGGTAGTGGTACAAGAAAATCATACAAGGGGTTTAGCAGAGAGGATGTTGATCAGATGGTGCAAGAGGAAGTGAAAAGACGAATGGATGAGGAATTCAAGGCCCGAATGGATGAGGAATGGAACAGGCGAATGCAACAGTTCTCGCAAGTCCAAACACCGCAGACCTACGATCTAATTTTTCAACAAGCCATCATTATGCTATCACAGGGTAGCAACAAACAACCGCATCCGATTCCTCAATCAACTTATCAGGTTCTTAATTACACCTAGCTTATGATAGATATTAATTGCTTTTGCCCTCATATAGTATTTAGGGTTTCTAATTCGTTAATACAGGGGCCTGTCGAAGCCTTGCTGCTCCTACCAGGGATATCTGGGACGCCTGTGTATGTAGCTAGAGCTATGGTGTTTGCACAGGTTTCTGAGATAGTCCATGGATAACCAGTTGGCATAGGGGAGGTGAAGGTACAAATCTTAGAAGTTTTCGATAGTGCCAGACACGTGATAGTACCTTTTCCACCTCCTAACGTAGATGATCAGCTTGGTGTTCTCCAAGGTTCATTTCTAAGATGGTCGGGTCATCTTGTAGATTATGACTTGACAAAATTGGTAAATCTTGATTTGAATTATAAATTTTCCAAAGTTCTAATTATTATATATACTGCTATATTAAAAAATGAGAAATATATCATTTTGATGACTAATGTGGATTTTATAGGAGCAAGTAAGGCAAATGACGAAACAAATTCCACAAATTCCTCCACAAGATAAGGGAAAGCTGACGGTGCAAGAGGATGAGGAAGATGAAGAGGAGAGTGTGGATCAGTTTTTTGCGGAGGAGGAGATTCAATTGCATGATCCGTTCGTCCCTGATGAGAAGTTGGCACAGATTGGGCCTCACGCAAAGAGAATGCACGACTATATGAGGATGTTCGACAAATCAGTGATTGAATTCGCCGATATTCCTGCTGATTTCGAATTTCAAGTTGTCAAGACATTCATCCTCGAATTTAGAGACATCCGCCATGTCTACAGTAGGAATGAACTCTTCGTTCAAGTGATTAAACTTTGGATCTTGTAAGTATTTTCCTAACTTTACAACAATTGATCATTGGTTATATGATATGTCTAATAAATTAAAACCCTAAACCCTAAACATTGTACATACAACATTCAAGCGGTGCAGGCAATATTGTGCTTATACTTTGATGAAGAAGTGGATATTTTGGGATCCGAAATGATGCTCGGGGCGAGATGTAGTGGCAGATGAGCTCGGAACTGTACGATACATAGCGAATCTTCTGAAGAAGTATGCTAAAAGGGATCCCTACCATGTTTTAATGCATCATAATCGGTTAGTTATAAAATCTCTAATTTTGACTTTATCTTTTATTATGAATCTACAGTTTAATGTTAATATCACTAACAAAGAGATAATATGTATGTAATTACAGGTCGCATTTTGTGATTATTATCGCAAAACTCTCGACACAAAAGATGTGGATAGTAGATTCACTCCAATCGAACGAAGGCTACCAATCCCCAATTCTACGAAATTACGATCAGTAAGTTTAGACTTAACATATATATATAATGTGTGCATGCATTGTTTAGTTATATACTAATTATATCTAGAAATGAATTTTCATAATTTTATATTTAATTTTGCAGAGCTTTGTCAAGATTGGTTCAAGTTCCCAAATTTGAAGTTCAAATGATTCCCGTACGTAGTTCAAAACTAATATATATAGTTTCATTTTATTCATAATTTATTTAATTTAAACTTAATAGTATTATTTTATGTTCTTGTAGAGTCCACGACAACCAAACAATACAGATTGCGGCTTTTATACGATGACTTCGCTACGCAAGATCCTTGATCACTGCACGCTACATCCGGACCTACCATCGGTATGGGTTAAGTTTAATTAACCTTAATGTATATATATGAAAATGTTTTAGGGTTTATAATTTAGAGTTTAATGTATATTATATTGTGGAGTTTAGAGTTTACAATTAATCTTAGTATCTAATTTTCATAGGTTACTAACTATATGAAATGTCAATAAAATGCAGTTTTTGCAACCGGTGGGGATGCGTTATAGCGAGGACGAGCTTAATTTCACTGTAATTGAGTGGTTTAGCTTTTTACTTGGACATTTAGGTGCTAATAATAATTGATGATTACAAAATTTGTGATATTAATATATTAGATGTTATGATAAATGTTAATTTGCATGTGATTTGATAAATATTATTGTGTGTATGATGCATGTGATTTGTATATGATGTAAATTGTTGGTACATATCGGTATTGTTAATTGATGGCTAGCAAAAATGGCGCTAGCCCCAGAAACAATTTTTTTTATAATGATTATTATTCGTACTGGTTTTTAATAATAAACTGGTACTAAGGGGTAATTTAGTACTGGTTTTTAGACCAAAAACCGGTACTAAAGATACCAAAAAAATTTTATATTTTTAAAATAAAACAGGCTGCTCACATTAGTACCGGTTTTTATTTAAAAACTGGTACTAAAAGTATTATTTTTAGTACCGGTTTTTAGTACCGCCGCAAATTGGGCCCTGTCTTTAGTACCGTCTTTTTAGTACCGGTTTTTAAATATCTTTAGCACCCCCTATTATTAGTACCACTGCAAAACCGGTACTAAAAAAATAATATGGCGTAGTGCCTTGTGTTTTGGATTGGGAAAAAAATTATATAACTGTGGGAATGTTAGCCTATATGGCTGGATGCTACTATTTATAGGAGAGACTCTATCCAATTTTGTCTCATACATTGACAAGCATAACCGCAAGTTAGAATTGTTACTGATGATGTGTTGCCTGGCATGATGAAAGCATAGTATTGGACCCATTAGACAGTGAGTAAGCCTTGCGATGCGTGCGAAGCACGTGCCTGCGGCGGGAATCTGTCATGCCGCCGCTGCGGGGTGTGACATGACTTGACCCAACGAAATAAATATGTGGATTGTATTATGTGTCATTATTTATTTCATATGTGTTTGATTCTAAGTTTCGAGATTGTTTAATTTTTCCACATGAGGATAGGTTTAATAAATATCGTCTAACGTTGATTCTTGATAAGGCCTTACATACATTCAATCACATACATTCATACAATACAACAACAAAGCATTGGAATCTTGGGTCATACTAATTTTATGTTTCTCCTACAAAAACAAGTTAGCACAAGTACTCCTATGTGTGTAATTTGTTTCAAATTAACAAACTTTTAAGTATCTTTGCTCATCGCTAGCTTGTTGCTTGCATTTTTCGTGTAAAGAAGGTTCAACTTTTAAACAAAATCTAGCTTAAATCTTTTGAAATTCATTTCAACATTCGAAATCAGTTAGTAGAGAATATTAAGGAGTACACTAATTAACATATAAACTAATTGATTAATTAAAATAAAAATACTTTTATGCAATTGGGACAAAAAAAAATCCAAAATGTTTCGGTCTCCAAAAAATTCTTAATAAATCAAGTATGCTCCTATTTATGAAAGTAACTACCTTTCAAGATTTCATGAAGAGATTACTAGTCATTTTGGAGAAACCAAAAATAACAAATCCTCGGATTATGCATAAAGCACCGTTAGAGAAATTTTCATATTTTGTCTCAACCTCATGGTCCTTAGGATCATCTTCCAAATAGATTTTATGCAAATATTTTACATAAAAAAATGCTATATACTATTGGATAACAAGTCATGAAAGAATTGTTGGAATTGTGTTCTAAAAGTTATCTTATGGTGATTACTTTTATACGTTATATTTATGAATTGGATGTTATTACATTTTGTTCCATGAGTTTATATTCGTATTTAGAAGTGTTCAAGAAGATGCTCTTGGTCTTGAATCAGAGAACTCTAAATAAAATGAATATATATATCTAAAATGTTCACACGTCTTGGATATTTGTAGGAACGCTAATATGCCATACAAGACTGTCGTGTTGATTAAAAGTACGTTGTAGTTTCATATATTGAACAGACCTAATTGATAAAAATATTATATGAATTGTATTTGTGTCATTAATATTTTTATCGTGTCATTAATTCTAAGATTGATATGTTATATTTTCACATAAGGAATATGCAACGTGATTATTACTTAAAGCCATTTGAAACTTGTGGTGATAAAAGTAATAGTTGTTTATATATAACTTGTGTAGGAGGGAAATGTATATGTTAATAGCTAATTGTCACTCATGAATTGATGAATGATATTATAAAGGGCCCCTTGGTAAAGTAAGATTATAAATGGATCCAATATAACTGAAGTGCAGTTATAATTATATAATCCTACTTATTGGAGACCAAGAAAAGATTATAATACGAAGATGACACAGCCCTACTTTGTATAATAATCATAATATCATATGGTAAGGAATAGACACAAGTAATGTTAATAGCATTACAAAAAGGATCGTGTTTTGTAAAAAGATTTGCTAAACATCTATATTATTTGGGTATCCGTAATGTATGCTAGAGTATCGGTTACAGTTTATGGAATAAAATATTTTATTTCATTGTTAACATAATATGGATCCTCAATATAGGTCACACCAACTGAATGGGAAACAAAAAATAAATTTTCTATGTACAAGATTTCATGTTGTATGAAATAAAGTACAAATAGAAAATTATATTACATGACGTGATTAACTAGCAAGGAATAAATTTATTGATATGTGCATATTATGAGGATAATATGATCTTCACATATTATAATAATATATGAATATTATTATAGAGTGCATAAATTTATTTAAAGCCCAAGTCCAATTATTTTAACAAATGAAGAGAGAAAGAAGGCTTTAAATTCGGGTCAGAATTTGAACCAACTTTAAACTGAAAATTAATATAGCAAATAATAATCAAATTGGACAAATGATACATGAAAATTGTAGCCCTGTATGTATAGAATCCAATGGTTCAAATTTCATATCGTTTGGAGTTTCCAACAGAGAGTTATCTATGTTTTAGTGCTGCAACGTCAGAAATTAAAGTGTTGTTTTAATTTCTGGTTAGTGGCTTTAAATTCTATACGAATTTGAAAGGTTTAATCTGAAGTTTTTATGTAAAAACTGTTCAGAAAAATTAGAACACAAGTAAGCCTTGATGTGTTGAAGTTTGGCTTTATCTTCTTCTAAATATTTGTTAAAAAATTCTATCGATTAAACAATCGATCAAGATACGGGTGACAGAGCTAGTGTTGACGGGGAGTTCGCTAGCACGGATTCAACCACTACGCCAAAAAAAAGCATTAGTACCAGGCCTTTAGTACCGTTTTTTAAGAAAATCGGTATAAATATTAGAAGATGGCAATTCCGTAATTGTCAGTCAATACCTTTAGTACCGGTTTTTTTAAAAACCGGTACTAAATGTTTCTGAAAAAAACCTTAAAAAAATGGGTTAGCATTAGTACCGGTTTTTCTAAAAAACCGGTACTAAAAATTGCATCTTTAGTACCGGTTTTTTATAAAAACCGGTACTAATGCTAACCTATTTTTTTTTTAATTATCTGCCAACTATTAGTACCGGTTTTTTATAAAAAATCGGTACTAATAATACGCAGATATTTTCAGTTCAAGGGGTATATCTCCTCCTCCTTCCCTTTGTATATTACTCATCTTCACTACTTCATGGCCATTATTTTCCATCTAAAACCGAAAGTTTTTTTCTCTTTGTAAAACCTCATAAAAAATAGCTAAAAATTGTTAAAAATTCCGAAAAATTGCAAAATAAGTAGAGAAAGCAAAGGAGATCAAAGAGGAAGAGAAAGTTTTTCTATTGAAGAGGAAGAGGGCGGATTGAGAGAAGACAATTTCGGTAATTTTTATTTTAACCCTCAATATTTTTTTTTGGATTTTTTTTCGATTTACTATGCATATACATATTGGTTAATTGGCATTTGCATCTATTAGTTAAGTACTGTCATGTAGGACCAAAATGCCGGAATTTTAACTATTTTAGGTCTTGCCCGTCCGAGATTAATCCATTAGGGATTAATATCGGATAGTACTCCCGGTCGGGAGTACTGCTCTTTGGATACTATCTTGTCTCATTTAGGACAGCGAGCTGTACGTTAGATGCAACGTGTTGTGTGAGAAAAATTCGACGGCATTTCCTCTTATGTTCCCACGGGTACGTACGTACGAGTAATCGTGTGTTTGCGTATTCAGGGAACATAAGGGGAAATGCTGCCGAATTTTTCTCAGACAATACGTTGCATCTAACGTACGCTCGCTAATGAGACAAGAGTATCCAAAGAGCGGGCTAGGATGGTAACCGGCCCAAAAATCTAATATATTGCATTAAATCTATAAACCGTAAACCTTGGCTTTTGGATATATACAGATGGATCTGAGGGAGAAGTACATGTTTGACTATTCAAGAATATCAGATGAATTTGTTGGACTTGTTGATGAGTTCATAAAATGTGCAGAAGAACATCGAAAGTTGACTGGAAAGTCCAGAATTTTATGTCCTTGTAAACACTGTCTGAACTTTGAGAGACAAGATAGTAAAGTGATTAGATCACATCTGATTCAGCGTGGATGGATGACAACACCAAAATACCTCCGTTGGGTTTCACATGGAGAAAAATTGGAAGAAAATTTAGATGCTGGAAGGAGCAATATTAATGTATTTGATGATTTTGAAAATATTCTACAAAATGATTGGGGGCATGATATAGAGGATAATGTAATAGTGGGTGATGATCATATAGAAAATTTAAGTGAACCACAATATAATGATGACATTAGAGAAAATGATTTGGATGAAATGATGAATGAATTACCCAATGATTTTATTGATGATGTTCCTGATGTGTTTCAAAAGTTGGATGAAAACTCTCATATACCCTTATATCCTGGTTGCAATGAAGATAAATTCTCAAAAATAAAAACTGTTTTTAAGTTATATAACTTGAAAGCTAAAAATAATTGGAGCGATAAGAGTTTCACATCTTTGCTCGGTCTTTTGCGAGAAATGCTTCCAGCAGACAATACATTGCCAGATACAACTTATAAGGCAAAAAAATTATTATGTCCTTTGAAATTAGATATAGTGAAAATTGCAGCATGTCCGAATGATTGTATATTGTTTCGAAATGAGTATGAAAACCTCCAGAAATGTCCAAAGTGTAATGCATCCCGGTATAGACAAAGGGACGGTGATTTGGATGACGAAGAAGATAGTCCATGGAAGAAGAAACCAGCTGCGAAAACATTGTGGTATCTACCTATAATACAAAGGTTTGAGCGTCTTTTTAGTAATTCAAAAGATGCTAAACTGTTGAGGTGGCATGCAGAAGGCAGAAAGAAAGATGGAAAGCTTAGACATCCAGCAGACTCACCCCAGTGGAACAACATAGACAGTCATTTTATTGAGTTTGGCAGCGAGTCTAGAAATTTGAGATTGGGATTGTGCACGGACGGAATGAATCCTTACGGTCTTATTAGTACCAACCGAAGTGTCTGGCCAGTTTTGTTGGTTATTTACAACCTTCCTCCCTGGTTATGCATGAAAAGAAAATATCTTATGATGCCGTTGCTCATTTCTGGTCCAAAACAACCCGGAAACGATATAGATGTCTACTTGGCTCCGTTAATAGAGGACCTTGATAGGTTGTGGAAGGACGGAGTGAAGGTCTTTGATGCGCATTCCAGAAGTCATTTCACCTTACGTGCGATGATATTTTGCACAATTAATGACTTTCCCGCGTACGGGAACTTGTCGGGTTATAGGAACAAAGGAGAAAAGGCATGTCCTGTTTGCATGGAGGAAACACATTCGATATGGCTATCGAATTGTAGAAAAACAGTCTATTTGGGACACCGTAGATTTCTAAGTCGTCATCACCCATACCGTCGGGCACCTTATAGGAACAAATTTGATGGCAACACCGAAACCCGCCGGGCACCTATACCAAAATCTGGAAGACAGACTTATGAAAGTGTTAAGGATCTTAAAATTCAGATGGGGAAACCATTTGTGAATAGAATTCCAGAAAAAAGTTCTTGGAAGAAGAAGTCTATATTCTGGGACCTTGAATACTGGACTTATCTGGATGTCAGACATTGTTTGGATGCGATGCATATAATCAAGAACATTTGTGAAAATCTGGTTACTTTGATTTTAAATCCTCAAGGAAAAGTGGATAATGTTAATGTGAGAAAAGACATGATAGAAATGGGAATTCGACTGGAACTAGCTGCAAAGGAAGACAATAGTAAGAAACGGGATTGGTTACCTAATGCTGTTTATACTTTAACTAAGAAAGAGAAACTCAGTTTGTTGGAGTGTTTGAGGTCTATTAGGGTTCCAACTGGTTATTCCTCCAATATTTCACGAAAGGTATCTACAAAGGATATGAAATTGATTGGAATGAAGTCACACGATTATCACGTGTTGTTGACTCAGTTGCTTCCGGTTGCAATCCGAGCATGTTTTAAAGAAGAAGTTCGAAATTCTATCACTAAGTTGTGTTTCTTCTTCAATAAAATCTGCTCTAAAGTGATCGATCCTGAAAAACTTACTCAGTTGGAAACTGATGCGGTTCAGACCATATGTGAGTTGGAAATGCACTTTCCCCCCTCGTTCTTTGTTGTAATGGTGCATTTGACCATTCATTTAGTCAGAGAAATAAAACAGTGCGGTCCGATATTTTTGCGGTACATGTACCCTTTTGAAAGAGCAATGGGTCAGTTGAAAGGGTTAGTTCGAAGCAGATCTCGACCAGAAGGAAGCATAATTGAAGGATATGTTGCAGAAGAGATTATTGATTTTTATAATGATTATCTAGATGGAGTTCAACCTATTGGCCTGCCCAAAAATAGACACGAAGGTAGGCTCTTAGGAAAAAGCATAATTGGTATGAAAGTAATTACAATGGACCTTGCAAAGAGAGAAAAAGCTCATCTTAAAATTCTGCAACAAGTCGCTGTTGTGCCTCCTTATGTTAATGAACACATAGCCGAGTTGCGAGAGCAGAATCCTCAGAGATCAGAAAATTGGATCACCAAGGAACACAACAAAAGTTTTGTGAAATGGTTCAGAAACAAGGTCTCACTGTCCCGACCTTCAAATGAAACGGTGAAATGTCTTGCCAAAGGTCCCAACGCCAATGTGCACACTTATCAAGGTTACGACCTGAATGGTTTCACCTGGTATACAAAAAAACAAGATGGAAAAAGCACAGTACAAAACAGCGGAGTTACAATAGTAGCCATATCAAGTGATGGAACATCATCGGAGCCGTATTATGGTTAGATTGAAGAAATTTGGGAATTTGATTATAATGCATTTAAAATAGCAGTGTTTGAATGTAAATGGGTGCTCAAAAGCGGCGTGAAGACTGATAAAAACGGATTTGTAACCGTTGATTTAAAAAAATTGGGATATTCTGATGATCCTTTCATACTTGCAAACAAACAAGCAATGCAAGTTTTTTATATTGCTGACCCGGCTGACAAGGGACGACATGTGGTACTTCCCGGAAAAAGACGCATCGTTGGCGTTGAAGATGTCGTGGACGAAGAAGAATATGATCAATTTGATGAAATAGCACCATTCTCCACAGGTATATATAATTAATTTTAAATCTGTAGAAAATAATTTACAGAATTAATATGAACAATTCGCGTTCCAATTGAAGAGTTAGCAAGTAATTTGCGTTCCAATATAATTATTATCTTCACAGGTATCGATGGGACACCGCAACCAATTGAAGAGTTAGCAAGTAATTTGCGTTCCAATCAGGAAGAAGGCGTGTGGGTAGATCGACCGAAGTCACCAAAAAATAAATGAATTCAAATTTGTAATTAAGATTATCTGACCAAATTTGTAATAATTAAGATTATCTGATCTGTTATTAGAATGATATTTTCAATTCATATTTATAATTAAAATTTTTCATAATTTTATAATCCAATACAAAAAAAAATGGGGCCAGAATTCTATATTGGGGAATATCTTTAGTACCGGTTTTTTGTCTAAAAACCGGTACTAAAGATCATGCGAATTTAAAACGTCGCGATCTTTAGTACCGGTTTTTGTCTAAAAACCGGTACTAAAGATCATGCGAATTTAAAACGTCGCGATCTTTAGTACCGATTTTTAGACAAAAACCGGTACTAAAGATCAAACCCTATTTTTTTAATATATAACCCCCCAAACCCTTCCTCCTTCCTCTCGTCCGAAACAAATCTCTCGCGCACTCATCTCTCTCTATCTCTAAAAACCCTAGCTTACTCTCTTTCTCGCCGACGACGACGCTCTCTCTCGCCGATGACGCTCCTCTTCCTCACCGTAAGTCCCGATCTGTCTCTCTATCTCTATCTTTCCCTCTACCTCCTTTTTCTCTCTCTCTCCGAACTGACCTCTCCTCCTCTGTCGACAGGCGCTTCTCTTCTTTCGCCGGCAGCCTCTCCTCTTCTCTCACTGTAAGTCCTCTCTCTTTCTCCGTCACTCTCTGTCTCTCTCTTTCTCCCTCACTGTCTCTTCTCTCTGTCTCTTCTCTCACTCACTGTCTCTCTTCACTCAGAGCCGACAGCCTCTCTTCTCTCACTCATCGTCTCCATTGCCGACAGCCTCGATTCTCTAAGAAGGTACTATCTCTCTCTCTCTTTCAATTTGATTGGATTGGAATTGTGTATGTTTTGATATTGAAATGAAATGGAGCTGTTTTGACATTGAAATGATATGGGGCTGTTTTGATATTGATATGAAATGGGGCTGTTTTGATATTGAAATGAATGGGGCTGTTTTGATATTGAAATGATATGGGGCTGTTTTGATATTGATATGAAATGGGGCTGTTTTGATATTGATATGAAATGGGGCTGTTTTGATATTCAATTGAAATGGGGCTGTTTTGATATTGAAATGAATGGGGCTGTTTTGATATTGAAATGATATGGGGCTGTTTTGATATTGATATGAAATGGGGCTGTTTTGATATTCATATGATATGGGGCTGTTTTGATATTGATATGAAATGGGGCTGTTTTGATATTCAAATGATATGGGGCTGTTTTGATATTGATATGAAATGGGGCTGTTTTGATATTGAAATGAATGGGGCTGTTTTGATATTGAAATGATATGGGGCTGTTTTGATATTGATATGAAATGGGGCTGTTTTGATATTCATATGATATGGGGCTGTTTTGATATTGATATGAAATGGGGCTATTTTGATATTCAAATGATATGGGGCTGTTTTGATATTGATATGAAATGGGGCTGTTTTGATATTCAATTGAAATGGGGCTATTTTGATATTGAAATGAATGGGGCTGTTTTGATATTGAAATGATATGGGGCTGTTTTGATATTGATATGAAATGGGGCTGTTTTGATATTTATATGATATGGGGCTGTTTTGATATTGATATGAAATGGGGCTGTTTTGATATTCAAATGATATGGGGCTGTTTTGATATTGATATGATATGGGGCTGTTTTGATATTCAAATGATATGGGGCTGTTTTGATATTCAAATGATATGGGGCTGTATTGCTATTGAAATGATATGGGGCTATTTTGAAATAGAATTAGATATATATGCATTACGATTTGATTATGAATAATGGGTTAAGAAATTTATTTAAAATGAAAATTAGATGGAGAAGGATCAAAACGTGGATAAGGTGGGGGAGGAAACACCTAAAGTGGTAGCAAAAAGGGTCCCGTTCTACGGACCTATCAAGAGAAGGGTTGTCTCGGCTGTACGTCGTTTACCTCCAGGCTGTAGCAGGGGCCCTGATTTCAGTATGGGAGTTAAGATAGATGAGGGATCTAGTGAGGATAAGGAGGAAAAGAATAAGGAGGTTAAGGAGGAGAAGAATAAGGTGGTTAAGGAGGAGGAGAA
Organism: Rhynchospora pubera; assembly: GCA_028095005.1. Classification (NCBI taxonomy): domain Eukaryota; kingdom Viridiplantae; phylum Streptophyta; class Magnoliopsida; order Poales; family Cyperaceae; genus Rhynchospora; species Rhynchospora pubera. Next base: position 219,465,049 of record CM051462.1, on the reverse strand, counting down.
TAAGTAGGTTAAGGAGGAGGAGAAATGTTTTCTATGAACTTTAATTTATATTTTCTATGAACTTTAATTATGCTAGGATTTATGTTTGGATGTATGAACTTTAATTTATATTTTATCTATGTTTTAATTTATTAACTTAGGAATTGTGTATGAATTTATGTTTTAATATTTTAATATATGTTTGGATTATTATCTATGTTTGAATATATGTTTGGATTATTATCTAAATTATATATGGTGTTTTAATTAGGTAGTAATGGAGAAGGGTGAGGGAAGCAACCAAAACGAGAAAAAGCCGATCGAACGAGTCTATGTTAGACGAAATGTTCGTTCCAACGCAGCCTCTCAAAACCAGGCTAACCAAAACGAGGGAAAGAAGCCGAATTATGAAGAGGCTGCAATTTTTTTCAAGTTTTTAATTGATAAGTTGGTGGCACCGTACACAGAAATTAGAGAAGAAAATACTGATGACAAGAAGTCGAATGATGAAGAATAATATTAGGGTTTAGATGTTTGGATTAAGTGAACTTAGTGTTTATGTTTGGATTAGTACTATGTTATTTTGTTGTGTTCCTTGGTGATCCAATTATATGAACCTTAAGTTTGAACCTTAACTTGCTGTTATTTTATCTATTATTATGTTATTTGAGATTGAGCTTTCTATTAATTCTCATTTCTAATGTTATTTGAGATTGAATTGTGAATTATTTTAATTTGAGCTTGCTATTAATTTTTGTGTCATGTGTTTGAATTTGTGCATGTAAGTTGTGGTATGTAACTTGGATTTTAAATTACAGCAATGTCGGACATGAATGATCAGGATCCCGGGATGAATCCGAATAACTCGAGTTCGGAAGAGGAGATTATTGTTAGTAACAAAAGAGGAAAAAGATCAACGGCTAAGTGTTTGAAGACACGCAAAAAGATAGCTGCTGGACATGACATGAAGGTCGAGTTTAACGAGAAATGCAAGCCGATTGGCGAAAATGCAAAGGCATTCACAAATTGGTGTGCTTCAAAAACAAGAGATATGATTCCTTGCAGGTATTAATATGAATTTGAGATATGAATTATCATTTGATTATAGTATTAATGCACTTATACAAATGAAATGAATGCAGTTATCCTAATTGGATTGCGGTGCCAAATGAGTTGAAAAAAAATTTGTACAAACAAATAGCACAGGATTGGAAACTTCCGGATGACTTACCACTGGATGTTAAGAAGAAGATTCTACGTAACTGTAACGAGTCTTGGAGACATTGGAAAATTCGATTGGTGAGAGAATTTCCTCTATAATACATGTTCATTTATAAACGATTGATTTAGCATCAATTTTAATTATAACGTGTCTTTTTGGTCATATCAGAATAAGGCTTACTTGGAGAATCCAAAGGAAGGTGCACCCTCACCATGGGATGTACAGAACATCTCGAAAGAAGAATTTGAGGCAATGCAAGAGTATCATTCCAGCGAGAAGTTTAAGGTATGAAAATGAGTATCTTTCGCTTTTACTTAATTGCTTAGTTTTTTTTTGTTTATACTAACAAGTCTTTTGAATCTGCTACTAGAAAATGAGTATGCAAGGCCGTCAAAATGCAGCAAAAAGGGACATGCCCCACAGACTGGGATCAGGCGGTTATATAAGTGCTGAATCTAGATGGAAAGAAGGAGAAAAGATACATGGTGCGTCATCGGTTATTACCAAGGATATGGATGACAGGACGTACAGTTGGAGTAGAGCACGTGCAGTAACGGATGAAGCTACCGGTGAACTTGTTGTAAAAAATCCTACGGCTGCCGAGGTGGTCGACAAAGCAGTAAGTGTAACAACTCAAATAACTTTATTTTGTGAATTCAATGAGTTCAATTTTGTTTAACTTTAACTTTTTTTGTGATAGGTTGCTCTAGTTAAGTCAGGGGAAGTTCAACCGGTTCGTCAAAATGATATCTTGACTTCTGCGATCGGTACACCAGAGCATTCTGGACGGCTGAGAGGATATCCGGTGTTCTCAGGCGTAAAGCAGGTGTACGGTAGTGGTACAAGAAAATCAAACAAGGGGTTTAGCAAAGAGGAGGTTGATCGGATGGTGCAAGAGGAAGTGAAAAGACGAATGGATGAGGAATTCAAGGCCCGAATGGATGAGGAATGGAACAGGCGAATGCAACAGTTCTCGCAAGTCCAAACACCGCAGACCTACGATCCAATTTTTCAACAAGCTATGATTATGCTATCACAGGGTAGCAACAATCAACCGCATCCGATTCCTCAATCTACTTATCAGGTTCTTAATTACACCTAGCTTATGATAGATATTAATTGCTTTTGCCCTCATATAGTATTTAGGGTTTCTAATTCGTTAATACAGGGGCCTGTCGAAGCCTTGCTGCTCCTACCAGGGATATCTGGGGCGCCTGTGTATGTAGCTAGAGCTATGGTGTTTGCACAGGTTTCTGAGATAGTCCATGGACAACCAGTTGGCATAGGGGAGGTGAAGGTACAAATCTTAGAAGTTTTCGATAGTGCCAGACACGTGATAGTACCTTTTCCACCTCCTAACGCAGATGATCAGCTTGGTGTTCTCCAAGGTTCATTTCTAAGATGGCCGGGTCATCTTGTAGATTATGACTTGACAAAACTGGTAAATCTTGATTTCAATTATAAATTTTCCAAAGTTCTAATTATTATATATACTGCCATATTCAAAAATGAGAAATATATCGTTTATGACTAATGTGGATTTTATAGGAGCAAGTGAGGAAAATGACGAAACAAACTCCACATATTCCTCCGCAAGATAAGGGAAAGGAGACGGTGCAAGAGGGTGATGAAGATGAAGAGGAGAGTGTGGATCAGTTTTTTGCGGAGGAGGACATTCAATTGCACGATCCGTTCGTCCCTGATGAGAAGTTGGCACATATTGGGCCTCACGCAAAGAGAATGCACGACTATATGAGGATGTTCGACAAATCAGTGACTGAATTCGCCGATATTCCTGCTGATTTCGAATTTCAAGATGTGAAGACCTTCATCCTCGAATTTAAAGACATCCGCCATGTCTTCAGTAGGAATGAACTCTTCGTTCAAGTGATTAAACTTTGGATCTTGTAAGTACTTTCCTAACTTTACAACAATTGATCATTGGTTATATGATATGTCTAATAAATTAAAACCCTAAACCCTGAACCCTAAACATTGTACATACAACATTTAGGCGGTGCAGGCAATATTGTGCTAATACTTTGATGAAGAAGTGGATATTTTGGGATCCGGAAAGATGCTCGGGTCGGGATGTACTGCAAGATGAGCTCGGAACTGTACGATACATAGCGAATCTTCTGAAGAAGTATGCTAAAAGGGATCCCTACCATGTTTTAGTGCATCATAATCGGTTAGTTATAAAATCTCTAATTCTGACTTTATCTTTTATTATGAATCTACAGTTTAATGTTAATTTCACCAACAAAGAGATAATATGTATGTAATTACAGGTCGCATTTTGTGATTATTATCGCAAAACTCTCGACACGAAAGATGTGGATAGTAGATTCACTCCAATCGAACGAAGGCTACCAATCTCCAATTCTACGAAATTACGATCAGTAAGTTTAGACTTAACATATATATATATATAATGCGTGTATGCATTGTTTAGTTATATACTAATATTTAGAAATGAATTTTCATAATTTTATATTTAATTTTGCAGAGCTCTGTCAAGATTGGTCCAAGTTCCCAAATTTGAAGTTCAAATGATTCCCGTACATAGTTCAATACTAATATATGTAGTTTCAACAATTTCGTAATTTATTTAATTTAAAATTAATAGTATTATTTTATGTTCTTGTAGAGTCCACGACAACCAAACAATACAGATTGCGGCTTTTATGCGATGACTTCGCTACGCAAGATCCTTGATCACTGCACGCTACATCCGGACCTACCATCGGTATGGATTAAGTTTAATTAACCTTAATGTATATATATGAAAATGTTTTAAGGTTTATAATTTAGAGTTTAATGTATATTATATTGTGGAGTTTAGAGTTCATAGGTAACTAACTATATGAAATGCCAATAAAATGCAGTTTTTGCAACCTGTGGGGAAGCGTTATAGCGAGGACGAGATTAATTTTACTGTAAATGAGTGGTTCGGCTTTTTACTTGGACATTTAGGTGCTAATAATTGATGACTACAAAATTTGTGATATTAATATATTAGATGTTATGATAAATGTTAATTTGCATGTGATTTGATAATTATTATTGTGTGTATGATGCATGTGATATGTAAATTGCTGGTACATATCGGTATTCTTAATTGATGGCTAGCAAAAATGGCGCTATCCCCAGAAACAAAAATATTTTTTTTATATTGATTATTATTAGTACCGGTTTTTAATAATAAACCGGTACTGAAGAGAAATTTAGTACCGGTTTTTAGACTAAAAACCGGTACTAATGATACAAAAATTTTTTTATTTTTAAAATAAAACAGTTTGCTAACATTAGTACCGGTTTTTATTTAAAAACCGGTACTAAAAGTATGATTTTTAGTACCGGTTTTTATTAAAAAAACCGGTACTAATGTTAGCCGCTGGTTTCCCCCGCAAATTGGGCCCTGTCTTCAGTACCGCCTATTTAGTACCGGTTTTTAAATATCTTTAGCACCCCCTATTATTAGTACCACTGCAAAACCGGTACTAAAGATTCATAATAAACCGGTACTAAAAAAATAATATGGCGTAGTGAACTGTCATTCTTGGCTCAATAATCCTTCTTATAGGAATATATGTGATTGTGATGCAAATGAAATAAATGAAAGTTAGCGATAATAAAACGATCTTAGATGTTATCGATTAATAAAATTTTAAAAGTACCCGATTCGCATCATGATATCCTTCAAGAATACCATACCTAACCTATACAATTTCATCAAGTTTAATGGGTTTAACCAAGAAACCTCGGTTTTGGAACAGACCATCGACAAAAAAGTTTCCGTCAAGTTAAGGTCTCAAAACTAGTCCAAATTGAGTGAAATTAACATTTACAGAACTAGGACTCAAAGTAGAACAAATGTCAATCAATATCAGTTTTGCAAACTATCTAATTGATACAAACACCGATCTGATGATTTTTTACCTTTCATTACAATAACAACAACTAAGTATTTTGTCTCAAACAAGTTGGGGTAGGCTAGAAAAAAAAATCCTACAAGAGTAATTGGGTTTCATTTTCATAGAGATGGCTGGATTTTTTACGTTGGCTCGCCTAGCCTACACAACCCTATCATCTCCCGTTCAGTAAAGAAATCCATAGGACCTTATTTCTTACCTTGATGTGATGGGTTCTCCGATTGTGCGAGAATCTTCCCTTAGCCCATCCTAGTCTCCATTGCTTATTCTGGATTCTCGGGAGTTATTTTTGACCTCTCATTACTTAAAACAAATAGTTATCCTTCAAACCACATAACAAAATTTGTGTGGCTAAAAGCTATGCATATCTTAATGTTTCTTAGCCAATAAAATAGGTAGCTAATTTACAACATATATCGATTCAAGCCTATTCAATCAGATCTGATCACGCAGAAAATGATTATTCGCACTGTCACGAGAGAAATCACCATAAATTCGTTATTGCTTGGATTGAGGTGAAATAAGAGGCATAATAACCACAGCTCACAAATCTATCAACTCCAATAAACTAAAAAAATTAAACTAATTCTTTATATAGAGAAAAATACGCAAAATCACAAAAATTAAGTGCTAAAATGTCTCAATTAATGCATCAACTTAATGAGTTCATTAATTACGATTTTCTCACTTAATTAAGTGCTAAAATGTCTAAACTACGACCAAGGCTCTGATACCACTATTAGAAACTGATGTTCTTGTGCAATTTTAATTTTTATTACTAATTAATACTTAATTGATCATGCATGACACAAGATCTAGTAACTACACATCAAACACACATGAGAACAGGGAGAAAATCGCATACCTCTTCCAAACTTGTAATTGGAAGGCTCGACTAAGCTCTCTTGGAGTTGATGACGTGCTCACCACCACCACCTAGTCTTTGGCCTCGAGTTAAGCTAAAGTCTAAACCAATCTCTAGGTTCTTGTGCTAGCAAGAATGATCCAGGTTGAAACCAAGTCAAAACTAGTCTTTAGAATCACTGATTTGATCATTTGCAGTGATAGCTTAAGAGTCAAATCCACAGAGATATAACTATTCAATTCCTAAGTTACTTATTTAATCTAACTAGATTTTAGGGGTTTTTGGAATAAAAGATAATTGAAATGTTTATTTTGATTTTTGGGTTTAAGATACAAAAAGTAAGATACATGATGCAATTTTTGAGTTCAATCCCAATTCTCAACTCGATTGGGTGGTTTGGTTTTCAAACTTCTACCTCTGTAAGAAGTGGAACGGACCGTTCTGCGATTCAAGATGGCCCGTTCTACTCCTATCAACCTATGGAACTGTCCGTTCTGCCCTAGAATGTCCTCTTGCGGGCGGTCCGTTCCAGAGTCAGGTCGATCCGTTCTTAAGGTTATTGATTGATATGCTAAGTTATTTAGTTTTGTAACTATTTCGTTTATGCAAGGGTTGTAATTACACAGGGATTGGTTTTTTCTCTAACTCTCATTTAGGTCAAGTAATCTAAGTCCAACTACCTAACTTCCAAACTCCCTAAACTTCAACTCTTGTTTCTTGATTTAGGTTATTTGGCTTATCTTCTTGGGTCTATGGTAAATTCAACCTCTCGGTATGAATAAAGTCACGATCTATCAAAGAATTGGTCTAACCTCTTGGAAATTACCTACCTGATAGTATTATTATCGTGTTCAATTCAAGTTAATCAATTTTGGGTTCAAACTATTAAAAGTGGCCATTGCTTAACAGGACAATCAATTCACAAGCACCGAACTAAATTTAATAACAATCAATCAATTCAATCTCAAGAGTTAAATCATAAACTACTTTAATTAATAAAGCTAAACTATTCAAAACATATCAATCACCATAGATAAAAGGTTCTCAACCGTAGCCCTAGCATAGCAAATATAAACATATATACAAGCAGGTATCATCAATAAAAGCAAGACATAAAGATAAATCAAGGGCACAACAAAGAAACCGATATTTTCTCCCTTCTATCCAGCTTTGCTCTTCTAGAATAGACCGGTCCATGCTCTGTGCTAGTTCACAAGGCGTCAAACTCGTTGATTAAGTTGGGAAAGAGGGGTTAAAATCCTAGAATTAAGCATATCTTTTATTAGGGACGTAGGTAGATTTAAATAGGCATCAAACATGACAGGCTTGGTGTGGAAAACACGTCTAAAGTTGCCTTGTATCGGGGAAAAACAAGTGGAGAAAACTTAGCAAAAGTAGTCTCTTCGATTATGGAAAGTCTGGTAAATTTGAAACGGTCTGTTCCAACGCTGGACCAGCCCGTTCCAGGTAAGTCAAGCTGTTGTTTTCTAGACCAGGTAGTTCCAGACTTGGACCGGTCCATTCCAGCCTTCCGGAATTCCATTGTTTTATCGATTTTTCATGCCAATTGAGTGATGAACCTACAAAACAAGGGCGGGACTACGACTGCACCTCAATTTTCACCAAAATGTTAGTAAACTAAGTTAAATCACATAAATTTAAATATAATTAAAGGCCTAACAGGAGTTGAAATATATACATGAAAACCACCCATCAAAGAACAAGAGAGAAGCTAATCCTTTGTTGTTCTTCTAATTAATGAGCAGTTAATGTATGGTAGAACTATTCTCAACTCATGAGACCTATAAAAAAGCAATGGAAGAGAGCTCTAATGGAGGAGATCAAAATCTCTCCATTAGAGGAAGGTGTCTGCTAGGGAAGAAGAATGAAAAAAAAGAGAACTAGGGTTTCTTTCTCTCTAAGGGACCTCCTTATATAAGCATCCACTCTACAAATTAAGTGGACAAATATACCCTCTATAAGCCGGCTTCTTATGTGGGCTCAATGGGCCACTTAAACTCTTTAATTTAATCTCTCTTAGCACATTAAATCATATATTTAATGAGCCTTTTTATTTGCTTTATATTTGGGCTCAATTAGGCTACTAAATAAAAGAATATACTTTTAATCTAATTCACTCAATTAAATTAAATTATTTTGAATAATATTAATTATCAACTTATTGATAATTATTTTAGGATTAGCATATGTATTAATTTATTTTTATATGATCTCTTTGATTTAAATAATTATAACGGTTCGCAACGGTATATAATTAATTAATCAACTTATCATATTTTCATTGCATTCACTGCTGCGAATAAATAAATAATGCACTGTATGGTCAAAACTTTATTTGTGTGACCCTTTTAGGATTTATGTTATGTTGGCCGTGAAAATTAAATCACTATTTATTTTCAATAATCATAAGCGGTATCTAGCAACACGTTATCATTCCCAATTAAAATAAATAAATATTGTACTATTACAGTATTTCAATCCTACATAAGAAATAGAGTATCTCCTTGTTTTGATTCTTATGTCACATGGTATCACTATATAAACCAAGATAGGAATGTGTCATTCTTACAATTTATACATTTTTTTATTTAGAGTTGATTGTACAAGTTGTCAACAAATAATTCAACTCCATCAAGGGTCTCAATTGATATCATCACACATTAGGTATACTAATGATGGACATACGGTTTTTCTTGATGAACAATTTTTACTCGCACAATTCAAGAGAACATAAATAATGTCCGTTTAGCAGCCTTTAATAGTTATTTATTGAACATATCATCATGTGATAAAGTTGAATCATCTCAAACTTAGAATCAAATTCGTATGAAATAAATAATAACACATAACACAAACTATATATTTATTTCATTGGGTCATGTACTGTACTTTGCTCTCATAACATACACATATGTAATTAAATTGGTAACTCCTTATCTATGATTTGTAGAATTTAATTTTTCACTTAACTTGCATACTAATCTTATATGATAATTAATGTTCTTTGTTAATTATCACGATTATGAACGATTTAGATTTATTATTGTCATTCTAATAAATGATCAATAGAGATCTACAATTTAAATCCTCAACCTGAATGATTCGTCAATAATAAACTCTAAGAACAAATGATCAAATATAATCTATACCATAAACTAAAATTAAGTCATTAAATATGGACTTCTAGGACATAACTCCAATAGAAGTAGGGATATGGATGTAGCTATGTTTAAATTTCCCAAATGTGATACGTAGCAAATGAATATTTTTTTTAAAAAAAAATGGAAAAATTTGCTAATGCAATATTCTCATTCTAGTTTATAATATTTTAAAAAATTTCGATAAGCTAAATCCAAATTATAGGTGATTGTGCCCAAAAAATTTATATTTTTAAATTTGAAAACAGAACTAATTGAGTCGATCTTATTACTTGTTTAGAGAGATGCATCTAATTCCCACGATTTTCAGGCTCAATTCATACAAATTAAAATTTTTCAAAACTATACAAGTGCTGTCAATTATGTCAGATTAATTTTAAATTTTTAATATATTTATTTTTTAATCATTTAATCTAGTATATAATAAAATCTCAAGATTATCGAAATTTATACTATATATGCATCGCTCATAAAAATTAATAAGGGCAACAGTTTAAATGAACATTTTGATCTTAATTTCAAAGTATATATATATAAATTTTAGGTCATCACATTAAATTATATGATACGAAGAAAAATATAGCACAGAAATTGTCTATTTTTAGTTGAATATGCACTTAAATATACATGGAATAATAAAGTTTGGGTATCCCATATGAGCACTTCATGGAACTTATTTTGCTTATGTTGTTGCTTTGTTGGTGGGTTGCCGAGATATTTACCTTCAAAATCGGTTGATAAGAAAACGAAATAAACGACATCTTTCGATTTTTGTTACGTGTTACATTTATTTATTTATTTATTTTGGCAATCCATGTTATATTATATTACTTTCCAAATTCTTTTTCTTCTCTTTATTATTAATTAAATAATAAATAAATTCTCATCACTATTCGCTATTCATTTCTGGATTAAAAAAAATTAATGTGGCATTAATAATTAATTGTGATGTAATAGAGAAAGCAATATATCGAGGTTGTCACAAAAATAAAAAAAGATGGAGACGTGCGTCAAACGTATATTAGTGCGGCTGAATAGGACCAATTAAAAATTTCTTCGGGAATAAATTTCACGAGAATCTCCTTAATTAATTAGTAATTACTGACTCTCCTTTCTATCTTAGACTTCGTTTTGGATGGTGTGGAAATAAGAAAAAAAGAGAAGAAATATTGAAAATTGTGTAACTTTGTGAAGAATTTAAATTATTTTTATAATAAATTTGGGAGTAAGAAAAAACTATGGTCTTATTTCTAGACTCATTCAAACGGAGCCTTAAATAAATATCTCAAATTCACTAATAGTAACCAGAAGAAGGCTATTTTAGTATTTTACTCTATTATAGAAATACTGACAACGGGGACCAGATTCTTTTTATTTGTTTATTTTTGAAAAGAAGGGATACACATATATAAATTAATGAAACTTTTCTTGGTACTGAAAGGTCTGAATTGAGATATTCTACCCGTAATGATTCCAGAGAAATAGCGCACCACTAGAGGCTGTCGGTTTGGTGGGGCCCAGTTTATGGTCCCAGATGGACAGACCTGCGTCGTGAAAGGTCAGGAGGTGAAGTAATGGAGAACTTACAGCGTTATTACGTTGCACCAACTTTGTGTACCCTTCTGGCGCACCAACATAAGCATGCTATATTTTTTTGGAAGTAATATATGTGTAATTTTTCATTTTACCATGGTATAACCTAGTCTAAAGAAAAGGAGCGCCTTTCTTTTTTTAGCACCAGCATCTCATCCCCTTCTTTCTGCTTACTACCTCTCTTTTCCTCTGTTTCACACGCATCCATCACGAAAGAAAGGCATTCCACTTCTTTCGCTTCCCTTCGTTTTCTTTTGGTCTCTTTTTCTTGTGTCATCACCGCAATAGAAAGTGAACAATATGAACACACAATTCAACAAACCGAACATATAATTAAATAAAGCAAACAAATACGATACAAGTAAAACAAGTTGAACATAAAAAATAAACAAACCAAACATATAAACAAAGAAAATGAACAAATATGGTAAAAAACCAAAATTGAAGATAGAAATGAGAAAAATTAATTTAAAATATAAAAAATTAAATTGAGCATATAAATGAATAATGTGAACATATAACTGAACAAAATAAACAAATATGGCACAGAAAATAAGCTGAAAATATAAATAAACAAAACAATCAAATAAATGAACAAAATGAACATATAAATAAACAAAGTGTACATATAAGTAAACAAAAAGAACATATAAGTAAACAAAAAGAACAAATAGTGTAAAAAAATAAATTGATCAAATAAAAGAATAAATTAAACACATAAAAGAACATAATAAACATGCAAATAAATCAAATAAATGAATACAATAAATAACTTGAAAAAAAAGTTGAACATTTATAAAAATAAATTGAATAAATAATTCAATAAACTTACAACCGTGCAACTAGATCTGAGTGACCTAGTGCGAGGAGCATCAAATTCTCTTCCATGAGCAAGGGGAGGAGTTGGAGGTATTCCAGTCAGTTGTCTCGGTGCAATTGCTCTTCAAAAGATGAGGAGATCTTTTGACCGGAGTTGAAGTCGTCAGTTTTAGAGTAAAAGAAGAAGATAGAGAGAAATGAAAGGGAGTGATGAAGAGGGAGGAGAGGGAAGGAGTGGAGGCGGCCGTTGAGATTTGTGTGTTGGTCGAGGAGGAGGAAGGGAGGATTGATTGGCGCACTGATTGATTGATTGATGCCAGATAGGAAACAAGGGAAGGGAGGAGGAAGGGAGGGAAGAAATGGAAGAGATTTTGCGTTAGATTTGAAATAAGAGAGGCAAAAGGAGGGAAGGGAAAAAAAATGAGACGGATGATAATGTGTAGGATGGTTTGGAGTAATTCTTTTTTTTAATTAAATAAAGATGTAAATGTGTGTTCGTATAAAAATAATAAATATGACGATTATATGGCAGTAATTAGTGAAGTTATAAAACTAAAGTCTTTAGCAATTTTTCACGTCCAGAACGACTGCAGGGACGCTTAAGAAGACGCATTCATAAAATATCAAAATTTCCACACATTGGATCGTACCAGACCCAAAAAAAAAAATTATTAAAGTTGGACAATTTTTCCATCAATAAGCATATAAACAATGGGGACCTTTTGCACACATTAAAAAAAAACTTGAAAAAATGGAATCAGGTGATGATTATTTAAATTCACAGAAAAATATTTATCTTTGTTTTACAAGAAATAGGATAATTAAGTTTCACGAGCTTATGAAAAGTTAAAATATGAAAAGTTGAATTTAAAATCCAATATTAGAACATGATTAAATAGTTCAATATCGATCATTTAAAAGTACTATAGGCTCCGTTTGGATGGGTGCAAAAATAAGGAATTAACTTTTTCATACTCTCAAATTTATTATAAACAATTCAAACTCTTCACAAAGTTACACACTTTCCAATATTTTTTATCTTATTCCTCTTATTTCCACACCATCCAAACGGAGCCATAGAGTTTACTTCAATATATTAATAGTGCATGATCATGTATAGTAAAATAGTAAAAAAAATCCTCCACAAAATTAGAATTCTGGATGTAAGAAAGAAAATGCAATTTTATGAACTTCTCCTGTACTATATATATAATATTTTCTCCACATAAAATT